>JAWNPJ010000012.1:0-42914 GCA_035047585.1 Drosophila monieri
AATACTTTGAAGAATATTGGCAGTAAATATACTTATCTTGAGAAATCTGAAACTAAAAAGAAATCACGAAATAAAAATAGATTAAAAAGGTTCTGGAAAGTGACGAAGGACTTAAGTGTGCTACGCAGCACGTGTGCCGACGATCGTCCATATACGATGATAAAAATCCTAGATCGGAATATCAAAGGGCTTATGCACACTGGGGCGGCAATGAGCTTTATTGGGGGTAAGTTTGCTCAGGAAATTCCGGGAAGTGAAGTTCCTATCCATAGAGTCTTTAATAATGTTTCTACAGCGGATGGAAATAAGCAAAATATTTTGGGTCGATTAAGCAATATAAAATACAATGGTCAGATTAAGGCGATTCATTTATACGTAGTTCCATCTCTGAAATAAAACTGCTGGACCTAGGCGTTGATTTTTGGATACTCTTCGACTTGTTACCTCAAGATATTCAAATTTCGGAGCTAAGTGCTCACAATCTTTACCAAGAGCAAAAGAAAACGTTGCAGGGAGTAGTAGATCAGTTTGCATCATTTGCATCCGCTGGGTTGGACAAAACAAATCTTCTGTCGCACCATATCGATGTGGGTGAAGCCAAGCCCATAAAGCAACGTAATTTCCCCGTATCACCAGCCGTTGAGAAGCTGTTATATCGTGAAGTCGATCGAATGCTGGCACTGGGTGTTGTAGAAGAGTCGGACAGCGCATGGTCTTCACCAGTGGTTCTGGTGCAAAAACCGGGCAAGGTTAGACTTTGCCTCGACACTTCCAAAAATAGACGGTATTTTGAGTCGTTTGCCGAAAGCAGTATTTATAAGCAGTCTCGACTAGAAGGATGCATTCTGGCAAATTCCGCTAGATCCATCATCCAGGGATAAAACAGCTTTTACAATCCCAGGACGGCCGCTGTACCAGTTTAAGGTAATGCCGTTTGGCTTGTGTAATGCTGGACAGACAATGTCGCGACTAATGGACAAAGTCATTCCGGCGTCGCTGCGAATCGAGGTGATTATCTACCTGGACGATCTATTGCTAGTTTCTGACACCTTTGAAAATCACATAAAGGTTCTAAAGACAGTGTCGGATTGCATCCGATCTGCCGGGTTAACAATTAATGTCCAGAAATTAATGTTCAGGAGGTCAAATATTTAGGGCATGTGATCGGAGAGGGCGAAATTCGAACAGACCCGGAAAAAGTAGCAGCGATTGAAACGTTTCCGGTTGCGAAGACCTTGAAGAGTTTAAGAAGTTTTCTCGGGATGGCGGGTTGGTACCGTAAGTTCATAAGCAATTTTGCCACGGTAGCTGCGCCCCTTACCGATTTACTTAAAGCTAAAAGGAAATTTACAATGACAGAAAACGGACAGAAATGTTATGCTCTGCGCCCGTCCTCAGAAGCCCAGACTTTACTAAACCCTTCTACATCCATTGCGATGCTAGCAAAAGTGGTGTAAGCGGACTCGTAATTCAAAAACGGAACAGGGTGATGAATACCAGATGAATATCGATCCCTCACTTGCTGCTCATGGAGGCGTACATAAGACACTAGAAAGGATAAACCGCTACTATTACTGGCGAGGCTTGGTAAGCGACGTTAAGGCGTATATAAGTAATTGTGATACTTGCAAGTCTACAAAAGCTCCCAACTGTCCTTTAAGACCACCCATGGGGAAAGTTCCAGACTCACAACGATTCATTCAGCGTATGTACATAGACTTTTTGGGACCATATCCGCGGTCGCGGAGCGGAATCATCGCAATCTTTATAGTTTTTGATCATAAAATTTATCTTCTAAAAGCAGTTAAAAAATTGAGTCGTCTATCATAGTAAAATATATGAGAGAAGAATTGTTTCATTTAAGGCTGAATTATTTCAAAAGTTGCTGAGAGAACACCGAGATACCCATAAGCTCACAGATATTCATTCCCCTCAAGTGAATTCATCAGAGCGGGTGAATAGGTCAATAATAACAGCTATACGTTCTTATGTAGATACTAGCCAAAAAGACTGGGATGTGAATCTAAGCGATGTGAAATGATGTGAATCATTTGCTGCGCCCTCAGGTCGGCCACCCACTCAGCCCAATGCTAAATTAGGTCCTGCATTTGTAAAGGCAAGGGTGCGTCAGAAGTTAGGGATGTCCTACTACGCTATTGAGGACCTGCAAGGTAAACTAGTTGGACGCTACCATGCAAAGGATCTGCGGCAATAGTCCTGGGTTTACCCCCAAGTGTGATGTTGGCGGGGGGATGTTGTAGTGGGGTTCAAAACTGCAGATCTTATATATACTAGCGCCACCTAGCGGGTGGTATCTTCGGTAAAGTGACCACATTTGGCGTAAGGGGATTAATCGGAAAAAGGCAGGATTGCATTTGCATTAGCGTTTTTAGAGCTATCTGAAGTCTAGCCATTTTTCTTTGCAACCGCACTCGAAATGCTCTAGCTACCTTTTTGAATTAAAATCTAAACCCCAGCGGAGGTATAACTGGCCTATAGATCCGACGAGTATTCACGAAAAAGGTTCTATCAAGTTAGAAACCCACCTAGAATATAAAGTTGAATACTCAACGATTTACGCAGGCCAAGCTGCTGCCGTGAGAGTGAACCCATCTTCACTAGATTCTGGTCTGGGCCAAACCCTCATGGGTAAGCTATAAACTGCGGTGCTAAACTATTATAGGGGACGGCAGTTTTCACAAGCCTTTCATCGCCGACTACCCCTGCTTTGAAGCGGCGAACATAGGCCTTTAATTCCTGTGTGCAGTTATATATCATGGTTAATTTTTGGTTTTTTTGTTCTGCGCTGCCTACAAAGCTCGGCAGCTATCAGTCGCAGCTATGTACATATACATATATTTCTATGCTCGTATATAAGACTTTTTGCAGCGCGAGCGCAAGGGTGTAGTATGTATGGCTCACTTGTATGCGTTGTCAACTCATGGGAATTTGCTGACCAATGCACCTCCCATAAGTGAAACTTTAAGATATATATATATATGAATATATATTCACTGGCTCTTTGGCCGGGGATTTATGGTTATTTAACAACACTGTAGCACAATATTATATTGCTACAGTGGATGCTTACTATAATGACCCATGCATACTACATCTCCCTCCTTTTTAAAAATAACGTAATAAAATGAAGTTATTTTGAATGAACTTATCTATTTTCTTAATATGTTTGTATTAAATGTTAGTAATGTATGAAAAAATTATATTTTACGACTTAAAATCTAGAACTTTAGAAAATTTGTAGAAATCGATTTATTTTGTTTTTTTTTTATCGTCATATGTAAAATTTTTCAGAAAAAAAAATTATTTTACTTAGTTTTGTTATTATACAATGTTAAATGTAAACGGAAAATAAATCCTTTTTTTTTTTTTTTTTTTTTTTTTTTTTTTTTTTGATTGGTGGCCACCAGTGAATTTATGAATAACATTTCTTTAATCTATCTTTATGAACGTTTGATTTTTACTCTTTTCGTTTGAGATTGTTATGTTATCTCGTTCTCCTATATTTTCTACCTTATAGGGTCCTGAATACTTCAAGTCTAGTTTATGCCCTACTTCGTTTTTTAGTAAAACTTTATCTCCTACTTCTAATTTTAAATCATATCATCATTCTCGCTCTTTTATATGCGTTTTCGACTCTGAATTTCGATTCTTTTGCATAGATTTCTATGTCATATAGTGTCATATATAATGTCATGTTTAAGGTTGGGGTTTTACTAAAACAAGTTCATATGGACAGTATCCATGTACCACAGAGGGTGTTGTATTAAAACAATATGTAAAGTATCTAAGCCAAACATCCCAGTCTTTTTTATCTGATAAGACGTTTGATCTAACGTATTCGTTAAATGTACTATGGCTTCTTTCTATTGTCCCCAAGGTTTGGTGATGATGTGCAGTTGATGTTATATTATTAATTTTGAGATATTTTTATAAATCATTTATATCATTGGACCGTACTTTAGAATAAAAGATTCAAATATAGCTTTCGCTACTGTTCTTGCACTTTTGTCTTGTATCGGAATTGTAACGAGGTATTTTGTAAGTCGCAGATTAGAGTAACTGCATATTCGTTGCCTTCGTCTGATTTAGGTAATGGACCGATCGTATCCACTAATACTATATCAAACGCTTTTAATGGTGTTTCTGTTATCGTCAAAGAGATTTTTGTATGGATTGTCGTTTTTGATTTTTGGCATTCAAAACATTTCTTTACGTGGTGTGCAACGTGTTTCCGCCTTGTAATGGATCGTCATGTAATGTAAACAGAATAGCTTCCTTTCTTTTTTATTTTCTATTATGGTCACCGGCTGGAGTAGCGCTACTCTTAAATTTAATAATATTTCATTGCCCTTATTTTTAAATTTATCTATTGAAACGAATTCAAGGATTTTTCCACTCGGTGCCATTTTAAGTGGTCTAATCTTGTTTATACCGGCTATTTTTTCAAGCCTTTGCAAAAATTGATCTAAATCGAATATTCCATTGGTATATAGATCATCAACGTTTATTCTTGCATATATCTGTTTTCCCTTCTTGAGAGAACACTTCGATATTGTTAAATGCAAGGTCACTACTTTTTTAACATCTTCGTTATGAATGACGTCAAATATCTTGGGCTTAGAAGCTGTCGGTTGCTTTTGCAAATCCGAACTAGATGTTGAAACTGCGCAGTTATTTTTCTGTTTACTTTTGGGATCTAGTAGTGACTTTTAGTATTTTTCTATTCATTTCTTTTAGTTCATCGATGCTTATTCTTGATAAGGCATCTGCCACATAATTGTTTTTTCCCTTAAGGTATACTGCAATAAATTGATATTCTTCCAAGTCTAATCTCATTCTTGTTAATTTGGAAGTTGGGTTTCTCATTGAAAATAGATATGTTAATGGTTTGTGCTCTGTTTTTATAGTGAAATGTTTGCCATATATATATGTATATCTTAAATAGTTAATTGCCCAATGTATAGCTGTAAATTCCTGTTCAGTTGTAGACTTATTACTTTATTAGTACTCTTTTAGTACTTTAGTATGCTACCGCGAGGTCTATCCCATTTTATGATTGGGTTAAAACTGCACCGCATGCTTGTTTACTACCATCTGTTGTTATACAAAATTCTTTATTAAAATCTGGATATTTTAAATAATGTGGTTTGGACTAGTGCGTTTTTAAGATATTCAAAAGCTTCTTGACACTCAGTAGTCCAATTGAATTTTACATTTTTCTTGCACAAATGGGTAAGATGTCTGGAATAATTAGAGAAATTTGGTATGAATCGTCTATAGTAATTGCAAAAGGCTACGAATCTTCTTGATTCATCTGAATTGGACGGAACAGGATAGTTTGTTATTGCGTTAAATTTTTTATCATCGGGTAAAATTCCTTTATTTGTGCAATTGAGTCCCAAAAATGTGACTTGCTCAGAAAAGAGCATTTTTCTGGGTGTAACTTAAGGTTGTGTTTTCTACATAGATTGAATACATTAGTTCGATTTTTAATCATATGATTTTCTGAACAACCTATAACTACTAAGTCGTCCATATAAAGGAAAGCTTGGGATGGTTCTAATCCCGAAAATGCTAATGTCATCATTCTTTGGAATGAATTTGGTGCTATTTTTACTCCATAAGGTAGTCTTTTAAATCTGAATGACCCAGTGCTTGTGGAGAAAGAGGTAATATCTCTTGACTCTTTTTCTAGGGTAATTTGGTGAAATACATACAATAGATCTAGACGGGAAAAATATGTTGCTCTACCAAGTTGATCTAAGATATTTTCGATTCTTGGTAGTGGGAATTTATCAGCTAGTAGCTTTTTGTTTATTTGACGATAGTCAATAACTAGTCTCCAACGTTTTTTTTCTGAGCCAGGAAGTGACTTTTTGGGTACTAACCGCAATGGGATGTTGTATTCTGATACTGAGGGTTCTACAATATCATCTTTTATTAGCTTTTCTACTTGTTTATTTATTTCATCTTTTTGGCTATGGGGTGTTCGATAGTTTTTAATGTAGACTGGTGTAGAGTCTTTTAATCTTAGCTTCTGTTTATAGAAATTATTTGTTGAGATTGGTTCAGTTTCTAATCCGAATATATCTTTAAAATCGGTACATAGTTTGGTGAGGGTACATTTATACATTGTAGGAAAATTTTTCGTTAGTTTTGAAAGGACATCTTCTTTTCTGGTTTTAGTTTCGTTGCTTTGGATAATTTGATAATTTTCCAATGGTTCGTACTTTATTTTGGAAATGTTTATAATTTTATTTTTATCGGTCGTATTTAGTATTCGGACAAATGTGTTGCTTGAATCAGATATAGTGCTGGCTATAATGATGCCTTCATCTATACACTGATTTTTAATAAGGACTTCTTTGTGAGTGTTTATTATATTAATTTGTCTCACGACTTCAGATCGTGCTGGGATAATTGATAATTGATTGATTGAAATCAAATGGTCTTTTTTAGTCTAGTACTAGTACTGTTTTAAGGCGCCCATGTTCACAATTTTTAGTCATTGTGTTGATTGCCTCTTTTGTGCTGAATTTATCAGCATGTTCGGCCGGCAATCCCTCATCGATATACGATGCTTCAAGAAGCTTTCGCAAGTTTTCGATTTCAGTTGTGAACTTTTCAGCCGTTTTACGTTTTTGAAGTGTTTTTGACATTTTTGCTTTGATGACATCTGATGTTTCTCCTATTATACTGTCTTTGAGTTTTTTAATTATTCTATTTATGGTGGTTTCATTTTGGACTTTATATAGGGTTGATCCTACAATTTTTGATTGGATTACTTCAACCGCTGTATGTTCAAATGTGCCTTTTGTTAAATTCATTAAATTCAAGGCTGTGATAAATCTTTGAAGATTTAGTTTTTGGCCATTGAACTCTGGGATGGCATTTGAAATATCTTTTATGTATGCCCGTTGGCCAATTTTTTCGTCTGCCATTATAATTGGTTTTTGTTCTATTATATTGTTTGAATCTATATCCTCTTCTTCTTGGTCTGATAATTCAGATTGCAAAAGAACTGCGGGTATAGTTAGATTGTTTAAGTCTTTTTCTTCTATTTCTAATCTATCAGAATCTGAATCTTCTAACTTTACTTGGTCTATGGTTGGTAGTTCTCGCGATTCTAATTCGTCACCAGGTTCTACTGTTAAGGGTGTGTTTAAGATTCTTGGCACTGAAATAGCCAAGACACATCTTTCTTTTATATTTATTAGGTTAGATCTTGTTAAGAACTTTGAAACTTGTGACCATCGATTTTTATCTAGTCTATCTCTATGGTCATATATTAATATCCGCGCTTTATTGAAACGGGCTACTAATATTTTAGCGTGTTTGTGTATGGTATTCTGTTGAATTGTACGATTTTGAGTTAAGGATCTATATGATTTGTCAAAATCGGTTTTTAATTTATTCAATTCGGTATATAATTCATTCCATTGCATTTTTGTTAATATGGAGAATTATTTTCTGAATAGTACCATAACAAGTGTTTTGCCTAATTTTTCATGTTCTTCCAGTACTGATTTTATTTGGACACCTGGGATGGTGCTTAATACAATAGCTTTTTGTGTTTTTGAGCAATGTATTAATGGTGAATTTTGGAAATTAAATGTTTCAATTAGAAGTAATTCTAATTGGTTGATGCTTATTGGAGTCGTTGAGACTATTTGTTGAATATGCTTATTAAAATTAGCATCCCTTTCGTAAACCTGTCTAATAATGGTGGTCATTTTCAGTGAAAGTTTTTTTGTTTTTTAATGGAAAATATATGTTTCTATTAATAATAATTGTAGTTGAAATGTGTTATATTTTTTTTTTTTAGATTTTGAACAAGTTATTGGCTTGACTTTGGAATCTTTTACGCAAGCATTTGTTATGGAGCTTGTATAATTTGATAAATACATTTGCTAGCATTACAACGACTATTATTATTAATAATATAGTAACTGTTTCCATGTCTATTTTTTCTGATTCTATTTTGTTTATGACCTTTGCCGTTGAATCGACAGTTTTCGTCTCTATTAAACCCATATTTGGGGTTTGTTCTAAAATTCTATATTTTATGCCAAATATATGTGGCTTATTCTTATTATTGAAGTCTAACTTATTAATGCTATTATTCATAAAAAAAATTAAGAGAAAGACAAAATCTTGAATTCCCGTGCGCAATTGCGTATGGTTTATTTATAAAAAAAATGAAGGAAAAGAAAAAAAAAGGTGTTAATTTACATATAACTGATTTACAATATTTTTCTCTATATAAAGCAACATCAATTATATGGTTTTAGTATCAAGCCTAACAGTGGTTAGTATTTTTCAAGCAGCGCTTTCGCGCATCGACTTGATGTAGAGTTTTATTATAATAATGGCAACTTGGGCATGGGCATAAATGCAGCCTGGTTGCGTTACTTTGCCCTTTTGCGAAGTTGGACCTCAATGGTTTCTAAATTCTTCTCGTGTTGATTTTTTTCCTCGTCGTTGGTTGCTGCTTTGATGTAGTCCTTGATTAGTCGTCGCTGTTGGTTCTTTGATTTCTTTTCTTTGTTTTTCTGCCGTGCCCTGTACTCAGCTATTGTAAGTGGGCGTGGTCCATCTGGTGGACACACCTCTAGTGCCTCTTGCAGGCTTGGTGCATCCCTTTGCTCGACAGGAGCAGTTTCTCCGAATCCCTCGCTGCTCATTAGTTGGTTTTTTTTTTCGACGGCCTGTTCCTCGCACTCCGTGTAGACGTAGTTATTTTAGTCGTTGCTTCTTTTTATTATTTTTTTTCTCTTCTTCCCTAGTTGGCATAAACAGCGGGATGCTTTTCATGCAACTTTTTTTTTTCACTTAGTCTTTGTTGTGTTACATATATATTTTTTTTTCTTTAGAATAACGTTTTTAATTGAAATTTTGAATTGTAATAGGTTTTGTTGTTTCTTGTGTTTTTTTTTCACTATTTCTGTTGTATGGTTTTTTTTCGGGGTTTTTTGCAGGGAACGAGTGAGGAGAATTGATTGTTTTGATGATATTGAGGATTGTGTGTTGTGTTGTGTTGTTGTGTTTAGGTTTGGTGATTTGTTTTTTTGGGGGGGAGGGGGATCGTATTTAGTGTTGAGATGGGTTTGTTGTTGGGGAGGGTGGGGTTAGGTTGATTGTGATGGGATGTGGATGAGGGTTTTGTGTTGGGTGTTGGTGGTTTTTGGATGATTATTGTGGTTTTGAGATGGTTTGTGTTTTTGGGGGGTTGTTGATTGGTTGTATTATTTTTTTTGGTTTTTGTGCGGTTAGCTTTTTTTGTTTTTTTTTCACTGCGGATTTGCATGAACAGAAATCGATTTTGCACCTATGCTAAGGTTGCAAATATCTGTCACGGTCGCCATGGGCAGTTATATATCATGGTTCATTTTTGGTTTTGTGCATTCGGCCGTTTGGTACTTTATTTGTTGACCGTACATTAGAGAGTAACTTGATATTCTGTAACTCTTGGCTGCGCTGCCTACAAAGCACGGCAGCGATCAGTCGCAGCTATGTACATATAAATATATTTCTATGCTCGTATATAAGACTTTTTTCAGCGCGAGCGCAAGGGTGTAGTATGTATGGCTCACTTGTATGCGTTGTCAACTCATGGGAATTTGCTGACCAATGCACCTCCCATAAGTGAAACTTTAAGACATATATATATGAATATATATTCACTGGCTCTTTGGCCGGGGCATTATGTTGATGTAACAACACTGTAGCACAATATTATATTGCTACAGTGGATGCTTACTATAATGACCCATGCATACTACACCTGCTCCAAGAGGGCTGCTCAGCCCATCGAAAACCACGGTGCGGAGAGCATAAGAAACCCCATCAGTCATCATATTCAGCGCCAACAGTTCATTGAAAAGTTTGCGGTGACAGTTATCTTTTTATTATACGATTGTCCAAACCACCAAAATAAATAGTCAGTCGGCGATGACCTAAGACAAGTAAAAAACTAGCCACCTAAACTAGCCACAGTACCTAAAATAGCGAGTTGTGAACATTGACAAAAAAATAGAACCCCAGTTTCTACAACGAATATAAGTTCGAGATAGTCTAATAAAAATCAGAAGTCTACACATTCAGTAAAAGTTAACCCTAGCTAACATACCCACAATCCTTAGTTAAACAAAGTTAAAATCAATTAGATAAGGCTAAAACACAAGTTAAAATTATGTAAAATATACCCAAGTTTAAAAGATGAAAGAAATGTGAAGTGAATTAGAAGAATAATTAGTATAAGAAAAATTCATAAAGTTCGAATGGGTTTTTACAATAGGATGATCACAGCAGAATAGCAGAAGGCGAATATGAGTGGAAGCTGCTAAATTGCTATTGTGTTTATGCAAAGTTCGGTCTCAAAAAAGGCGTACAGTTTTATGTGCTGATAAGGTAGTTATAGCGAGTCGCTTTGGACTTGCCTTTGTTTACAGAATTCAACGTTAACATATGGAAGAGCTTTCATCGGTGGAATATCTCAGTTGAGGCAAGTCCTACCAATCTAATACCTTTTTGGCATATATATATTGTCGTGACTCAGAAACGAAATTTGTTTATGCAGCTTTTCCGATAAATAAAAAAAAAACTTTAACGCCGGAAAAGAATGAAACTAATATGCAAGAGTAAATGGTTGACATCTATCAATGCAATAAATGAATGCGTATAATTACATATAATACGTTTTATTAATTAAGAATATAGGTAGTCCTAATAATATGCTAGTAATAAACAATCGTAAATTTTAATAGTACAAATTAATAATTGTAAATTCCAACAAATCCTAGTATATGTATATACAGTTAAATATCATTTGATATAGGTAATGAAATTTCGCAAATCTTTAGTTTTAACCAAATAATATGATAGGCTCCAATTCTAAAAGCTACTTTCCCTTTTATATATAATAAATATTTTACCCCATATATATAATAATATTTCATTTACATCTCGGGGTGTGTGAAGTGAGGAATTCTATCTTTTCCGTCTGTCCGCTTGTTATGCTATCTCTTGTCCAGCCGACATTGGCTCGTTTTGCTCGCAATATAATTTGAATTGTTACAAACCTTTATGAGCACCTGTAGGCTGTAGCCTTCTAAGTACACCACACCATTCGCTGTCGAGCTAGAGCAGGAAAAAATGCGTGCAGGGTTAGCAGCTTGCAAGAACACCAGCTCATCGTTGTTCGTTACAGGAATAATACTAAATAATATCTGAATAATCATGGCGCCCATCGTGGGACCGGACTGTACATTGAAGCTCACTTAATAGCATACAAACAATAAAACTTTTCTATTCATCTTTATTATTTTCCTAGTCAGCTGTGTCAGCTTTCTGTCGCTATGGAATGCAGTGCTTTTGTTTTCAGAAAGCTGTCTCCTTCAGTTGTGGTTAACCACATTTGTTAAGCGCATTGGACTTTGGCCAATTACGATCATAGAATTGTTTGGCCTAAATAGATCTTTAGTCAATTTTTCACACGAAAACCTTATTCAGACAAAGTATGAAGCGCTTGGAAGTACTATCTTAAAAAACGATTAATAGTTAAGATTGGCCACGCTGAATACTAGAGTTAATTGGGCAAAGCCGCTTTATGTGAATTCATTCTTTTTTGCTTCACCTTTTCCGTTTATTTTTCTCAGAACCTGTCAAGTTCATAATAGAAAAAAAGAGCTTCAACATTCAGCTCTTGGTGAGGCATGGAGTTAACTATTTTATCGTAATAATTTTAATGTTTGGGCACATAAGCTAGTAGCTTATGGTCTTATATATTCAATTATTCCGCATTTTGGTCGTCAGCTGGGAGCGCAAAACCTTAGTACTCAAATTTCTACAGTAAATTAATGAGCAGGATGCAGTAATTAAACAGTAGTAATTAGTAAGCAGTAATTAATAAGCAGTAAATTAAAACAAGTAGAAGCTGGAGGATCGTCTCATTTTTGCACTTTATGCAATTTGCGCGTATTTTATGCAATGTGGGTACGGGTTTCATAGAAAGTGTATGAGCACCCATCTAATGACCAAGCAAATTTTCCCTACCTGTAAAGCTGCTTGCTCTGGAGAACTTATTGAAAGATCAGAAAGTTTTATCGCACAAAATACGAGAAGGCAGAAACTTATAACTTCGCATGCAGAAGGCGAAAGTCAAAGATTAGAAAGTATGGAGAAAGAACGGCAAGGTCAAGAGCGTGGGGGTGAGGACTTACAAAGTCTGGTATTAGATGCTGTAAAAGGTATGCAACATTTGCTAACGCAACTTACAGAGAAAATGTCCCTCATGATTCAGTCGAATCTAGCAGCCAGCCTTCCCCAACAGCCACTTCCTAGGGCTACAGACTCAAGTCCTTCACTTGATCAGCTTTTTGGCATTGATGCTGGGCAGAATCGCATAAACAGCATGAATTCAGGGCAAAATCGACAGCAGGCACACATCTCTCATATGTCAAGCTCCACAGAACATTCACAAAGGCTAGATAAGGTACATAATGAATGGATGAAAACTCCGGTTTAGTGGGGTCATAAGCGTAGATAATTTCATTTATAGGGTAAAAGCTTTAACCGATCAAACACTCAATGCAAGTGCTTTGTTTGAGGGGAAAGCGAACGACTTTTACTGGCGGTATCGTAAGTCGGAGCAATCGGTAAAATGGGCTGAATTGTATGCTGCACTTCGCCGTCAATTCAGGGATACTAGAACGGATGTTGATATACGAGAATTAATAAGAGATCGCAAACAGAAAGAGAGAGAGAGAGTTTCGACTCGTTTTACGACGCCTTGCTTCAATTAACGGATAGCTCGTAATCGTAAGTCTGAATCGGAATTCTTTGTAGACGAGGAGGGGGCAATCGAAGCAATGTCATTAATATTCTAGAACTGTAGGAAGGAGGGACACAGGTACCAGGATTGCACGACTCCTATTAAAGTGTTTTGCTACGGATGTGGTGCACGCAACACTTACAAGCCGGCATGCCAAAGATGCCAAAAAAACAGGCAGCTGAACACCCAAGTCGCCCGTGCTCGGTGTGTTCAACAGACTTAGTCGACGAATACCGAAAACGAGCAACAGTAAGTTACGAAGAAAATAGTCCTGTGAAGGACTCATTTACTCCCAATATTGTTCCTGCAGAGGGATGGCATCAGAAAGTTAATACTTTGAAGAATATTGGCAGTAAATATACTTATCTTGAGAAATCTGAAACTAAAAAGAAATCACGAAATACAAATAGATTAAAAAGGTTCTGGAAAGTGACGAAGGACTTAAGTGTGCTACGCAGCACGTGTGCCGACGATCGTCCATATACGATGATAAAAATCCTAGATCGGAATCACAGGCATTATTTTTTACCAAAATCTACGAAATTTCATAAGTGTCGGATGACTAAATTTCATAGCTGCCATTCAGCTAATTGATCGAAAACGGCATACAATTCGTGTTTTTAAGCTCGAGATTGGTTGGGACTGTCCACATGCATTATTTTTGACCAAAATCTACGAAATTTCATAAGTGTCGGCCGACTATATACGAAATATCATAAGTGTCGGCTGGCTTTATTTCATAGCTAATATATATATAATTGATTGGAAATGGCATAAAATTCGTGTTTCTAATCTCGAGATTGGTTCGGACTGTCCACAGGCATTATTTTTGACCAAAATCTACGAAATTTCATGTGTCGGATGACTAAATTTCATAGCTGCCATTCAGCTAATTGATCGAAAACGGCATATAATTCGTGTTTTTAAGCTCGAGATTGGTTAGGACTGTCCACAGGCATAATGTTTGACCAAAATCTACGAAATTTCATATGTGTCGGCCGACTATATACGAAATATCATAAGTGTCGGCTGACTTCATTTCATAGCTAATATATATATAATTGATTGGAAACGGCATAAAATTCGTGTTTTTTATGTCGAGATTGGTTGGGACTGTCCACATGCATTATTTTTGACCAAAATCTACGAAATTTCATAAGTGTCGGCCGACTATATACGAAATATCATAAGTGTCGGCTGGCTTTATTTTATAGCTAATATATATATAATTGATTGGAAATGGCATAAAATTCGTGTTTTTAATCTCGAGATTGGTTCGGACTGTCCACAGGCATTATTTTTGACCAAAATCTACGAAATTTCATAAGTGTCAGCCGACTATATACGAAATATCATAAGTGTCGGCTGACTTCATTTCATAGCTAATATATATATAATTGATTGGAAACGGCATAAAATTCGTGCTTTTAATCTCGAGATTGGTTCGGACTGTCCACAGGCATTATTTTTTACCAAAATCTACGAAATTTCATAAGTGTCGGATGACTAAATTTCATAGCTGCCATTCAGCTCATTGATCGAAAACGGCATACAATTCGTGTTTTTAAGCTCGAGATTGGTTGGGACTGTCCACATGCATTATTTTTGACCAAAATCTACGAAATTTCATAAGTGTCGGCCGACTATATACGAAATATCATAAGTGTCGGCTGGCTTTATTTCATAGCTAATATATATATAATTGATTGGAAATGGCATAAAATTCGTGTTTCTAATCTCGAGATTGGTTCGGACTGTCCACAGGCATTATTTTTGACCAAAATCTACGAAATTTCATAAGTGTCGGATGACTAAATTTCATAGCTGCCATTCAGCTAATTGATCGAAAATGGCATACAATTCTTTTTTTTAAGCTCGAGATTGGTTAGGACTGTCCACAGGCATTATTTTTGACCAAAATCTACGAAATTTCATAAGTGTCGGCCGACTATATACGAAATATCATAAGTGTCGGCTGACTTCATTTCATAGCTAATATATATATAATTGATTGGAAATGGCATAAAATTCGTGTTTTTAATCTCGAGATTGGTTCGGACTGTCCACAGGCATTATTTTTTACCAAAATCTACGAAATTTCATAAGTGTCGGATGACTAAATTTCATAGCTGCCATTCAGCTCATTGATCGAAAACGGCATACAATTCGTGTTTTTAAGCTCGAGATTGGTTGGGACTGTCCACATGCATTATTTTTGACCAAAATCTACGAAATTTCATAAGTGTCGGCCGACTATATACGAAATATCATAAGTGTCGGCTGGCTTTATTTCATAGCTAATATATATATAATTGATTGGAAATGGCATAAAATTCGTGTTTCTAATCTCGAGATTGGTTCGGACTGTCCACAGGCATTATTTTTGACCAAAATCTACGAAATTTCATAAGTGTCGGATGACTAAATTTCATAGCTGCCATTCAGCTAATTGATCGAAAATGGCATACAATTCTTTTTTTTAAGCTCGAGATTGGTTAGGACTGTCCACAGGCATTATTTTTGACCAAAATCTACGAAATTTCATAAGTGTCGGCCGACTATATACGAAATATCATAAGTGTCGGCTGACTTCATTTCATAGCTAATATATATATAATTGATTGGAAACGGCATAAAATTCGTGTTTTTTATGTCGAGATTGGTTGGGACTGTCCACATGCATTATTTTTGACCAAAATCTACGAAATTTCATAAGTGTCGGCCGACTATATACGAAATATCATAAGTGTCGGCTGGCTTTATTTTATAGCTAATATATATATAATTGATTGGAAATGGCATAAAATTCGTGTTTTTAATTCGAGATTGGTTCGGACGTCCACAGGCATTATTTTTGACCAAAATCTACGAAATTTCATAAGTGTCGGCCGACTATATACGAAATATCATAAGTGTCGGCTGACTTCATTTCATAGCTAATATATATATAATTGATTGGAAACGGCATAAAATTCGTGTTTTTAATCTCGAGATTGGTTCGGACTGTCCACAGGCATTATTTTTTACCAAAATCTACGAAATTTCATAAGTGTCGGATGACTAAATTTCATAGCTGCCATTCAGCTCATTGATCGAAAACGGCATACAATTCGTGTTTTTAAGCTCGAGATTGGTTGGGACTGTCCACATGCATTATTTTTGACCAAAATCTACGAAATTTCATAAGTGTCGGCCGACTATATACGAAATATCATAAGTGTCGGCTGGCTTTATTTCATAGCTAATATATATATAATTGATTGGAAATGGCATAAAATTCGTGTTTCTAATCTCGAGATTGGTTCGGACTGTCCACAGGCATTATTTTTGACCAAAATCTACGAAATTTCATAAGTGTCGGATGACTAAATTTCATAGCTGCCATTCAGCTAATTGATCGAAAATGGCATACAATTCTTTTTTTTAAGCTCGAGATTGGTTAGGACTGTCCACAGGCATTATTTTTGACCAAAATCTACGAAATTTCATAAGTGTCGGCCGACTATATACGAAATATCATAAGTGTCGGCTGACTTCATTTCATAGCTAATATATATATAATTGATTGGAAATGGCATAAAATTCGTGTTTTTAATCTCGAGATTGGTTCGGACTGTCCACAGGCATTATTTTTTACCAAAATCTACGAAATTTCATAAGTGTCGGATGACTAAATTTCATAGCTGCCATTCAGCTAATTGATCGAAAATGGCATACAATTCTTTTTTTTAAGCTCGAGATTGGTTAGGACTGTCCACAGGCATTATTTTTGACCAAAATCTACGAAATTTCATAAGTGTCGGCCGACTATATACGAAATATCATAAGTGTCGGCTGACTTCATTTCATAGCTAATATATATATAATTGATTGGAAACGGCATAAAATTCGTGTTTTTAATCTCGAGATTGGTTCGGACTGTCCACAGGCATTATTTTTTACCAAAATCTACGAAATTTCATAAGTGTCGGATGACTAAATTTCATAGCTGCCATTCAGCTAATTGATCGAAAACGGCATACAATTCGTGTTTTTAAGCTCGAGATTGGTTGGGACTGTCCACATGCATTATTTTTGACCAAAATCTACGAAATTTCATAAGTGTCGGCCGACTATATACGAAATATCATAAGTGTCGGCTGGCTTTATTTCATAGCTAATATATATATAATTGATTGGAAATGGCATAAAATTCGTGTTTCTAATCTCGAGATTGGTTCGGACTGTCCACAGGCATTATTTTTGACCAAAATCTACGAAATTTCATAAAAGTCGGATGACTATATACGAAATATCATAAGTGTCGGCTGACTTCATTTCATAGCTAATATATATATAATTGATTGGAAACGGCATAAAATTCGTGTTTTTAATGTCGAGATTGGTTGGGACTGTCCACAGGCATTATTTTTGACCAAAATCTACGAAATTTCATGTGTCGGATGACTAAATTTCATAGCTGCCATTCAGCTAATTGATCGAAAATGGCATACAATTCTTTTTTTTTAAGCTCGAGATTGGTTAGGACTGTCCACAGGCATTATGTTTGACCAAAATCTACGAAATTTCATAAGTGTCGGCCGACTATATACGAAATATCATAAGTGTCGGCTGACTTCATTTCATAGCTAATATATATATAATTGATTGGAAACGGCATAAAATTCGTGTTTTTAATGTCGAGATTGGTTGGGACTGTCCACATGCATTATTTTTGACCAAAATCTACGAAATTTCATAAGTGTCGGCCGACTATATACGAAATATCATAAGTGTCGGCTGGCTTTATTTTATAGCTAATATATATATAATTGATTGGAAACGGCATAAAATTCGTGTTTTTAATCTCGAGATTGGTTCGGACTGTCCACAGGCATTATTTTTGACCAAAATCTACGAAATTTCATAAGTGTCGGCCGACTATATACGAAATATCATAAGTGTCGGCTGACTTAATTTTATAGCTAATATATATATAATTGATTGGAAACGGCATAAAATTCGTGTTTTTAATCTCGAGATTGGTTCGGACAGGCATTATTTTTTACCAAAATCTACGAAATTTCATAAGTGTCGGATGACTAAATTTCATAGCTGCCATTCAGCTAATTGATCGAAAACGGCATACAATTCGTGTTTTTAAGCTCGAGATTGGTTGGGACTGTCCACATGCATTATTTTTGACCAAAATCTACGAAATTTCATAAGTGTCGGCCGACTATATACGAAATATCATAAGTGTCGGCTGGCTTTATTTCATAGCTAATATATATATAATTGATTGGAAATGGCATAAAATTCGTGTTTCTAATCTCGAGATTGGTTCGGACTGTCCACAGGCATTATTTTTGACCAAAATCTACGAAATTTCATAAGTGTCGGATGACTAAATTTCATAGCTGCCATTCAGCTAATTGATCGAAAATGGCATACAATTCTTTTTTTTTAAGCTCGAGATTGGTTAGGACTGTCCACAGGCATTATTTTTGACCAAAATCTACGAAATTTCATAAGTGTCGGATGACTAAATTTCATAGCAGCCATTCAGCTCATTGATCGAAAACGGCATACAATTCGTGTTTTTAAGCTCGAGATTGGTTGGGACTGTCCACATGCATTATTTTTGACCAAAATCTACGAAATTTCATAAGTGTCGGCCGACTATATACGAAATATCATAAGTGTCGGCTGGCTTTATTTCATAGCTAATATATATATAATTGATTGGAAATGGCATAAAATTCGTGTTTCTAATCTCGAGATTGGTTCGGACTGTCCACAGGCATTATTTTTGACCAAAATCTACGAAATTTCATAAAAGTCGGATGACTATATACGAAATATCATAAGTGTCGGCTGACTTCATTTCATAGCTAATATATATATAATTGATTGGAAACGGCATAAAATTCGTGTTTTTAATGTCGAGATTGGTTGGGACTGTCCACAGGCATTATTTTTGACCAAAATCTACGAAATTTCATAGTGTCGGATGACTAAATTTCATAGCTGCCATTCAGCTAATTGATCGAAAATGGCATACAATTCTTTTTTTTTAAGCTCGAGATTGGTTAGGACTGTCCACAGGCATTATGTTTGACCAAAATCTACGAAATTTCATAAGTGTCGGCCGACTATATACGAAATATCATAAGTGTCGGCTGACTTCATTTCATAGCTAATATATATATAATTGATTGGAAACGGCATAAAATTCGTGTTTTTAATGTCGAGATTGGTTGGGACTGTCCACATGCATTATTTTTGACCAAAATCTACGAAATTTCATAAGTGTCGGCCGACTATATACGAAATATCATAAGTGTCGGCTGGCTTTATTTTATAGCTAATATATATATAATTGATTGGAAACGGCATAAAATTCGTGTTTTTAATCTCGAGATTGGTTCGGACTGTCCACAGGCATTATTTTTGACCAAAATCTACGAAATTTCATAAGTGTCGGCCGACTATATACGAAATATCATAAGTGTCGGCTGACTTCATTTTATAGCTAATATATATATAATTGATTGGAAACGGCATAAAATTCGTGTTTTTAATCTCGAGATTGGTTCGGACTGTCCACAGGCATTATTTTTTACCAAAATCTACGAAATTTCATAAGTGTCGGATGACTAAATTTCATAGCTGCCATTCAGCTAATTGATCGAAAACGGCATACAATTCGTGTTTTTAAGCTCGAGATTGGTTGGGACTGTCCACATGCATTATTTTTGACCAAAATCTACGAAATTTCATAAGTGTCGGCCGACTATATACGAAATATCATAAGTGTCGGCTGGCTTTATTTCATAGCTAATATATATATAATTGATTGGAAATGGCATAAAATTCGTGTTTTTAATCTCGAGATTGGTTCGGACTGTCCACAGGCATTATTTTTGACCAAAATCTACGAAATTTCATAAGTGTCGGATGACTAAATTTCATAGCTGCCATTCAGCTAATTGATCGAAAATGGCATACAATTCTTTTTTTTAAGCTCGAGATTGGTTAGGACTGTCCACAGGCATTATTTTTGACCAAAATCTACGAAATTTCATAAGTGTCGGCCGACTATATACGAAATATCATAAGTGTCGGCTGACTTCATTTCATAGCTAATATATATATAATTGATTGGAAATGGCATAAAATTCGTGTTTTTAATCTCGAGATTGGTTCGGACTGTCCACAGGCATTATTTTTTACCAAAATCTACGAAATTTCATAAGTGTCGGATGACTAAATTTCATAGCTGCCATTCAGCTAATTGATCGAAAATGGCATACAATTCTTTTTTTTAAGCTCGAGATTGGTTAGGACTGTCCACAGGCATTATTTTTGACCAAAATCTACGAAATTTCATAAGTGTCGGCCGACTATATACGAAATATCATAAGTGTCGGCTGACTTCATTTCATAGCTAATATATATATAATTGATTGGAAATGGCATAAAATTCGTGTTTTTAATCTCGAGATTGGTTCGGACTGTCCACAGGCATTATTTTTGACCAAAATCTACGAAATTTCATAAGTGTCGGATGACTAAATTTCATAGCTGCCATTCAGCTAATTGATCGAAAACGGCATAAAATTCGTGTTTTTAATCTCGAGATTGGTTCGGACTGTCCACAGGCGTTATTTTTGACCAAAATCTACGAAATTTCATAAGTGTCGGCCGACTATATACGAAATATCATAAGTGTCGGCTGACTTCATTTCATAGCTAATATATATATAATTGATTGGAAATGGCATAAAATTCGTGTTTTTAATCTCGAGATTGGTTCGGACTGTCCACAGGCATTATTTTTGACCAAAATCTACGAAATTTCATAAGTGTCGGCCGACTATATACGAAATATCATAAGTGTCGGCTGACTTCATTTCATAGCTAATATATATATAATTGATTGGAAACGGCATAAAATTCGTGTTTTTAATGTCGAGATTGGTTGGGACTGTCCACAGGCATTATTTTTGACCAAAATCTACGAAATTTCATAAGTGTCGGATGACTAAATTTCATAGCTGCCATTCAGCTAATTGATCGAAAATGGCATACAATTCTTTTTTTTAAGCTCGAGATTGGTTAGGACTGTCCACAGGCATTATTTTTGACCAAAATCTACGAAATTTCATAAGTGTCGGCCGACTATATACGAAATATCATAAGTGTCGGCTGACTTCATTTCATAGCTAATATATATATAATTGATTGGAAACGGCATAAAATTCGTGTTTTTAATGTCGAGATTGGTTGGGACTGTCCACATGCATTATTTTTGACCAAAATCTACGAAATTTCATAAGTGTCGGCCGACTATATACGAAATATCATAAGTGTCGGCTGGCTTTATTTTATAGCTAATATATATATAATTGATTGGAAACGGCATAAAATTCGTGTTTTTAATCTCGAGATTGGTTCGGACTGTCCACAGGCATTATTTTTGACCAAAATCTACGAAATTTCATAAGTGTCGGCCGACTATATACGAAATATCATAAGTGTCGGCTGACTTCATTTCATAGCTAATATATATATAATTGATTGGAAACGGCATAAAATTCGTGTTTTTAATCTCGAGATTGGTTCGGACAGGCATTATTTTTTACCAAAATCTACGAAATTTCATAAGTGTCGGATGACTAAATTTCATAGCTGCCATTCAGCTAATTGATCGAAAACGGCATACAATTCGTGTTTTTAAGCTCGAGATTGGTTGGGACTGTCCACATGCATTATTTTTGACCAAAATCTACGAAATTTCATAAGTGTCGGCCGACTATATACGAAATATCATAAGTGTCGGCTGTCTTTATTTCATAGCTAATATATATATATTTGATTGGAAATGGCATAAAATTCGTGTTTCTAATCTCGAGATTGGTTCGGACTGTCCACAGGCATTATTTTTGAACAAAATCTACGAAATTTCATAAGTGTCGGATGACTAAATTTCATAGCTGCCATTCAGCTAATTGATCGAAAATGGCATACAATTCTTTTTTTTAAGCTCGAGATTGGTTAGGACTGTCCACAGGCATTATTTTTGACCAAAATCTACGAAATTTCATAAGTGTCGGCCGACTATATACGAAATATCATAAGTGTCGGCTGGCTTTATTTTATAGCTAATATATATATAATTGATTGGAAACGGCATAAAATTCGTGTTTTTAATCTCGAGATTGGTTCGGACTGTCCACAGGCATTATTTTTTACCAAAATCTACGAAATTTCATAAGTGTCGGATGACTAAATTTCATAGCTGCCATTCAGCTAATTGATCGAAAACGGCATACAATTCGTGTTTTTAAGCTCGAGATTGGTTGGGACTGTCCACATGCATTATTTTTGACCAAAATCTACGAAATTTCATAAGTGTCGGCCGACTATATACGAAATATCATAAGTGTCGGCTGTCTTTATTTCATAGCTAATATATATATAATTGATTGGAAATGGCATAAAATTCGTGTTTCTAATCTCGAGATTGGTTCGGACTGTCCACAGGCATTATTTTTGACCAAAATCTACGAAATTTCATAAGTGTCGGATGACTAAATTTCATAGCTGCCATTCAGCTAATTGATCGAAAATGGCATACAATTCTTTTTTTTAAGCTCGAGATTGGTTAGGACTGTCCACAGGCATTATTTTTGACCAAAATCTACGAAATTTCATAAGTGTCGGCCGACTATATACGAAATATCATAAGTGTCGGCTGGCTTTATTTTATAGCTAATATATATATAATTGATTGGAAACGGCATAAAATTCGTGTTTTTAATCTCGAGATTGGTTCGGACTGTCCACAGGCATTATTTTTTACCAAAATCTACGAAATTTCATAAGTGTCGGATGACTAAATTTCATAGCTGCCATTCAGCTAATTGATCGAAAATCATTTATATTAATTTTTAAGCTCGAGATTGGTTGGGACTGTCCACATGCATTATTTTTGACCAAAATCTACGAAATTTCATAAGTGTCGGCCGACTATATACGAAATATCATAAGTGTCGGCTGGCTTTATTTTATAGCTAATATATATATAATTGATTGGAAATGGCATAAAATTCGTGTTTTTAATCTCGAGATTGGTTCGGACTGTCCACAGGCATTATTTTTGACCAAAATCTACGAAATTTCATAAGTGTCGGATGACTAAATTTCATAGCTGCCATTCAGCTAATTGATCGAAAACGGCATACAATTCGTGTTTTTAAGCTCGAGATTGGTTTGGACTGTCCACAGGCATTATTTTTGACCAAAATCTACGAAATTTCATAAGTGTCGGCCGACTATATACGAAATATCATAAGTGTCGGCTGACTTCATTTCATAGCTAATATATATATAATTGATTGGAAACGGCATAAAATTCGTGTTTTTAATCTCGAGATTGGTTCGGACTGTCCACAGGCATTATTTTTTACCAAAATCTACGAAATTTCATGTGTCGGATGACTAAATTTCATAGCTGCCATTCAGCTAATTGATCGACAACGGCATACAATTTGTGTTTTTAAGCTCGCGATTGGTTAGGACTGTCCACAGGCATTATTTTTGTCCAAAATCTACGAAATTTCATGTGTCGGATGACTAAATTTCATAGCTGCCATTCAGCTAATTGATCGAAAACGGCATACAATTCGTGTTTTTAAGCTCGAGATTGGTTAGGACTGTACACAGGCATTATTTTTGACCAAAATCTACGAAATTTCATAAGTGTCGGCCGACTATATACGAAATATCATAAGTGTCGGCTGACTTCATTTCATAGCTAATATATATATAATTGATTGGAAACGGCATAAAATTCGTGTTTTTAATGTCGAGACTGGTTGGGACTGTCCACAGGCATTATTTTTGACCAAAATCTACGAAATTTCATAAGTGTCGGATGACTAAATTTCATAGCTGCCATTCAGCTAATTGATCGAAAACGGCATACAATTCGTGTTTTTTAACCTCGAGATTGGTTAGGACTGTCCACAGGCATTATTTTTGACCAAAATCTACGAAATTTCATAAGTGTCGGCCGACTATATACGAAATATCATAAGTGTCGGCTGGCTTTATTTCATAGCTAATATATATATAATTGATTGGAAATGGCATAAAATTCGTGTTTTTAATCTCGAGATTGGTTCGGACTGTCCACAGGCATTATTTTTTACCAAAATCTACGAAATTTCATAAGTGTCGGATGACTAAATTTCATAGCTGCCATTCAGCTAATTGATCGAAAATGGCATACAATTCTTTTTTTTAAGCTCGAGATTGGTTAGGACTGTCCACAGGCATTATTTTTCACCAAAATCTACGAAATTTCATAAGTGTCGGCCGACTATATACGAAATATCATAAGTGTCGGCTGGCTTTATTTTATAGCTAATATATATATAATTGATTGGAAACGGCATAAAATTCGTGTTTTTAATCTCGAGATTGGTTCGGACTGTCCACAGGCATTATTTTTTACCAAAATCTACGAAATTTCATAAGTGTCGGATGACTAAATTTCATAGCTGCCATTCAGCTAATTGATCGAAAATGGCATACAATTCGTTTTTTTAAGCTCGAGATTGGTTAGGACTGTCCACAGGCATTATTTTTGACCAAAATCTACGAAATTTCATAAGTGTCGGCCGACTATATACGAAATATCATAAGTGTCGGCTGACTTCATTTCATAGCTAATATATATATAATTGATTGGAAATGGCATAAAATTCGTGTTTTTAATCTCGAGATTGGTTCGGACTGTCCACAGGCATTATTTTTGACCAAAATCTACGAAATTTCATAAGTGTCGGATGACTAAATTTCATAGCTGCCATTCAGCTAATTGATCGAAAATGGCATACAATTCTTTTTTTTAAGCTCGAGATTGGTTAGGACTGTCCACAGGCATTATTTTTGACCAAAATCTACGAAATTTCATAAGTGTCGGCCGACTATATACGAAATATCATAAGTGTCGGCTGGCTTTATTTTATAGCTAATATATATATAATTGATTGGAAACGGCATAAAATTCGTGTTTTTAATCTCGAGATTGGTTCGGACTGTCCACAGGCATTATTTTTGACCAAAATCTACGAAATTTCATAAGTGTCGGATGACTAAATTTCATAGCTGCCATTCAGCTAATTGATCGAAAACGTCATTTATATTCGTGTTTTTAAGCTCGAGATTGGTTGGGACTGTCCACAGGCATTATTTTTTACCAAAATCTACGAAATTTCATAAGTGTCGGATGACTAAATTTCATAGCTGCCATTCAGCTAATTGATCGAAAATGGCATACAATTCTTTTTTTTAAGCTCGAGATTGGTTAGGACTGTCCACAGGCATTATTTTTCACCAAAATCTACGAAATTTCATAAGTGTCGGCCGACTATATACGAAATATCATAAGTGTCGGCTGACTTCATTTCATAGCTAATATATATATAATTGATTGGAAACGGCATAAAATTCGTGTTTTTAATGTCGAGATTGGTTGGGACTGTCCACAGACATTATTTTTGACCAAAATCTACGAATTTTCATAAGTGTCGGATGACTAAATTTCATAGCTGCCATTCAGCTAATTGATCGAAAACGGCATACAATTCGTGTTTTTAATCTCGAGATTGGTTCGGACTGTCCACAGGCATTATTTTTTACCAAAATCTACGAAATTTCATAAGTGTCGGATGACTAAATTTCATAGCTGCCATTCAGCTAATTGATCGAAAATGGCATACAATTCTTTTTTTTAAGCTCGAGATTGGTTAGGACTGTCCACAGGCATTATTTTTCACCAAAATCTACGAAATTTCATAAGTGTCGGCCGACTATATACGAAATATCATAAGTGTCGGCTGGCTTCATTTCATAGCTAATATATATATAATTGATTGGAAACGGCATAAAATTCGTGTTTTTAATCTCGAGATTGGTTGGGACTGTCCACAGGCATTATTTTTTACCAAAATCTACGAAATTTCATAAGTGTCGGATGACTAAATTTCATAGCTGCCATTCAGCTAATTGATCGAAAATGGCATACAATTCGTGTTTTTAAGCTCGAGATTGGTTAGGACTGTCCACAGGCATTATTTTTGACCAAAATCTACGAAATTTCATAAGTGTCGGCCGACTATATACGAAATATCATAAGTGTCGGCTGACTTCATTTCATAGCTAATATATATATAATTGATTGGAAATGGCATAAAATTCGTGTTTTTAATCTCGAGATTGGTTCGGACTGTCCACAGGCATTATTTTTGACCAAAATCTACGAAATTTCATAAGTGTCGGATGACTAAATTTCATAGCTGCCATTCAGCTAATTGATCGAAAATGGCATACAATTCGTGTTTTTAAGCTCGAGATTGGTTAGGACTGTCCACAGGCATTATTTTTGACCAAAATCTACGAAATTTCATAAGTGTCGGCCGACTATATACGAAATATCATAAGTGTCGGCTGGCTTTATTTCATAGCTAATATATATATAATTGATTGGAAACGGCATTAAATTCGTGTTTTTTAATCTCGAGATTGGTTAGGACTGTCCACAGGCATTATTTTTTACCAAAATCTACGAAATTTCATAAGTGTCGGATGACTAAATTTCATAGCTGCCATTCAGCTAATTGATCGAAAATGGCATTTATATTCGTATTTTTAAGCTCGAGATTGGTTGGGACTGTCCACAGGCATTATTTTTTACCAAAATCTACGAAATTTCATAAGTGTCGGATGACTAAATTTCATAGCTGCCATTCAGCTAATTGATCGAAAATGGCATACAATTCGTGTTTTTAAGCTCGAGATTGGTTAGGACTGTCCACAGGCATTATTTTTCACCAAAATCTACGAAATTTCATAAGTGTCGGCCGACTATATACGAAATATCATAAGTGTCGGCTGACTTCATTTCATAGCTAATATATATATAATTGATTGGAAACGGCATAAAATTCGTGTTTTTAATGTCGAGATTGGTTGGGACTGTCCACAGGCATTATTTTTGACCAAAATCTACGAAATTTCATAAGTGTCGGATGACTAAATTTCATAGCTGCCATTCAGCTAATTGATCGAAAACGGCATACAATTCGTGTTTTTTAAGCTCGAGATTGGTTAGGACTGTCCACAGGCATTATTTTTGACCAAAATCTACGAAATTTCATAAGTGTCGGCCGACTATATACGAAATATCATAAGTGTCGGCTGACTTCATTTCATAGCTAATATATATATAATTGATTGGAAACGGCATAAAATTCGTGTTTTTAATCTCGAGATTGGTTCGGACTGTCCACAGGCATTATTTTTTACCAAAATCTACGAAATTTCATAAGTGTCGGATGACTAAATTTCATAGCTGCCATTCAGCTAATTGATCGACAACGGCATACAATTTGTGTTTTTAAGCTCGCGATTGGTTAGGACTGTCCACAGGCATTATTTTTGACCAAAATCTACGAAATTTCATAAGTGTCGGATGACTAAATTTCATAGCTGCCATTCAGCTAATTGATCGAAAACGGCATACAATTCGTGTTTTTAAGCTCGAGATTGGTTAGGACTGTCCACAGGCATTATTTTTGACCAAAATCTACGAAATTTCATAAGTGTCGGCCGACTATATACGAAATATCATAAGTGTCGGCTGACTTCATTTCATAGCTAATATATATATAATTGATTGGAAACGGCATAAAATTCGTGTTTTTAATGTCGAGATTGGTTGGGACTGTCCACAGGCATTATTTTTGACCAAAATCTACGAAATTTCATAAGTGTCGGATGACTAAATTTCATAGCTGCCATTCAGCTAATTGATCGAAAACGGCATACAATTCGTGTTTTTTAAGCTCGAGATTGGTTAGGACTGTCCACAGGCATTATTTTTGACCAAAATCTACGAAATTTCATAAGTGTCGGCCGACTATATACGAAATATCATAAGTGTCGGCTGACTTCATTTCATAGCTAATATATATATAATTGATTGGAAATGGCATAAAATTCGTGTTTTTAATCTCGAGATTGGTTCGGACTGTCCACAGGCATTATTTTTTACCAAAATCTACGAAATTTCATAAGTGTCGGATGACTAAATTTCATAGCTGCCATTCAGCTAATTGATCGAAAATGGCATACAATTCGTGTTTTTAAGCTCGAGATTGGTTAGGACTGTCCACAGGCATTATTTTTCACCAAAATCTACGAAATTTCATAAGTGTCGGCCGACTATATACGAAATATCATAAGTGTCGGCTGACTTCATTTCATAGCTAATATATATATAATTGATTGGAAACGGCATAAAATTCGTGTTTTTAATGTCGAGATTGGTTCGGACTGTCCACAGGCATTATTTTTTACCAAAATCTACGAAATTTCATAAGTGTCGGATGACTAAATTTCATAGCTGCCATTCAGCTAATTGATCGAAAATGGCATACAATTCGTGTTTTTAAGCTCGAGATTGGTTAGGACTGTCCACAGGCATTATTTTTGACCAAAATCTACGAAATTTCATAAGTGTCGGCCGACTATATACGAAATATCATAAGTGTCGGCTGACTTCATTTCATAGCTAATATATATATAATTGATTGGAAATGGCATAAAATTCGTGTTTTTAATCTCGAGATTGGTTCGGACTGTCCACAGGCATTATTTTTTACCAAAATCTACGAAATTTCATAAGTGTCGGATGACTAAATTTCATAGCTGCCATTCAGCTAATTGATCGAAAATGGCATACAATTCGTGTTTTTAAGCTCGAGATTGGTTAGGACTGTCCACAGGCATTATTTTTGACCAAAATCTACGAAATTTCATAAGTGTCGGCCGACTATATACGAAATATCATAAGTGTCGGCTGACTTCATTTCATAGCTAATATATATATAATTGATTGGAAATGGCATAAAATTCGTGTTTTTAATCTCGAGATTGGTTGGGACTGTCCACAGGCATTATTTTTTACCAAAATCTACGAAATTTCATAAGTGTCGGATGACTAAATTTCATAGCTGCCATTCAGCTAATTGATCGAAAACGGCATACAATTCGTGTTTTTAAGCTCGAGATTGGTTAGGACTGTCCACAGGCATTATTTTTGACCAAAATCTACGAAATTTCATAAGTGTCGGCCGACTATATACGAAATATCATAAGTGTCGGCTGACTTCATTTCATAGCTAATATATATATAATTGATTGGAAATGGCATAAAATTCGTGTTTTTAATCTCGAGATTGGTTCGGACTGTCCACAGGCATTATTTTTGACCAAAATCTACGAAATTTCATAAGTGTCGGATGACTAAATTTCATAGCTGCCATTCAGCTAATTGATCGAAAACGGCATACAATTCGTGTTTTTAAGCTCGAGATTGGTTAGGACTGTCCACAGGCATTATTTTTGACCAAAATCTACGAAATTTCATAAGTGTCGGCCGACTATATACGAAATATCATAAGTGTCGGCTGACTTCATTTCATAGCTAATATATATATAATTGATTGGAAACGGCATAAAATTCGTGTTTTTAATCTCGAGATTGGTTCGGACTGTCCACAGGCATTATTTTTTACCAAAATCTACGAAATTTCATAAGTGTCGGCCGACTATATGAAATTCATAAGTGTCGGCTGACTTCATTTCATAGCTATATATATATAATTGATCGGAAACGGCATACAATTCGTGTTTTTAATCTCGAGATTGGTTGGGACTGTCCACAGGCATTATTTTTGTACCAAAATCTACGAAATTTCATAAGTGTCGGATGACTAAATTTCATAGCTGCCATTCAGCTAATTGATCGAAAACGGCATACAATTCGTGTTTTTAAGCTCGAGATTGGTTAGGACTGTCCACAGGCATTATTTTTGACCAAAATCTACGAAATTTCATAAGTGTCGGCCGACTATATACGAAATATCATAAGTGTCGGCTGACTTCATTTCATAGCTAATATATATATAATTGATTGGAAACGGCATAAAATTCGTGTTTTTAATGTCGAGATTGGTTGGGACTGTCCACAGGCATTATTTTTGACCAAAATCTACGAAATTTCATAAGTGTCGGATGACTAAATTTCATAGCTGCCATTCAGCTAATTGATCGAAAACGGCATACAATTCGTGTTTTTTAAGCTCGAGATTGGTTAGGACTGTCCACAGGCATTATTTTTGACCAAAATCTACGAAATTTCATAAGTGTCGGCCGACTATATACGAAATATCATAAGTGTCGGCTGACTTCATTTCATAGCTAATATATATATAATTGATTGGAAATGGCATAAAATTCGTGTTTTTAATCTCGAGATTGGTTCGGACTGTCCACAGGCATTATTTTTTACCAAAATCTACGAAATTTCATAAGTGTCGGATGACTAAATTTCATAGCTGCCATTCAGCTAATTGATCGAAAATGGCATACAATTCGTTTTTTTAAGCTCGAGATTGGTTAGGACTGTCCACAGGCATTATTTTTCACCAAAATCTACGAAATTTCATAAGTGTCGGCCGACTATATACGAAATATCATAAGTGTCGGCTGACTTCATTTCATAGCTAATATATATATAATTGATTGGAAACGGCATAAAATTCGTGTTTTTAATGTCGAGATTGGTTGGGACTGTCCACAGGCATTATTTTTGACCAAAATCTACGAAATTTCATAAGTGTCGGATGACTAAATTTCATAGCTGCCATTCAGCTAATTGATCGAAAACGGCATACAATTCGTGTTTTTAAGCTCGAGATTGGTTAGGACTGTCCACAGGCATTATTTTTGACCAAAATCTACGAAATTTCATAAGTGTCGGCCGACTATATACGAAATATCATAAGTGTCGGCTGACTTCATTTCATAGCTAATATATATAGTGACATATCCACAGTAGCAAGTAAGCCTATGTATATGCCTACATCCACGCCACACACATTCACATGCACTATATGCATATTTACTAATAAACCAAACTCCCATAACGATTCGAGGATCATTCGATCTTACTCATACCCGAGACACCCTTAGTAACGAGCAAGCCTTGAAATTAAAGACAAAAGTCAAAGTCTAAAAGAAATCGTAAAAGACGAAATAAGAACCCCTAGACTATTAGACTAAACAACCGAATACCAACCCCAAGATTCTGACACGTTCCCACGTCTGAAATCAATAACAAATCTTGGATGCCAGACATAAAATCAAATTTCAAATGTCATAAAAAAACAAGTACATTCAAGAGAACGAACGCACTTGTCTTTTAAGAGTAATTAAAGAAAGAGAATCATGGATCAGCCACGATCCCTAAGCAGCCCTCTCGGCTTCCTCAATGTGGAACGTATCCGATCCCTATATAAACCCTACTCCCTAACCAACTAACAAGTTTACAGTTTGAGACTTTCCCTAATGATAAAGTCGGTGTATCTTCAATAAAATATAAGTTTGTACTTAGAATAGTATTGAAAGTAAAAATAAAGTTATATTTTTTTCAATAATTCAAAGTCAAATCTTGTAATTGGCGCAGTCGGTAGGATTTCATTTCAAAAGTCCTTTTGTTTCGGGATCAAGGATAAAATAAATCCAGATCACTCCGTTAGAAAAAAGTGCACCGAAGAAAAGTAATCCGCAAAAGAACACTACTCGACTAAACCGCGTGGTGAAAAATTTAGGAATCGTAAAATAATTTACGAATCGCGTTGTAAAAACCTCAAGTGTATTCGCGTTAATTCCTAACAAAGAACAAATTGTGATTGTAACTATTCAGTCACTAAGGAATCGTAAAATAACTTACGAATCGCGTTGTAAAAACCTCAAGTGTATTCGCGTTAATTCCTAACAAAGAACAAATTGTGATTGTAACTATTCAGTCACTAAGGAATCGTAAAATAACTTACGAATCGCGTTGTAAAAACCTCAAGTGTATTCGCGTTAATTCCTGACAAACCCAAAAATCCCCAAACCCAAAATTTAAAAAAAACAAAAAAAAATGGCAGTACCACAGTTGTCCGAACTACACCTGAACCAACTTCTTCAGCAACTGAAGGTGGTTCACCAATACGATGGAACCCCAGGAAAGCTCGGAAGCTTCATCAAGGAGATAGAAGACCTTCTCACTCTGTACCCCACACAAGACCCCAGACAAGCGTTGGTTATTTTCGGAGGAATCAGGAGGATCCTAATCGATTCAGCTCAGGAAGTGATCGCACACGCAGGAGCACAGAACTGGCCAACAATGAAGTCAGCACTCATCATGGCATTCAAGGATCATCGACCATATGAGAATCTATTAAAACATCTTGGAGAAACCGAGTTTAGAAATAGTATAAGTAAGTTTATCTTAGAGTTAGAAAAACGATCCAGAAGTATATTCGAAAAACTCGAATTAGAATCTAACCCGGTTGATAAAATTAATTATACTAGACTTTTAGAGAAAACCATAAGTGAAACAATAGATAGGAAACTTCCAGACAGATTATATATGTCCTTAGTCCGAAAAGATATTTCAACCATCATGAAATTAAAATTAGCATCTATGGAATTGGGATTATATGATGCCAATCCAAGTGAAAATTATTTCAGAAATAAGGGTAATAATAATCAGAACCAAAATCGAAGATATTCTGGATACCACTCACAGTTTTCTATAAATCCTCAAAATTCACAAAATTTAAATAATCAAAACACTCTCAGTTATCATACTACCAAGAAAGCATTAGATCAAGGCAGGGCACAAAACCCATTGAATTATCAAGCTTCAACTTCGAATATGCATTCTAATAATGGACCCATTAAAAGACAGAGAGAAAGCACTAGTGGACAATACCGTATGGACGTAAATTTTCAGCAAACAGCCTCGGAGAATCAAAACGAAATCCATTTATAAAATTAGTACTGAAAGATAAACGATATAAAGGTATAATAGACACAGGATCATCTATTAATATTATGAGAGAAAATTATGCAAACCTTGAAGAAAACATTGAAAATCTGAAAGTATATACAATCAAAGGTGTAGTAAATTTATCAAAATCTATAAAAATTAAACCCAGTGAAACTTGTCCGTCCGAACAAAAATTTTATATACACCAATTTTCTGATAATTACGACATCCTTCTAGGTCGATCTTATCTAGAAGCAACTAAGGCAAAAATTGACTACGAGTCAAAGACAGTTACATTAAATAATAAAACTTTCAAATTTTACTATAGTAATCAAGACTTTGAAAAGGAAGAGACCGCAACTAATTGCCTCATTCCACCCTCAGTCGAAGATTCAGCCGTAAATTTTGCAATTCAAAATGAGTTAAGAGAATGTAATGAATTCCGACTCAACCATTTGAATGATGAAGAAATGAAAAATTTAAAAAAAGTCTTGTTTGAATATAGTGATATACAGTACAGAGAAGGTGAAAATTTGACCTTTACGAGTACAATAAAACACACTATCCAGACACAACATGAAGACCCAGTATATAGAAAACCTTATAAGTACCCACAAAGCGTAGATGAAGAAGTAAATAGGCAAATCAAAGAAATGATAGAACAGGGAATAATTCAAAAATCGAAATCTCCTTACTGTTCACCTATTTGGGTAGTTCCAAAGAAGGCAGATGCCTCAGGAAAGAAAAAGTTCAGATTAGTAGTTGACTATAGGAACCTAAATGAAATAACAATAGACGACAAATTTCCGATCCCAAGAATGGATGAAATTTTGGATAAATTAGGAAAATGCCAGTATTTCACAACGATTGATTTAGCTAAGGGTTTCCATCAAATTCAAATGGATCCTAAATCTATCGCCAAAACAGCATTTTCAACCAAACATGGCCATTACGAATATACTCGAATGCCTTTTGGACTCAAAAATGCACCCGCTACATTTCAAAGATGTATGAATAATCTTTTAGAAGACTTAATCTATAAAGATTGTTTAGTTTATTTAGACGACATAATAATTTTTTCCACTTCATTGGAGGAACACATCTTGTCTCTAAAGAAAGTTTTTGAAAAGTTACGAAACGCAAACTTAAAACTTCAACTTGATAAATGTGAATTTTTAAAGAAAGAAACAGAATTCTTAGGACACATTATTACAGTAGACGGCATAAAACCTAACCCAAATAAAACAGATGCCATCATCAAATTCCCATTACCAAAAACTCCGAGACAAATTAAATCATTTTTAGGATTATGTGGATTTTACCGAAAATTCATACCCAATTTCGCAAATGTAGTAAAACCCATGACCACTAGATTAAAGAAAGGAGCAATAATTGATACAAAATGTCAAGATTACATAGAGTCATTTGAAAAGCTAAAGATACTTATAACTTCAGATCCGATATTAATCTATCCTGATTTTAATAAGCCTTTCTCGTTGACAACTGACGCTAGTAACATAGCCATTGGAGCCGTACTCTCGCAGAATCATAAACCAGTATGTTATGCTAGTAGAACATTAAATGAACACGAGATAAATTACTCTACGATTGAAAAAGAATTGTTAGCAATAGTATGGGCAACTAAATATTTCAGATCATACCTTTTTGGAAGACATTTTGAAATATTAAGTGACCATAAACCCTTAGTATGGTTGAACAATATAAAAGAACCAAATATGAAACTACAGAGATGGAAAATAAAATTGAACGAATTTGATTATTATAAAATAAAATACCTTCCAGGAAAAGAGAATTATGTAGCAGACGCATTGTCGAGAATTAAAATTGAAGAAGTTATGTTTGACGAAGATGCAAATAGCGTAGATGCAACAGTGCACAGTGCAGAAGAAGATAATTATAATTACATCGCAATCACAGAACGACCATTAAATTATTTTGCAAGACAAATTGAATTATTTAAAGGTGGAGATAACAAAGTTGAATTAAAACATTATTTTCATAAAATTAATATTGCAATCACATATATGGAAATGACAGAAGAATTCGCTAAAGATATAATTAAAGAATATCTATGTACTAAGAAAAGCGCAATATATTTCCATAACGACGAAGATTTCCCAGTATTTCAAAGAGCTTTTATCAAGATTATCAGTCCCAATCATATAACAAAATTAGTCAAATGTACGTGTAAATTAATAAACATTCTAACATACGCAGAACTTAAAGAATTAATTCTAAAAAGGCATAGAGAAGTTTTACATCCAGGAATTGAAAAAACTTATAAATGGTTTAAAGAACAATATTATTTCCCAGATAGCCAGAAGCTAATACAGAACATTATCAACGAATGTGAAATTTGCAACATCTCAAAGACAGAACATCGAAACACTAGGTTGACTTTCGAATTAACACCAGAAATACAAAATGCCAGAGAAAAATATGTTATGGATTTTTACATGATAAATAACCAACAATTTTTATCTTGCATCGACATCTATTCGAAATTTGCCACATTAATTGAAGTAAAAGGTCGAGATTGGTTAGAAACAAAAAGAGCCATAATGAAGATATTTAATGACATGGGAAAACCCCAAGAAATTAAGGCAGATAAAGATTCAGCTTTCATGTGCATAGCATTAAAGAATTGGTTAGAATCAGAAGGCGTTAATATAAGCGTTACAACCAGTAAAAATGGTGTGTCAGACATAGAAAGATTCCATAAAACAGTGAACGAAAAATTAAGAATTATAACTAGTGAACAAGATATAGAAGACCGATATACAAAATTTGAAAAGATTCTTTACATATACAACCATAAAACCAAACACAATACGACTAACCGTACCCCAGCAGACATATTCTTATATGCAGGAACTCCAAATGTAAACATGCAAGAAAACAAAGAAAGAAAAATAATTAAATTAAACGAAAACCGACATGACTATGAGATAGACACTCGTTACAAACACTCACCGTTAGTAAAATCTAAAGTAACAAACCCTTTCAAGAAAACGGGCCAAATAACACAGTTAGATGAAAAACATTATGAGGAAATAAATAGGGGCAGAAAAATTACTCATTATAAATCAAAATACAAAAAGAAAAAGAAAAATAACAAGAGTAAATACATTTCCAGGGATACAGAAGAAACCGAAACATAATCCAATGTTACAAACAATACTTTCATCAATAATAATTTTCACCATATTCCAACACGTTGCCGGACAAAATATAGAAATCAACCCCATTGTAGCAAGGAATGGATATTTAATATTCAAAACGGGAAATATCGAAATACCTACTAATTATGAATATCATGTCTTAAGTATCAACTTAACAAAAACAGAATCGATTTTTAATAACCTTTTACTAGAAACAAAAGAATTTAAAGACATACCTCAAATCCAATATCTCGCAGATAAATTAAAAAGGGAAATAAATGGAATAAACATTGTAAAACGTAGTAAAAGAGGTCTTTTAAACATTGTAGGATCAGCATATAAATACTTATTTGGAACTTTAGATCAAGATGATAGAGAAGAAATAGAAAGTAAAATTAATAATTTAGCAGAAAACTCAATTCAAAATCATGATTTAAATCAAATAATTGATGTCATTAACAATGGTATTACTGTAATAAATCAACTTAAAGAGGATGACGAAAAAGAACAACAGATATCAGTTTTAATCTTTAATATACAGCAATTCACAGAATATATTGAGGACATTGAACTAGGAATGCAGTTAACCAGATTAGGGATTTTTAACCCAAAACTTTTAAAACATGATTATTTAAAACATGTGAATTCTGAGAGATTATTAAAAATTAAAACATCAACTTGGCTAAGAAAAGATACTAATGAAATTCTGATTATTTCCCATATTCCAAATGAAATGATTAACACACCTGTGTATGAAATAATCCCATATCCAGATGAATATGATAATATTTTAACAGAAAACACTTTTGACAAATTTTATATTTTTGAAAACAAAGTTTATAGTAAGAATACGGGAAAAATAATATTCGACAATTGCATTATAGGTATAATTAAGCAAGAAACAACAGAATGCAAATACGTAAAAACTCATAAAAACTTTCAATTAAACTATGTTGAACCCAATATATTACTTACTTGGAATATTCCAAAAACAATTATAAATCAAGATTGTATTAATAAAGAAGTATCTATACAAAGTAATAATATCATCAAAATTATAAATTGTTCTATTCAAATAGATGAGTTTACATTATCAAACACTATGTCAGATTATACACAAACTATTTATGTCAGTAACAATGTAACAAAATTGGAACCACTCGCTTACATTCAAACTAAAGAAATAATAAATTCCCATGTTAAATACTATAGTGTATTCCAAATAATTTGCATAACATCGTTTGTACTTATAATCTTAAGCATAATATTGTATCTTATCTATAAGTTCAAAAATATTCCTAAACGATTTATTGTAAAGTATACTAAGCAAAACGAAAACACACCTAAAATTGTAATTGATGATATACCAACTCAAATTAACACAGAAGAAAATCTAACACTATACCCAAAAAATTTCTCCCTGAGGACAGGCAAGATTCAAAGGTTGGGGGAGTGACATATCCACAGTAGCAAGTAAGCCTATGTATATGCCTACATCCACGCCACACACATTCACATGCACTATATGCATATTTACTAATAAACCAAACTCCCATAACGATTCGAGGATCATTCGATCTTACTCATACCCGAGACACCCTTAGTAACGAGCAAGCCTTGAAATTAAAGACAAAAGTCAAAGTCTAAAAGAAATCGTAAAAGACGAAATAAGAACCCCTAGACTATTAGACTAAACAACCGAATACCAACCCCAAAATTCTGACACGTTCCCACGTCTGAAATCAATAACAAATCTTGGATGCCAGACATAAAATCAAATTTCAAATGTCATAAAAAACAAGTACATTCAAGAGAACGAACGCACTTGTCTTTTAAGAGTAATTAAAGAAAGAGAATCATGGATCAGCCACGATCCCTAAGCAGCCCTCTCGGCTTCCTCAATGTGGAACGTATCCGATCCCTATATAAACCCTACTCCCTAACCAACTAACAAGTTTACAGTTTGAGACTTTCCCTAATGATAAAGTCGGTGTATCTTCAATAAAATATAAGTTTGTACTTAGAATAGTATTGAAAGTAAAAATAAAGTTATATTTTTTTCAATAATTCAAAGTCAAATCTTGTAATTGGCGCAGTCGGTAGGATTACATTTCAAAAGTCCTTTTGTTTCGGGATCAAGGATAAAATAAGTCCAGATCACTCCGTTAGAAAAAAGTGCACCGAAGAAAAGTAATCCGCAAAAGAACACTACTCGATTAAACCGCGTGGTGAAAATTTAGGAATCGTAAAATAATTTACGAATCGCGTTGTAAAAACCTCAAGTGTATTCGCGTTAATTCCTAACAAAGAACAAATTGTGATTGTAACTATTCAGTCACTAAGGAATCGTAAAATAACTTACGAATCGCGTTGTAAAAACCTCATGTATTTTAATCTAAAACTTACGAATCGCGTTGTAAAAACCTCAAGTGTATTCGCGTTAATTCCTAACAAAGAACAAATTGTGATTGTAACTATTCAGTCACTAAGGAATCGTAAAATAACTTACGAATCGCGTTGTAAAAACCTCAAGTGTATTCGCGTTAATTCCTGACAAACCCAAAAATCCCCAAAACACCAAAAAATAAAAAAAAAACAAAAATGGCAGTACCACAGTTGTCCGAACTACACCTGAACCAACTTCTTCAGCAACTGAAGGTGGTTCACCAATACGATGGAACCCCAGGAAAGCTCGGAAGCTTCATCAAGGAGATAGAAGACCTTCTCACTCTGTACCCCACACAAGACCCCAGACAAGCGTTGGTTATTTTCGGAGGAATCAGGAGGATCCTAATCGATTCAGCTCAGGAAGTGATCGCACACGCAGGAGCACAGAACTGGCCAACAATGAAGTCAGCACTCATCATGGCATTCAAGGATCATCGACCATATGAGAATCTATTAAAACATCTTGGAGAAACCGAGTTTAGAAATAGTATAAGTAAGTTTATCTTAGAGTTAGAAAAACGATCTAGAAGTATATTCGAAAAACTCGAATTGGAATCTAACCCGGTTGATAAAATTAATTATACTAGACTTTTAGAGAAAACCATAAGTGAAACAATAGATAGGAAACTTCCAGACAGATTATATATGTCCTTAGTCCGAAAAGATATTTCAACCATCATGAAATTAAAATTAGCATCTATGGAATTGGGATTATATGATGCCAATCCAAGTGAAAATTATTTCAGAAATAAGGGTAATAATAATCAGAACCAAAATCGAAGATATTCTGGATACCACTCACAGTTTTCTATAAATCCTCAAAATTCACAAAATTTAAATAATCAAAACACTCTCAGTTATCATACTACCAAGAAAGCATTAGATCAAGGCAGGGCACAAAACCCATTGAATTATCAAGCTTCAACCTCAAATATGCATTCTAATAATGGACCCATTAAAAGACAGAGAGAAAGCACTAGTGGACAATACCGTATGGACGTAAATTTTCAGCAAACGGCCTCGGAGAATCAAAACGAAATCCATTTATAAAATTAGTACTGAAAGATAAACGATATAAAGGTATAATAGACACAGGATCATCTATTAATATTATGAGAGAAAATTATGCAAACCTTGAAGAAAACATTGAAAACCTGAAAGTATATACAATCAAAGGTGTAGTAAATTTATCAAAATCTATAAAACTTAAACCCAGTGAAACTTGTCCGTCCGAACAAAAATTTTATATACACCAATTTTCTGATAATTACGACATCCTTCTAGGTCGATCTTATCTAGAAGCAACTAAGGCAAAAATTGACTACGAGTCAAAGACAGTTACGTTAAATAATAAAACTTTCAAATTTTACTATAGTAATCAAGACTTTGAAAAGGAAGAGACCGCAGCTAATTGCCTCATTCCACCCTCAGTCGAAGATTCAGCCGTAAATTTTGCAATTCAAAATGAGTTAAGAGAATGTAATGAATTCCGACTCAACCATTTGAATGATGAAGAAATGAAAAATTTAAAAAAAGTCTTGTTTGAATATAGTGATATACAGTACAGAGAAGGTGAAAATTTGACCTTTACGAGTACAATAAAACACACTATCCAGACACAACATGAAGACCCAGTATATAGAAAACCTTATAAGTACCCACAAAGCGTAGATGAAGAAGTAAATAGGCAAATCAAAGAAATGATAGAACAGGGAATAATTCAAAAATCGAAATCTCCTTACTGTTCACCTATTTGGGTAGTTCCAAAGAAGGCAGATGCCTCAGGAAAGAAAAAGTTCAGATTAGTAGTTGACTATAGGAACCTAAATGAAATAACAATAGACGACAAATTTCCGATCCCAAGAATGGATGAAATTTTGGATAAATTAGGAAAATGCCAGTATTTCACAACGATTGATTTAGCTAAGGGTTTCCATCAAATTCAAATGGATCCTAAATCTATCGCCAAAACAGCATTTTCAACCAAACATGGCCATTACGAATATACTCGAATGCCTTTTGGACTCAAAAATGCACCCGCTACATTTCAAAGATGTATGAACAATCTTTTAGAAGACTTAATCTATAAAGATTGTTTAGTTTATTTAGACGACATAATAATTTTTTCCACTTCATTGGAGGAACACATCTTGTCTCTAAAGAAAGTTTTTGAAAAGTTACGAAACGCAAACTTAAAACTTCAACTTGATAAATGTGAATTTTTAAAGAAAGAAACAGAATTCTTAGGACACATTATTACAGTAGACGGCATAAAACCTAACCCAAATAAAACAGATGCCATCATCAAATTCCCATTACCAAAAACTCCGAGACAAATTAAATCATTTTTAGGATTATGTGGATTTTACCGAAAATTCATACCCAATTTCGCAAATGTAGTAAAACCCATGACCACTAGATTAAAGAAAGGAGCAATAATTGATACAAAATGTCAAGATTACATAGAGTCATTTGAAAAGCTAAAGATACTTATAACTTCAGATCCGATATTAATCTACCCTGATTTTAATAAGCCTTTCTCGTTGACAACTGACGCTAGTAACATAGCCATTGGAGCCGTACTCTCGCAGAATCATAAACCAGTATGTTATGCTAGTAGAACATTAAATGAACACGAGATAAATTACTCTACGATTGAAAAAGAATTGTTAGCAATAGTATGGGCAACTAAATATTTCAGATCATACCTTTTTGGAAGACATTTTGAAATATTAAGTGACCATAAACCCTTAGTATGGTTGAACAATATAAAAGAACCAAATATGAAACTACAGAGATGGAAAATAAAATTGAACGAATTTGATTATTATAAAATAAAATACCTTCCAGGAAAAGAGAATTATGTAGCAGACGCATTGTCGAGAATTAAAATTGAAGAAGTTATGTTTGACGAAGATGCAAATAGCTTAGATGCAACAGTGCACAGTGCAGAAGAAGATAATTATAATTACATCGCAATCACAGAACGACCATTAAATTATTTTGCAAGACAAATTGAATTATTTAAAGGTAGAGATAACAAGGTTGAATTAAAACATTATTTTCATAAAATTAATATTGCAATCACATATATGGAAATGACAGAAGAATTCGCTAAAGATATAATTAAAGAATATCTATGTACTAAGAAAAGCGCAATATATTTCCATAATGACGAAGATTTCCCAGTATTTCAAAGAGCTTTTATCAAGATTATCAGTCCCAATCATATAACAAAATTAGTCAAATGTACGTGTAAATTAATAAACATTCTAACATACGCAGAACTCAAAGAATTAATTCTAAAAAGGCATAGAGAAGTTTTACATCCAGGAATTGAAAAAACTTATAAATGGTTTAAAGAACAATATTATTTCCCAGATAGCCAGAAGCTAATACAGAACATTATCAACGAATGTGAAATTTGCAACATCTCAAAGACAGAACATCGAAACACTAGGTTGACTTTCGAATTAACACCAGAAATACAAAATGCCAGAGAAAAATATGTTATGGATTTTTACATGATAAATAACCAACAATTTTTATCTTGCATCGACATCTATTCGAAATTTGCCACATTAATTGAAGTAAAAGGTCGAGATTGGTTAGAAACAAAAAGAGCCATAATGAAGATATTTAATGACATGGGAAAACCCCAAGAAATTAAGGCAGATAAAGATTCAGCTTTCATGTGCATAGCATTAAAGAATTGGTTAGAATCAGAAGGCGTTAATATAAGCGTTACAACCAGTAAAAATGGTGTGTCAGACATAGAAAGATTCCATAAAACAGTGAACGAAAAATTAAGAATTATAACTAGTGAACAAGATATAGAAGACCGATATACAAAATTTGAAAAGATTCTTTACATATACAACCATAAAACCAAACACAATACGACTAACCGTACCCCAGCAGACATATTCTTATATGCAGGAACTCCAAATGTAAACATGCAAGAAAACAAAGAAAGAAAAATAATTAAATTAAACGAAAACCGACATGACTATGAGATAGACACTCGTTACAAACACTCACCGTTAGTAAAATCTAAAGTAACAAACCCTTTCAAGAAAACAGGCCAAATAACACAGTTAGATGAAAAACATTATGAGGAAATAAATAGGGGCAGAAAAATTACTCATTATAAATCAAAATACAAAAAGAAAAAGAAAAATAACAAGAGTAAATACATTTCCAGAGATACAGAAGAAACCGAAACATAATCCAATGTTACAAACAATACTTTCATCAATAATAATTTTCACCATATTCCAACACGTTGCCGGACAAAATATAGAAATCAACCCCATTGTAGCAAGGAATGGATATTTAATATTCAAAACGGGAAATATCGAAATACCTACTAATTATAAATATCATGTCTTAAGTATCAACTTAACAAAAACAGAATCGATTTTTAATAACCTTTTACTAGAAACAAAAGAATTTAAAGATATACCTCAAATCCAATATCTCGCAGATAAAT
>JAWNPJ010000013.1:0-17387 GCA_035047585.1 Drosophila monieri
GGCCCTTGTCGGGTCAGGCAGCAGCCACAGCTATCACTAATATACAACTAATACAACAATTATAGTTTCTCAGTTATATTTGTCCTATTTATCTGATCGCTATTGTTGGTCGCAAGCCGACTCTTCTCGGCCGCTTTATCTTTAGCATTAAGTTAATGAGCTTTCGCTCTGCCTATGTTCTAAGGCGGGCTCACTCGTACCTTTTATATCGGTTCATACGCATCATATAATCGGAGCTTTCTCACTCCCATATACGAATAAACAAACGAATTTATAACGTTGTGAAAACAAACAATTTCCCCTTGTTGTGTTATTTTGAAAAGGGTGGAAAAAGTCATTAAAAAGTCTTAATGACCAAACATTGGTGACCCCGACGTGATCTAATTAATAAAATTATAAAATTAATATATATATAATATATAATATATAATTAACAAAATTAACAATTCCACGATCATAAACAGAACCAGTGCGAACATACATGATTCAGTTTTGTGCGGTGTATTAACATATGTATGTGCATTTGAACATAAACGGCATACAGTGCATCAGTGAAACAATTATTTTGTATTTATACACAAATCATATAAAATACATAATCGCATAAAATACAATTGTTATCCGGTCCGCCAACATACATACATACATACATACATATATACGTTCCACTTGCAAGTGCATTCGCCTCACACAAGCGTTCATATATATATACATTCCACAACTCAGCGTACGGTTCTGAGCGCACAGTGGGATAAATCGTGTTCGCTGCGCTCAAATAAAATTAAATATAATAAAATAATCAAGAGCCATAATTTGGCGCCAAAATTAATTTGTGCGTGTTTTTACTTAAAGTGAGCGAATTTCAATCATAGTGGCGATGAACTCCAGCGGCGCCGTCACAGGAGAACCCACTCCATCTCGGAGTGCGATCTTAAAATGCAAGGCAAAGGGTATCCTCCAGGATTTGAAGAGGATCCAAGGCGTCCTGCAGCCAATGTCAAAGGTGGAAGACGCCATGCTCCATGTGCGTCACGGCCAGTTGGTCGCCATGTACGATGATTTTAAAGCCATCCACGGGGAGCTTGAAGAGTTAGATATTTCTGAGATAAGCAGCGACTTGCGATGGACAGTGTCTGAGCTTGTAGCTACGATGCATGCTGAAATCGAGCACGAGACGTCGTTGCGCTCTGCTCGAATTGCTGCCCATTCCACCCTGGCCAGCGGAGTTTCCAGTATTCAGGTGGACTCAGCGCTCAGTCGGAGTTTTCAAGCCTTGCCTCCTCTTCCTCTTCCTACTTTTAGCGGAGGATATTCGGAGTGGGCTGAGTTTCACTCGGCTTTCTCAACGATCGTGGGCTGCAATCCTCACATAAGTAAGGTGGAAAAGCTGCAGAGGTTGCGATCTTGTCTTCGGGACTCAGCCTTAGAAGCAGTTCGCTCCTTGGAAATCTCCGAGGAGAATTATGATGTTGCGTTGCGTGTTCTGGAAAGACGATTTAATAACCGCCGGTTAATATTTCAGGCTCATGTGAACGGGATTCTGGGCCTCAGCCTATTGGAAGGTGGCTCAGTGGCATCGCTTCGAGGGCTTTCCGATAAATTCAATGCCCACATGCGAGCCTTGCAAAATTTGGGGACGACCATGCAGATCGCTAGCAGTATCATTGTCCAAGTGCTCCTTCAACGGTTGGACCCAGCTACCCAGGTCAAGTGGGAGGAATGTCAAAATGCGTCGAACTTGGACCTCATCCCTACCTGGGAGTCGATGGCAGAATTTTTGGAGCAGCGGTGCAGGACTCTGGAGGCTATGGATGTGGCCATGACCGCCTACGTGCCAGGCACTCAGATGGGAAGACGTAGAGTCTCGAACAATAATAATAGATCGTCCTTTATCGTCACTAATTCACCTTCCCCCGCTTGTAGATTATGTGGTGGGTGGTCCCACGTAGTGTCTGAATGCCCCAGATTTTTGTTAATGGCCCCTGAGAGCCGCCTTGGTGAGGCTAGGCGACTCGGTCTGTGTCGGAAATGTCTCCAACCTGGTCATCACCTGCGTGAGTGCCTCGCTGCTAATTGTCGCAGTTGTGGGAGGAGGCATCACAGCCTGCTGCATTTTTTGGAAGTACAGTCATCCAGTAGCCAGCCTTCTGTTGTATCATCTACGTCAGCCACAACCGAGGGCGCCGAGCCAATAAGCGCTTCACCATCCGCGGCTAATGCACTAGTTGCCCAAGGTCGCAGCAGTGAGGTAGCCTTATTGGCTACAGCGAACATTCTCGTTCGGAGTCGCACTGGAGTTTTTGTTCCATGCCGAGCTCTTTTGGATTCAGGATCGCAAGTGCACGTGATAACTTCCCGACTGGCTAGTCAGCTGCAGCTTCCTAGACGCAAATCTTACATGGCAGTGTCTGGAATTGGCAACACTGGTTTCGCGACAGATGAATTATCCGTCGATGTGCTCCTTCGGTCCTGTTGCTCCGAATATTCGGCCTTTGTCAACGCTGTCATCGCCCCCAGCATCACGGATCTCCAGCCTAGTCTCAGCTTGGACGTCTCCAGCTGGAATATTCCGGCCAACCTCACTTTAGCCGATCCAAAGTTTTTCCGGCCACAACGTATCGATTTGCTTATCGGAGCCAGTCTATTTTATGAACTATTGTGTGCTGCGCAAATCCAGCTTTCAGCTGGCCTACCGTTGTTGCAGAAAACAAGGCTTGGATGGGTTGTATGTGGAGGCGGTTCACACGTGGAGAGAATGTCAATCGCGCCCACAGCTCATATTATGAAGTGGCCGTTGGGGAGAAGTATGGATCTAGCCCCCGGCCTGGATGGAGTGTCTCAAATGGCCGATAATAGAACCGAATCTGGAACTACCAAGCGGAACTGACTAAGTTTTCGCTAACTGCCCCTTTAGGATGAAGTTGAAGGACAGGCCTCAACTGGGGGGAATGTCGGGTCAGGCAGCAGCCACAGCTATCACTAATATACAACTAATACAACAATTATAGTTTCTCAGTTATATTTGTCCTATTTATCTGATCGCTATTGTTGGTCGCAAGCCGACTCTTCTCGGCCGCTTTATCTTTAGCATTAAGTTAATGAGCTTTCGCTCTGCCTATGTTCTAAGGCGGGCTCACTCGTACCTTTTATATCGGTTCATACGCATCATATAATCGGAGCTTTCTCACTCCCATATACGAATAAACAAACGAATTTATAACGTTGTGAAAACAAACAATTTCCCCTTGTTGTGTTATTTTGAAAAGGGTGGAAAAAGTCATTAAAAAGTCTTAATGACCAAACAGCCCTATTTTCGGCCAAAATCATGATGGTACCCCTTGGAAAAGTTCGGAATCCCGCAACCTACGCTTTTCTTTCACTTTTTGGCGAATATCTCGGCTATTTCGCATCCAATCCAAAAAAGGAGTTCCATTTGTGATTCAGGGAACTGATCCCCGTCGATCCTCATCAAAGGATCCTAAATATTCTTCAAATTTAATTTTGGCCCTTTTTTCGGACAAAATCATGATGGTACCCCTTGGAAAAGTGCGGAATCCCGCAACCTACGCTTTTCTTCCAGTTTTTGGCGAATATCTCGGCTATTTCGCATCCAATCCAAAAAAGGAGTTCCATTTGTGATTCAGGGAACTAATCCCCGTCGATCCTCATCAAAGGATCCTAAATATTCTTCAAATTTAATTTTGGCCCTTTTTTCGGCCAAAATCATGATGGTACCCCTTGGAAAAGTGCGGAATCCCGCAACCTACGCTTTTCTTCCAGTTTTTGGCGAATATCTCGGCTATTTCGCATCCAATCCAAAAAAGGAGTTCCATTTGTGATTCAGGGAACTAATCCCCGTCGATCCTCATCAAAGGATCCTAAATATTCTTCAAATTTAATTTTGGCCCTTTTTTCGGCCAAAATCATGATGGTACCCCTTGGAAAAGTTCGGAATCCCGCAACCTACGCTTTTCTTTCACTTTTTGGCGAATATCTCGGCTATTTCGCATCCAATCCAAAAAAGGAGTTCCATTTGTGATTCAGGGAACTGACCCCCGTCGATCCTCATCAAAGGATCCTAAATATTCTTCAAATTTAATTTTGGCCCTTTTTTCGGCCAAAATCATTATGGTACCCCTTGGAAAAGTGCGGAATCCCGCAACCTACGCTTTTCTTCCAGTTTTTGGCGAATATCTCGGCTATTTCGCATCCAATCCAAAAAAGGAGTTCCATTTGTGATTCAGGGAACTAATCCCCGTCGATCCTTATCAAAGGATCCTAAATATTCTTCAAATTTAATTTTGGCCCTTTTTTCGGCCAAAATCATGATGGTACCCCTTGGAAAAGTGCGGAATCCCGCAACCTACGCTTTTCTTCCAGTTTTTGGCGAATATCTCGGCTATTTCGCATCCAATCCAAAAAAGGAGTTCCATTTGTGATTCAGGGAACTAATCCCCGTCGATCCTCATCAAAGGATCCTAAATATTCTTCAAATTTAATTTTGGCCCTTTTTTCGGCCAAAATCATGATGGTACCCCTTGGAAAAGTTCGGAATCCCGCAACCTACGCTTTTCTTTCACTTTTTGGCGAATATCTCGGCTATTTCGCATCCAATCCAAAAAAGGAGTTCCATTTGTGATTCAGGGAACTGACCCCCGTCGATCCTCATCAAAGGATCCTAAATATTCTTCAAATTTAATTTTGGCCCTTTTTTCGGCCAAAATCATGATGGTACCCCTTGGAAAAGTGCGGAATCCCGCAACCTACGCTTTTCTTCCAGTTTTTGGCGAATATCTCGGCTATTTCGCATCCAATCCAAAAAAGGAGTTCCATTTGTGATTCAGGGAACTAATCCCCGTCGATCCTCATCAAAGGATCCTAAATATTCTTCAAATTTAATTTTGGCCCTTTTTTCGGCCAAAATCATGATGGTACCCCTTGGAAAAGTTCGGAATCCCGCAACCTACGCTTTTCTTTCACTTTTTGGCGAATATCTCGGCTATTTCGCATCCAATCCAAAAAAGGAGTTCCATTTGTGATTCAGGGAACTGACCCCCGTCGATCCTCATCAAAGGATCCTAAATATTCTTCAAATTTAATTTTGGCCCTTTTTTCGGCCAAAATCATGATGGTACCCCCTTGGAAAAGTGCGGAATCCCGCAACCTACGCTTTTCTTCCAGTTTTTGGCGAATATCTCGGCTATTTCGCATCCAATCCAAAAAAGGAGTTCCATTTGTGATTCAGGGAACTAATCCCCGTCGATCCTTATCAAAGGATCCTAAATATTCTTCAAATTTAATTTTGGCCCTTTTTTCGGCCAAAATCATGATGGTACCCCTTGGAAAAGTGCGGAATCCCGCAACCTACGCTTTTCTTCCAGTTTTTGGCGAATATCTCGGCTATTTCGCATCCAATCCAAAAAAGGAGTTCCATTTGTGATTCAGGGAACTAATCCCCGTCGATCCTCATCAAAGGATCCTAAATATTCTTCAAATTTAATTTTGGCCCTTTTTTCGGCCAAAATCATGATGGTACCCCTTGGAAAAGTTCGGAATCCCGCAACCTACGCTTTTCTTTCACTTTTTGGCGAATATCTCGGCTATTTCGCATCCAATCCAAAAAAGGAGTTCCATTTGTGATTCAGGGAACTGACCCCCGTCGATCCTCATCAAAGGATCCTAAATATTCTTCAAATTTAATTTTGGCCCTTTTTTCGGCCAAAATCATGATGGTACCCCTTGGAAAAGTGCGGAATCCCGCAACCTACGCTTTTCTTCCAGTTTTTGGCGAATATCTCGGCTATTTCGCATCCAATCCAAAAAAAGGAGTTCCATTTGTGATTCAGGGAACTAATCCCCGTCGATCCTTATCAAAGGATCCTAAATATTCTTCAAATTTAATTTTGGCCCTTTTTTCGGCCAAAATCATGATGGTACCCCTTCGCAACCCCGCAACCTACGCTTTTCTTCCAGTTTTTGGCGAATATCTCGGCTATTTCGCATCCAATCCAAAAAAGGAGTTCCATTTGTGATTCAGGGAACTAATCCCCGTCGATCCTCATCAAAGGATCTTCAATATTCTTCAAATTTAATTTTGGCCCTTTTTTCGGCCAAAATCATGATGGTACCCCTTGGAAAAGTGCGGAATCCCGCAACCTACGCTTTTCTTCCAGTTTTTGGCGAATATCTCGGCTATTTCGCATCCAATCCAAAAAGGAGTTTCATTTGTGATTCAGGGAACTAATCCCCGGCGATCCTCATCAAAGGATCTTCAATATTCTTCAAATTTAATTTTGGCCCTTTTTTCGGCCAAAATCATGATGGTACCCCTTGGAAAAGTGCGGAATCCCGCAACCTACGCTTTTCTTCCAGTTTTTGGCGAATATCTCGGCTATTTCGCATCCAATCCAAAAAAGGAGTTCCATTTGTGATTCAGGGAACTAATCCCCGTCGATCCTCATCAAAGGATCTTCAATATTCTTCAAATTTAATTTTGGCCCTTTTTTCGGCCAAAATCATCATGGTACCCCTTGGAAAAGTGCGGAATCCCGCAACCTACGCTTTTCTTCCAGTTTTTGGCGAATATCTCGGCTATTTCGCATCCAATCCAAAAAAGGAGTTTCATTTGTGATTCAGGGAACTAATCCCCGTCGATCCTCATCAAAGGATCTTCAATATTCTTCAAATTTAATTTTGGCCCTTTTTTCGGCCAAAATCATGATGGTACCCCTTGGAAAAGTGCGGAATCCCGCAACCTACGCTTTTCTTCCAGTTTTTGGCGAATATCTCGGCTATTTCGCATCCAATCCAAAAAAGGAGTTTCATTTGTGATTCAGGGAACTAATCCCCGTCGATCCTCATCAAAGGATCTTCAATATTCTTCAAATTTAATTTTGGCCCTTTTTTCGGCCAAAATCATGATGGTACCCCTTGGAAAAGTTCGGAATCCCGCAACCTACGCTTTTCTTTCACTTTTTGGCGAATATCTCCGCTATTTCGCATCCAATCCAAAAAAGGAGTTCCATTTGTGATTCAGGGAACTAATCCCCGTCGATCCTCATCAAAGGATCCTAAATATTCTTCAAATTTAATTTTGGCCCTTTTTTCGGCCAAAATCATTATGGTACCCCTTGGAAAAGTGCGGAATCCCGCAACCTACGCTTTTCTTCCAGTTTTTGGCGAATATCTCGGCTATTTCGCATCCAATCCAAAAAAGGAGTTCCATTTGTGATTCAGGGAACTAATCCCCGTCGATCCTTATCAAAGGATCCTAAATATTCTTCAAATTTAATTTTGGCCCTTTTTTCGGCCAAAATCATGATGGTACCACTTGAAAAAGTTCGGAATCCCGCAACCTACGCTTTTCTTTCACTTTTTGGCGAATATCTCGGCTATTTCGCATCCAATCCAAAAAAGGAGTTCCATTTGTGATTCAGGGAACTAATCCCCGTCGATCCTTATCAAAGGATCCTAAATATTCTTCAAATTTAATTTTGGCCCTTTTTTCGGCCAAAATCATTATGGTACCCCTTGGAAAAGTGCGGAATCCCGCAACCTACGCTTTTCTTCCAGTTTTTGGCGAATATCTCGGCTATTTCGCATCCAATCCAAAAAAGGAGTTCCATTTGTGATTCAGGGAACTAATCCCCGTCGATCCTTATCAAAGGATCCTAAATATTCTTCAAATTTAATTTTGGCCCTTTTTTCGGCCAAAATCATGATGGTACCCCTTGGAAAAGTTCGGAATCCCGCAACCTACGCTTTTCTTTCACTTTTTGGCGAATATCTCGGCTATTTCGCATCCAATCCAAAAAAGGAGTTCCATTTGTGATTCAGGGAACTAATCCCCGTCGATCCTCATCAAAGGATCCTAAATATTCTTCAAATTTAATTTTGGCCCTTTTTTCGGCCAAAATCATGATGGTACCCCTTGGAAAAGTGCGAAATCCCGCAACCTACGCTTTTCTTCCAGTTTTTGGCGAATATCTCGGCTATTTCGCATCCAATCCAAAAAAGGAGTTCCATTTGTGATTCAGGGAACTAATCCCCGTCGATCCTTATCAAAGGATCTTCAATATTCTTCAAATTTAATTTTGGCCCTTTTTTCGGCCAAAATCATGATGGTACCCCTTGGAAAAGTGCGGAATCCCGCAACCTACGCTTTTCTTCCAGTTTTTGGCGAATATCTCGGCTATTTCGCATCCAATCCAAAAAAGGAGTTCCATTTGTGATTCAGGGAACTAATCCCCGTCGATCCTCATCAAAGGATCTTCAATATTCTTCAAATTTAATTTTGGCCCTTTTTTCGGCCAAAATCATGATGGTACCCCTTGGAAAAGTGCGGAATCCCGCAACCTACGCTTTTCTTCCAGTTTTTGGCGAATATCTCGGCTATTTCGCATCCAATCCAAAAAAGGAGTTTCATTTGTGATTCAGGGAACTAATCCCCGTCGATCCTCATCAAAGGATCTTCAATATTCTTCAAATTTAATTTTGGCCCTTTTTTCGGCCAAAATCATGATGGTACCCCTTGGAAAAGTGCGGAATCCCGCAACCTACGCTTTTCTTTCCCTTTTTGGCGAATATCTCGGCTATTTCGCATCCAATCCAAAAAAGGAGTTCCATTTGTGATTCAGGGAACTAATCCCCGTCGATCCTCATCAAAGGATCTTCAATATTCTTCAAATTTAATTTTGGCCCTTTTTTCGGCCAAAATCATGATGGTACCCCTTGGAAAAGTGCGGAATCCCGCAACCTACGCTTTTCTTCCAGTTTTTGGCGAATATCTCGGCTATTTCGCATCCAATCCAAAAAAGGAGTTTCATTTGTGATTCAGGGAACTAATCCCCGTCGATCCTCATCAAAGGATCTTCAATATTCTTCAAATTTAATTTTGGCCCTTTTTTCGGCCAAAATCATGATGGTACCCCTTGGAAAAGTTCGGAATCCCGCAACCTACGCTTTTCTTTCCCTTTTTGGCGAATATCTCCGCTATTTCGCATCCAATCCAAAAAAGGAGTTCCATTTGTGATTCAGGGAACTAATCCCCGTCGATCCTTATCAAAGGATCTTCAATATTCTTCAAATTTAATTTTGGTCTTTTTTCGGCCAAAATCATGATGGTACCCCTTGGAAAAGTGCGGAATCCCGCAACCTACGCTTTTCTTCCAGTTTTTGGCGAATATCTCGGCTATTTCGCATCCAATCCAAAAAAGGAGTTCCATTTGTGATTCAGGGAACTAATCCCCGTCGATCCTTATCAAAGGATCTTCAATATTCTTCAAATTTAATTTTGGCCCTTTTTTCGGCCAAAATCATGATGGTACCCCTTGGAAAAGTTCGGAATCCCGCAACCTACGCTTTTCTTTCACTTTTTGGCGAATATCTCGGCTATTTCGCATCCAATCCAAAAAAGGAGTTCCATTTGTGATTCAGGGAACTGATCCCCGTCGATCCTCATCAAAGGATCCTAAATATTCTTCAAATTTAATTTTGGCCCTTTTTTCGGACAAAATCATGATGGTACCCCTTGGAAAAGTGCGGAATCCCGCAACCTACGCTTTTCTTCCAGTTTTTGGCGAATATCTCGGCTATTTCGCATCCAATCCAAAAAAGGAGTTTCATTTGTGATTCAGGGAACTAATCCCCGTCGATCCTTATCAAAGGATCCTAAATATTCTTCAAATTTAATTTTGGCCCTTTTTTCGGACAAAATCATGATGGTACCCCTTGGAAAAGTGCGGAATCCCGCAACCTACGCTTTTCTTCCAGTTTTTGGCGAATATCTCGGCTATTTCGCATCCAATTCAAAAAAGGAGTTTCATTTGTGATTCAGGGAACTAATCCCCGTCGATCCTTATCAAAGGATCCTAAATATTCTTCAAATTTAATTTTGGCCCTTTTTTCGGCCAAAATCATGATGGTACCCCTTGGAAAAGTTCGGAATCCCGCAACCTACGCTTTTCTTTCACTTTTTGGCGAATATCTCCGCTATTTCGCATCCAATCCAAAAAAGGAGTTTCATTTGTGATTCAGGGAACTAATCCCCGTCGATCCTTATCAAAGGATCCTAAATATTCTTCAAATTTAATTTTGGCCCTTTTTTCGGACAAAATCATGATGGTACCCCTTGGAAAAGTGCGGAATCCCGCAACCTACGCTTTTCTTCCAGTTTTTGGCGAATATCTCGGCTATTTCGCATCCAATTCAAAAAAGGAGTTTCATTTGTGATTCAGGGAACTAATCCCCGTCGATCCTTATCAAAGGATCCTAAATATTCTTCAAATTTAATTTTGGCCCTTTTTTCGGCCAAAATCATGATGGTACCCCTTGGAAAAGTGCGGAATCCCGCAACCTACGCTTTTCTTCCAGTTTTTGGCGAATATCTCGGCTATTTCGCATCCAATCCAAAAAAGGAGTTCCATTTGTGATTCAGGGAACTAATCCCCGGCGATCCTTATCAAAGGATCTTCAATATTCTTCAAATTTAATTTTGGCCCTTTTTTCGGCCAAAATCATGATGGTACCCCTTGGAAAAGTGCGGAATCCCGCAACCTACGCTTTTCTTTCACTTTTTGGCTTTTCTTCCAGTTTTTGGCGAATATCTCGGCTATTTCGCATCCAATCCAAAAAAGGAGTTCCATTTGTGATTCAGGGAACTAATCCCCGTCGATCCTTATCAAAGGATCTTCAATATTCTTCAAATTTAATTTTGGTCCTTGTCGGGTCAGGCAGCAGCCACAGCTATCACTAATATACAACTAATACAACAATTATAGTTTCTCAGTTATATTTGTCCTATTTATCTGATCGCTATTGTTGGTCGCAAGCCGACTCTTCTCGGCCGCTTTATCTTTAGCATTAAGTTAATGAGCTTTCGCTCTGCCTATGTTCTAAGGCGGGCTCACTCATACTTTTTATATCAGTGCATACGCATCATTATAATCGGAGCTTTCTCACTCCCTGCCATACATATGCGAATAAACAAAATCTTATAACGTTGTGAAAATAAACAATTTCCCCCTTTTGTATTATTTTGAAAAAGGGGAAAAGTCATTAAAAAGGCTTAATGACCAAACATTGGTGACCCCGACGTGATCTAATTAATAAAATTATAAAATTAATATATATATAATATATAATATATAATTAACAAAATTAACAATTCCACGATCATAAACAGAACCAGTGCGAACATACATGATTCAGTTTTGTGCGGTGTATTAACATATGTATGTGCATTTGAACATAAACGGCATACAGTGCATCAGTGAAACAATTATTTTGTATTTATACACAAATCATATAAAATACATAATCGCATAAAATACAATTGTTATCCGGTCCGCCAACATACATACATACATACATACATATATACGTTCCACTTGCAAGTGCATTCGCCTCACACAAGCGTTCATATATATATACATTCCACAACTCAGCGTACGGTTCTGAGCGCACAGTGGGATAAATCGTGTTCGCTGCGCTCAAATAAAATTAAATATAATAAAATAATCAAGAGCCATAATTTGGCGCCAAAATTAATTTGTGCGTGTTTTTACTTAAAGTGAGCGAATTTCAATCATAGTGGCGATGAACTCCAGCGGCGCCGTCACAGGAGAACCCACTCCATCTCGGAGTGCGATCTTAAAATGCAAGGCAAAGGGTATCCTCCAGGATTTGAAGAGGATCCAAGGCGTCCTGCAGCCAATGTCAAAGGTGGAAGACGCCATGCTCCATGTGCGTCACGGCCAGTTGGTCGCCATGTACGATGATTTTAAAGCCATCCACGGGGAGCTTGAAGAGTTAGATATTTCTGAGATAAGCAGCGACTTGCGATGGACAGTGTCTGAGCTTGTAGCTACGATGCATGCTGAAATCGAGCACGAGACGTCGTTGCGCTCTGCTCGAATTGCTGCCCATTCCACCCTGGCCAGCGGAGTTTCCAGTATTCAGGTGGACTCAGCGCTCAGTCGGAGTTTTCAAGCCTTGCCTCCTCTTCCTCTTCCTACTTTTAGCGGAGGATATTCGGAGTGGGCTGAGTTTCACTCGGCTTTCTCAACGATCGTGGGCTGCAATCCTCACATAAGTAAGGTGGAAAAGCTGCAGAGGTTGCGATCTTGTCTTCGGGACTCAGCCTTAGAAGCAGTTCGCTCCTTGGAAATCTCCGAGGAGAATTATGATGTTGCGTTGCGTGTTCTGGAAAGACGATTTAATAACCGCCGGTTAATATTTCAGGCTCATGTGAACGGGATTCTGGGCCTCAGCCTATTGGAAGGTGGCTCAGTGGCATCGCTTCGAGGGCTTTCCGATAAATTCAATGCCCACATGCGAGCCTTGCAAAATTTGGGGACGACCATGCAGATCGCTAGCAGTATCATTGTCCAAGTGCTCCTTCAACGGTTGGACCCAGCTACCCAGGTCAAGTGGGAGGAATGTCAAAATGCGTCGAACTTGGACCTCATCCCTACCTGGGAGTCGATGGCAGAATTTTTGGAGCAGCGGTGCAGGACTCTGGAGGCTATGGATGTGGCCATGACCGCCTACGTGCCAGGCACTCAGATGGGAAGACGTAGAGTCTCGAACAATAATAATAGATCGTCCTTTATCGTCACTAATTCACCTTCCCCCGCTTGTAGATTATGTGGTGGGTGGTCCCACGTAGTGTCTGAATGCCCCAGATTTTTGTTAATGGCCCCTGAGAGCCGCCTTGGTGAGGCTAGGCGACTCGGTCTGTGTCGGAAATGTCTCCAACCTGGTCATCACCTGCGTGAGTGCCTCGCTGCTAATTGTCGCAGTTGTGGGAGGAGGCATCACAGCCTGCTGCATTTTTTGGAAGTACAGTCATCCAGTAGCCAGCCTTCTGTTGTATCATCTACGTCAGCCACAACCGAGGGCGCCGAGCCAATAAGCGCTTCACCATCCGCGGCTAATGCACTAGTTGCCCAAGGTCGCAGCAGTGAGGTAGCCTTATTGGCTACAGCGAACATTCTCGTTCGGAGTCGCACTGGAGTTTTTGTTCCATGCCGAGCTCTTTTGGATTCAGGATCGCAAGTGCACGTGATAACTTCCCGACTGGCTAGTCAGCTGCAGCTTCCTAGACGCAAATCTTACATGGCAGTGTCTGGAATTGGCAACACTGGTTTCGCGACAGATGAATTATCCGTCGATGTGCTCCTTCGGTCCTGTTGCTCCGAATATTCGGCCTTTGTCAACGCTGTCATCGCCCCCAGCATCACGGATCTCCAGCCTAGTCTCAGCTTGGACGTCTCCAGCTGGAATATTCCGGCCAACCTCACTTTAGCCGATCCAAAGTTTTTCCGGCCACAACGTATCGATTTGCTTATCGGAGCCAGTCTATTTTATGAACTATTGTGTGCTGCGCAAATCCAGCTTTCAGCTGGCCTACCGTTGTTGCAGAAAACAAGGCTTGGATGGGTTGTATGTGGAGGCGGTTCACACGTGGAGAGAATGTCAATCGCGCCCACAGCTCATATTATGAAGTGGCCGTTGGGGAGAAGTATGGATCTAGCCCCGGCCTGGATGGAGTGTCTCAAATGGCCGATAATAGAACCGAATCTGGAACTACCAAGCGGAACTGACTAAGTTTTCGCTAACTGCCCCTTTAGGATGAAGTTGAAGGACAGGCCTCAACTGGGGGGGAATGTCGGGTCAGGCAGCAGCCACAGCTATCACTAATATACAACTAATACAACAATTATAGTTTCTCAGTTATATTTGTCCTATTTATCTGATCGCTATTGTTGGTCGCAAGCCGACTCTTCTCGGCCGCTTTATCTTTAGCATTAAGTTAATGAGCTTTCGCTCTGCCTATGTTCTAAGGCGGGCTCACTCATACTTTTTATATCAGTGCATACGCATCATTATAATCGGAGCTTTCTCACTCCCTGCCATACATATGCGAATAAACAAAATCTTATAACGTTGTGAAAATAAACAATTTCCCCTTTTGTATTATTTTGAAAAAGGGGAAAAGTCATTAAAAAGGCTTAATGACCAAACAGTCCTTTTTTCGGCCAAAATCATGATGGTACCCCTTGGAAAAGTTCGGAATCCCGCAACCTACGCTTTTCTTCCTTTTTGGCGAATATCTCGGCTATTTCGCATCCAATCCAAAAAAGGAGTTCCATTTGTGATTCAGGGAACTAATCCCCGTCGATCCTTATCAAAGGATCCTAAATATTCTTCAAATTTAATTTTGGCCCTTTTTTCGGCCAAAATCATGATGGTACCCCTTGGAAAAGTTCGGAATCCCGCAACCTACGCTTTTCTTTTCTTTCATTTTTTGGCGAATATCTCGGCTATTTCGCATCCAATCCAAAAAAGGAGTTCCATTTGTGATTCAGGGCACTAATCCCCGTCGATCCTCATCAAAGGATCCTAAATATTCTTCAAATTTAATTTTGGCCCTTTTTTCGGCCAAAATCATGATGGTACCCCTTGGAAAAGTGCGGAATCCCGCAATCTACGCTTTTCTTCCAGTTTTTGGCGAATATCTCGGCTATTTCGCAGCCAATCCAAAAAAGGAGTTCAATTTGTGATTCAGGGAACTAATCCCCGTCGATCCTCATCAAAGGATCCTAAATATTCTTCAAATTTAATTTTGGCCCCATTTTTGGCCAAAATTATGATGGTACCGTTGATGCAAAATTAAATTTTAAGAACTTTAGGCATCCTTTGATGCATATTGACGCCAAATAGTTCCCTGATTCACAAATGGTACTCCGCTTCTGAATCGGATGCGAAACAGTTAAGATATTCGCCAAAAAGTGTGAGAAAAGCGACGATTGCACTTTTCCAAGGGGTACTATCATAATTTTGGCCAAAAATGGGGCGAACCATTCTGTAATCAGCGAACCTTCAGGCACTTTTCTCATTCAAAGTATTGCTTAAAAGTCATTTTAAAAATTTTCGATTTTTTATTAAAGGGCTTCCCCTACGAAATAGCGAGAAACCATTTCCCTCTAGTTGTGTATTTTCTCGCTTTCCGATAGGCATAGCTCTGTCAATATCTCGGCTATTTCGCATCCAATCCAAAAAAGGAGTTCCATTTGTGATTCAGGGAACTAATCCCCGGCGATCCTTATCAAAGGATCTTCAATATTCTTCAAATTTAATTTTGGCCCTTTTTTCGGACAAAATCATGATGGTACCCCTTGGAAAAGTGCGGAATCCCGCAACCTACGCTTTTCTTCCAGTTTTTGGCGAATATCTCGGCTATTTCGCATCCAATTCAAAAAAGGAGTTTCATTTGTGATTCAGGGAACTAATCCCCGTCGATCCTTATCAAAGGATCTTCAATATTCTTCAAATTTAATTTTGGCCCTTTTTTCGGCCAAAATCATGATGGTACCCCTTGGAAAAGTGCGGAATCCCGCAACCTACGCTTTTCTTCCAGTTTTTGGCGAATATCTCGGCTATTTCGCATCCAATCCAAAAAAGGAGTTCCATTTGTGATTCAGGGAACTAATCCCCGTCGATCCTTATCAAAGGATCTTCAATATTCTTCAAATTTAATTTTGGCCCTTTTTTCGGCCAAAATCATGATGGTACCCCTTGGAAAAGTTCGGAATCCCGCAACCTACGCTTTTCTTTCACTTTTTGGCGAATATCTCTGCTATTTCGCATCCAATCCAAAAAAGGAGTTCCATTTGTGATTCAGGGAACTGATCCCCGTCGATCCTCATCAAAGGATCCTAAATATTCTTCATATTTAATTTTGGCCCTTTTTTCGGCCAAAATCATGATGGTACCCCTTGGAAAAGTGCGGAATCCCGCAACCTACGCTTTTCTTCCAGTTTTTGGCGAATATCTCGGCTATTTCGCATCCAATCCAAAAAAGGAGTTCCATTTGTGATTCAGGGAACTAATCCCCGTCGATCCTTATCAAAGGATCCTAAATATTCTTCAAATTTAATTTTGGCCCTTTTTTCGGCCAAAATCATGATGGTACCCCTTGGAAAAGTGCGGAATCCCGCAACCTACGCTTTTCTTTCACTTTTTGGCGAATATCTCGGCTATTTCGCATCCAAACCAAAAAAAGGATTTTCATTTGTGATTCAGGGAACTAATCCCCGTCGATCCTCATCAAAGGATCCTAAATATTCTTCAAATTTAATTTTGGCCCTTTTTTCGGCCAAAATCATGATGGTACCCCTTGGAAAAGTTCGGAATCCCGCAACCTACGCTTTTCTTCCAGTTTTTGGCGAATATCTCGGCTATTTCGCATCCAATCCAAAAAAAGAGTTCCATTTGTGATTCAGGGAACTAATCCCCGTCGATCCTTATCAAAGGATCTTCAATATTCTTCAAATTTAATTTTGGCCCTTTTTTCGGCCAAAATCATGATGGTACCCCTTGGAAAAGTTCGGAATCCCGCAACCTACGCTTTTCTTCCAGTTTTTGGCGAATATCTCGGCTATTTCGCATCCAATCCAAAAAAGGAGTTCCATTTGTGATTCAGGGAACTAATCCCCGTCGATCCTTATCAAAGGATCTTCAATATTCTTCAAATTTAATTTTGGCCCTTTTTTCGGCCAAAATCATGATGGTACCCCTTGGAAAAGTTCGGAATCCCGCAACCTACGCTTTTCTTTCTCTTTTTGGCGAATATCTCGGCTATTTCGCATCCAATCCAAAAAAGGAGTTCCATTTGTGATTCAGGGAACTAATCCCCGTCGATCCTTATCAAAGGATCCTAAATATTCTTCAAATTTAATTTTGGCCCTTTTTTCGGCCAAAATCATGATGGTACCCCTTGGAAAAGTTCGGAATCCCGCAACCTACGCTTTTCTTTTCTTTCATTTTTTGGCGAATATCTCGGCTATTTCGCATCCAATCCAAAAAAAGGAGTTCCATTTGTGATTCAGGGCACTAATCCCCGTCGATCCTCATCAAAGGATCCTAAATATTCTTCAAATTTAATTTTGGCCCTTTTTTCGGCCAAAATCATGATGGTACCCCTTGGAAAAGTGCGGAATCCCGCAATCTACGCTTTTCTTCCAGTTTTTGGCGAATATCTCGGCTATTTCGCAGCCAATCCAAAAAAGGAGTTCAATTTGTGATTCAGGGAACTAATCCCCGTCGATCCTCATCAAAGGATCCTAAATATTCTTCAAATTTAATTTTGGCCCCATTTTTGGCCAAAATTATGATGGTACCGTTGATGCAAAATTAAATTTTAAGAACTTTAGGCATCCTTTGATGCATATTGACGCCAAATAGTTCCCTGATTCACAAATGGTACTCCGCTTCTGAATCGGATGCGAAACAGTTAAGATATTCGCCAAAAGTGTGAGAAAAGCGACGATTGCACTTTTCCAAGGGGTACTATCATAATTTTGGCCAAAAATGGGGCGAACCAT
>JAWNPJ010000014.1:0-15904 GCA_035047585.1 Drosophila monieri
TTCATGTCCGTCAAATTAGCGTCGCCTAGTTAGCGTCGAAGTGGAACGGTGGAATCGGAACGCAGCAACGAACTTTTTATTTTCAATTATTTCACTGTTTAGCCACTAAAATGAATAAAATAAAGTCTAGAATTGTTAAGAATTTAATAATTTAATGTTTTTTCTTACTTTGGGCGGGATATACACCCTTAAAATAGTATAAAAATGCATTTGAAAAATTGGCCCCATACTGTTTTGGGTCCTATCTCCGAAATTAGAGAAGGCCCCAAAAAGCCCGGTATACCAGCTAATAGGCCAATATATTGGGAATAATACCTGAAAATTTCATATAAATCGCTCCCTACGTTTTCTAGAAAATCGCTTAAAAGTGGGACAATCTCGTTAACAGCCTATACAAAAATGACCCCAAAAAATTGTTTATCATTTTGTGAAGCTCTAAGAGGATGCCCCCATATGCACGGTAGTGGAGTCGATGTAGCACCTTTTCTAGTATATCTGGATCAAAAATCATTCAAATCGCTCCATACAATTTTGAGAAAATTGATTTACAGTTCCCCATTGATTTTAATTGATAAGAGGGGCGCCAACTCGTGAACCGGAACCAGTCCACGAACAAGTTCGTTCCACTAGTTCCAAATTAACAGACTGCCTCTGCTAGGAATAATATGATTATTGGGTCCTTTACAGAGGATGCCCCATTATGCACGGTATACCGTAGCAAAGCTTATTTTTCATTTCAATTTTTCAAATTCATTTTTATACCATTTAAAGGGTGTATATACCGCCCAAAGTAAGAAAAAACATTAAATTATTCAATTCTTAACAATTCTAGACTTTATTTTATTCATTTTAGTGGCTAAACAGTGAAATAATTGAAAATAAAAAAGTTCGTTGCTGCGTTCCGATTCCACCGTTCCACTTCGACTCTAATTTGACGGACATGCCGGTAAAAGGTTCTGAGGGTTGTTGGCTTAATATAGTCCCATGGAACGGCCACACTTATTTTCAGTAGCAAAGAACATAGTTTTTTTTAAGTTTGTCCAAAACTTAAAGAATTTGTAAGAGTGAAAGAAGGCTGCCGTATAAAATTGGCGAGGAACATCGGCCAATTGCATCGCGTAGCGTGCAATATTGATTTCCGCGAGGAAATTTCAACGCCGCTCCGTGGAAGAGACCCCCACACCAACGCATACACGCACACCTACGGAAAACAATTTTCCGAAGGTAATTATTTTGAATCGGACGGCGATAGCGACCAATTGCAATGGCAGAACGCGAGCGCAGCATTCATGAGATGCTGAAAGACGCGCCCTCACTAAACGACAGTTGCGGGCCAGTCCACACGGGAACCGAAGGTGGGAGCATGGTCATCGGGAGCGCCAGTAGCCACAGTATGGCGGGAGGAGCCGGCATAATGAGCGTTGGAGGCGGTCCCTTCATCCCACCCAACAGTTTGCCTTTAAGGAACCATTCAGGTATGCTGTTTACTATCCATGTCTTTCTGTAATCAAGCTGACTCATCCAATCGATCGATAGCACCCACCACACCGATGTCGCCCATAAGTCCATCACCATCTGGAAATGGTATTCTGAGCCCAACGGACAGTGGTAGCCTCATACGCACAAGCGCCTCCAAGATCGACAGTATTAAAAACTGGAGCATATCCACGTACAAGTGCACCCGACAAATAATGCTTGAGAAGCTAGGAAAGTCACAGCGCACCGTTGACTCGGAGCTGGAGGCGCAAATCGAACAGCTGCGCGAGACGCAGCGCAAATATCTGTCCATTCTGCGACTAACCCGAGCATTCAGCTCCCACTTTCAACACGTGGTCGTCACCCAGCATGCGCTTGCAGATTCTTTTGCGGATCTGGCACAAAAGAATCCAGAGTTGCAAAAGGAGTTCACCTGCAACTCGGAGACGCAGCGCAACCTAACCAAGAACGGCGAGCTGCTCCTCAATGCGCTTAATTTCTTCATATCGTCGGTGAATACACTGTGCAATAAAACAATCGACGACACCCTGCTGACGATACGACAGTACGAAACAGCGAGGTAAATCGAAACTCCACATCTCAGATGAAATATTTTTATTTTATGTTATTACAAATTTAATTTTAGAATCGAATTCGATGCCTACCGCATGGACTTGGAGAATACTAAGCCCGAGCTGACGCCCTCGGCTGCTGCTTTAGAGGAAACTCAACGAAGTTATGCGCAGCATAAGGAGCAGTATGAGAAACTGCGCTCAGACGTGGCCGTTAAAATGCAATTTTTAGATGAGAATCGCGTAAGTAATTCTTTCATAAATTATCACTCGGCCGGCCAAAACAAACCATCTATCAATTTAGATCAAAGTGATGCACAAGCAACTGATTCTGCTGCACAATGCTATTGCTGCCTATTTCTCTGGAAATGCCATGGCACTGGAAAGCACCTTGAAGCAGTTCAAAATCAAGGTGATAATCCACTCTCTACCCAGATTAAGAAATAAATAATTGATATTTTTTGTACTTTAGCTTAAATCGCCGAATACCGGTAGCGGATCCTGGCTGGAACAGTAGTGTCCACCTTTAGCACTAGAGTTTCAGACGGCATTTATGCGCATTCAACAGGAAGAAGATCTTACTTCCCAATACCACTTGCTGAACGAGCACGCTCTCTAAAAGAATTCGAATCAGAGAAAATCCAAGCCCAATTGTATATCCAATCCATTGGACGAATCGTAACCACATTTACGTGCTAAGTTTAAGTCTAATTCCTAACTCGTAAGCAGAAAGTGGTAACTGTCTATTATTTATGTCTGTTTTAAAATAATTTTCACGCTAAATGTCATGTAATGTATTACTCACATTTCCAGCCACAGTTCCTTTTATTTATGTTTCTAAATTGTAATATGTGTTAGAGAATCAATTGCGCTCAGATTTTAAAAGAACAACCAAAAAGTGCTTAGTGCAATTTATGTATGAACGAGGATTTCAATTCTAGATATTGTAAAATATAAATTATTTGTAATTCACCCAAACGAAATCCGTAATTGAATTGTTTCGCCGAGCTTGAATAATTTCATTGTTTACTAGTCAACGTATTATTTACACTAAAACGAAGTCTATATATAAAACGTATATAAATAAAACTATTTAATTACACCAAATATTTTGTTTTGTTTTTAGTTCTTTTCCAGCCTTAGCTCCCCGAGCTTCTCGTTCAGAGCCGTTTCTTCGTCTTCCTCAGCTTTAAACATTTCCTAGAAAAAGTAACTCCCTTTATTAGAGGAAATTTGTATGATTCATATATTATTTTTACCGGATCGTAAATAACTTTAATGATCAGCGAACAGCTTGGACATATGGCCACCTCCTCGCCCTCAACGAGCTCTTCCTACAAAAAAAAAAATATTCAATTAAAGGATATTCCAAAAATGTTGCGTATACGCGATGTTGTTACCTTGGAGATCTGAAATCGATCGCCACAAGGGCAAGGGTAGTAGTACATTTCCTCCTCTTCGTCGTACTCAAAGTCTTCGATTTCCACCTCGTCGTGATATATGCTCATTGTTGCCTCAAGGGTTTAATTTCATTATAATCCGTATTTACAGCAGCGAATAAAACAACCACGCTGGGCACGTTGAATTAAGGTGATGCCAACACGTTTTAATGAACAGCTGATCGCGCATCAGATTAAAAGTAACGATTTTAGGTCTTAACTATTAATATAGTAATAATATTATTACTATTAATAATATTAATAATAATAAGTGCAATACAACTTAATTTTCCAATATTTTAATATATTAATAATACAAAATTTTAATAGTTTAATATTTGAATAATATTCCAATAATTTATTAAAATAATATCCCCCTATCATTTAATCCTGCTAACGCCACTGCGAATAATGGTACTGTAGAACTGCCAACTTTCTTTTTGGTGAACAGCTGATAGCGCCGACTAGGGTAAACAAATGTTCATTTCATTTTGTTGTGCCGGGTAAATCATTACTTATTCAATAGATCCAAAGAAATTAGAAAAAATGGCGAGTAAAAAGTTTACGGACATAAATCTGTACGATCTTTTGGGCATTGATATTGACGCAGAACAAAATGAAATTCGCAAGGCATACCGAAAACGTGCCCTCGACTGCCATCCGGACAAGAATCCGGATAATCCCAAAGCCGCCGAACGCTTCCATGAACTATCCAAGGCACTTGAGATCCTAACGGATGAATCGGCTAGGTCCGCCTACGACAAAATATTAAAGGCAAAGAAGGCAGCGGAGTTGAGAAGTCGTCAATTGGACAGCAAGCGCCAAAAACTGAAGGAGGAGTTGGAGGAACGGGAGCGAGCAGCTCTTCATAAACTGGAAAAGAGTCAGCCATATAGTACTGTTTCCAAGAGCGACGAAGAATTGCTGCTGGAACAGATCGATCGTTTAAGAAAGGAGGGTTCCCGCCTGCTGGAGGAGGAGCAAAGGGCTATGCGGGAGCAGCTAAAACGCAGCCACGACGAGCACCTTAAACTCCGACAACAACCTGCTAAGTTTGATTCAGCTCAGCACCGCATTAAGATCAAGTGGAAGGCCGAACCTGCCCAGGACTACACGGAGGAACAACTGTTGAAGTATCTTAAGAAATACGGTGAAGTAATTGCCTTGGTCATTAACAGAAAGCGAAGAGGACGTGCCATGGTGGAACTAGGCAGCCGCGAAGCCTGCGACATGGTCCTAGCCTACGAGAAAGGCGATGCTGCCAAGCCATTATCCTTTGAATGGGTATCGCCTCCTGCTTCTCAGGAAAAACCTAAAGGATCCGCTACCGGAAGTAATGTATCCTCCAGAGACTATGAAGATCTGGTGATGCACAAGCTGCGACAGGCCGAGGAGCGCAAGCGACTTATTGAGCAGATGATGAAGGACGAAGAGAGCGCCGAGTAAATGTAGTAACGTAGGCAATTATGTATATATTTATAATAAACATCGGAATACAAAAATATTTATAGATATTGAATAAACCTATCTACGTAAGCATAATTATAGAAATTTTTAAAAGTTTAAATACAAATTAAAGACTTTTGATCACGAAAATTTCACAAAAAATCTAAAAAATATTTTGTTCCTGGATTTTGATGAAAATTTATTGAGAATCGACCCACAATTCGATTAAGGTATTCCGCTCCTGGATCGGATCAATATTCGCAAAGATATAGCCTTCGCAGTGGGCCATATTGTGCCTCCCATCATTTTCCGAATTTTGAAGGGGATGCCCCAGAAAATTTCACAAAAAATCTAAAAAATATTTTGTTCCTGGATTTTGATGGAAATTAATAGATAATCGACCCACAATTCGTTTAAGGTATTCCGCTCCTGGATCGGATCAATATTCGCCAAGGTATAGCCTTCGCAGTGGGCCATATTGTGCCTCCCATCATTTTCCGAATTTTGAAGGGGATGGCCCAGAAAATTTCATAAAAAATCTAAAAAATATTTTGTTCCTGGATTTTGATGGAAATTAATAGATAATCGACCCACAATTCGATTAAGGTATTCCGCTCCTGGATCGGATAAATATTCGCAAAGATATAGCCTTCGCAGTGGGCCATATTGTGCCCACCATGCATTTTCCGAATTTTGAAGGGAATTTTTCGATGCCCCAGAAAATTTCACAAAAAATCTAAAAAATATTTTGTTCCTGGATTTTGATGGAAATTAATAGATAATCGACCCACAATTCGTTTAAGGTATTCCGCTCCTGGATCGGATCAATATTCGCCAAGGTATAGCCTTCGCAGTGGGCCATATTGTGCCTCCCATCATTTTCCGAATTTTGAAGGGGATGCCCCAGAAAATTTCACAAAAAATCTAAAAAATATTTTGTTCCTGGATTTTGATGAAAACTGATTGAGAATCGACCCACAATTCGATTAAGGTATTCCGCTCCTGGATCGGATCAATATTCGCAAAGATATAGCCTTCGCAGTGGGCCATATTGTGCCTCCCATCATTTTCCGAATTTTGAAGGGGATGCCCCAGAAAATTTCACAAAAAATCTAAAAAATATTTTGTTCCTGGATTTTGATGAAAACTGATTGAGAATCGACCCACAATTCGTTTAAGGTATTCCGCTCCTGAATCGGATCAATATTCGCAAAGATATAGCCTTCGCAGTGGGTCATATTGTATTTTCCGAATTTTGAAGGGGATACCCCCAGAAAATTTCACAAAAAATCTAAAAAATATTTTGTTTCTAGATTTTGATGGAAATTGATTGAGAATCGACCCACAATTCGTTTAAGGTATTCCGCTCCTGGATCGGATCAATATTCGCAAAGATATAGCCTTCGCAGTGGGTCATATTGTATTTTCCGAATTTTGAAGGGGATAGCCCAGAAAATTTCACAAAAAAATCTAAAAAATATTTTGTTCCTGGATTTTGATGAAAACTGATTGAGAATCGACCCACAATTCGTTTAAGATATTCCGCTCCTGGATCGGATCAATATTCGCAAAGATATAGCCTTCGCAGTGGCCCATATTGTGCCTCCCATGCAGTTTCCGAATTTTGAAGGGGATGCCCCAGAAAATTTCACAAAAAATCTAAAAAATATTTTGTTCCTGGATTTTGATGAAAATTTATTGAGAATCGACCCTCAAATCGTTTAAGGTATTCCGCTCCTGGATCGGATCAATATTCGCAAAGATATAGCCTTCGCAGTGGGTCATATTGTATTTTCCGAATTTTGAAGGGGATACCCCAGAAAATTTCACAAAAAATCTAAAAAATATTTTGTTTCTAGATTTTGATGGAAATTGATTGAGAATCGACCCACAATTCGTTTAAGGTATTCCGCTCCTGGATCGGATCAATATTCGCAAAGATATAGCCTTCGCAGTGGCCCATATTGTGCCTCCCATCATTTTCCGAATTTTGAAGGGGATAGCCCAGAAAATTTCACAAAAAATCTAAAAAATATTTTGTTCCTGGATTTTGATGAAAACTGATTGAGAATCGATCCACAATTCGTTTAAGGTATTCCGCTCCTGAATCGGATCAATATTCGAAAAGATATAGCCTTTGCAGTGGGTCATATTGTGCCTCCCATGCATTTTCCGAATTTTGAAGGGGATGGCCCAGAAAATTTCACAAAAAATCTAAAAAATATTTTGTTCTGATTGAAAACAAAACTGATTGAGAATCGACCCACAATTCGTTTAAGGTATTCCGCTCCTGGATCGGATCAATATTCGCAAAGATATAGCCTTCGCAGTGGGTCATATTGTATTTTCCGAATTTTGAAGGGGATACCCCAGAAAATTTCACAAAAAATCTAAAAAATATTTTGTTTCTAGATTTTGATGGAAATTGATTGAGAATCGACCCACAATTCGTTTAAGGTATTCCGCTCCTGGATCGGATCAATATTCGCAAAGATATAGCCTTCGCAGTGGCCCATATTGTGCCTCCCATCATTTTCCGAATTTTGAAGGGGATAGCCCAGAAAATTTCACAAAAAATCTAAAAAATATTTTGTTCCTGGATTTTGATGAAAACAAAAAAATATTTTGTTTCTAGATTTTGATGGAAATTGATTGAGAATCGACCCACAATTCGTTTAAGGTATTCCGCTCCTGGATCGGATCAATATTCGCAAAGATATAGCCTTCGCAGTGGCCCATATTGTGCCTCCCATCATTTTCCGAATTTTGAAGGGGATAGCCCAGAAAATTTCACAAAAAATCTAAAAAATATTTTGTTCCTGGATTTTGATGAAAACTGATTGAGAATCGATCCACAATTCGTTTAAGGTATTCCGCTCCTGAATCGGATCAATATTCGCAAAGATATAGCCTTCGCAGTGGGCCATATTGTGCCTCCCATGCATTTTCCGAATTTTGAAGGGGATGGCCCAGAAAATTTCACAAAAAATCTAAAAAATATTTTGTTCTGATTGAAAACAAAACTGATTGAGAATCGACCCACAATTCGTTTAAGGTATTCCGCTCCTGGATCGGATCAATATTCGCAAAGATATAGCCTTCGCAGTGGGTCATATTGTATTTTCCGAATTTTGAAGGGGATACCCCAGAAAATTTCACAAAAAATCTAAAAAATATTTTGTTTCTAGATTTTGATGGAAATTGATTGAGAATCGACCCACAATTCGTTTAAGGTATTCCGCTCCTGGATCGGATCAATATTCGCAAAGATATAGCCTTCGCAGTGGGTCATATTGTATTTTCCGAATTTTGAAGGGGATAGCCCAGAAAATTTCACAAAAAATCTAAAAAATATTTTGTTCCTGGATTTTGATGAAAACTGATTGAGAATCGACCCACAATTCGTTTAAGGTATTCCGCTCCTGGATCGGATCAATATTCGCAAAGATATAGCCTTCGCAGTGGGTCATATTGTATTTTCCGAATTTTGAAGGGGATACCCCAGAAAATTTCACAAAAAATCTAAAAAATATTTTGTTTCTAGATTTTGATGGAAATTGATTGAGAATCGACCCACAATTCGTTTAAGGTATTCCGCTCCTGGATCGGATCAAGATTCGCAAAGATATAGCCTTCGCAGTGGCCCATATTGTGCCTCCCATCATTTTCCGAATTTTGAAGGGGATAGCCCAGAAAATTTCACAAAAAATCTAAAAAATATTTTGTTCCTGGATTTTGATGAAAACTGATTGAGAATCGATCCACAATTCGTTTAAGGTATTCCGCTCCTGAATCGGATCAATATTCGCAAAGATATAGCCTTCGCAGTGGGCCATATTGTGCCTCCCATGCATTTTCCGAATTTTGAAGGGGATGGCCCAGAAAATTTCACAAAAAATCTAAAAAATATTTTGTTCTGATTGAAAACAAAACTGATTGAGAATCGACCCACAATTCGTTTAAGGTATTCCGCTCCTGGATCGGATCAATATTCGCAAAGATATAGCCTTCGCAGTGGGTCATATTGTATTTTCCGAATTTTGAAGGGGATACCTTCAAAAATATTTTGTTTCTAGATTTTGATGGAAATTGATTGAGAATCGACCCACAATTCGTTTAAGGTATTCCGCTCCTGGATCGGATCAATATTCGCAAAGATATAGCCTTCGCAGTGGCCCATATTGTGCCTCCCATCATTTTCCGAATTTTGAAGGGGATAGCCCAGAAAATTTCACAAAAAATCTAAAAAATATTTTGTTCCTGGATTTTGATGAAAACTGATTGAGAATCGATCCACAATTCGTTTAAGGTATTCCGCTCCTGAATCGGATCAATATTCGCAAAGATATAGCCTTCGCAGTGGGCCATATTGTGCCTCCCATGCATTTTCCGAATTTTGAAGGGGATGGCCCAGAAAATTTCACAAAAAATCTAAAAAATATTTTGTTCCTGGATTTTGATGAAAACTGATTGAGAATCGATCCACAATTCGTTTAAGGTATTCCGCTCCTGAATCGGATCAATATTCGCAAAGATATAGCCTTCGCAGTGGCCCATATTGTGCCTCCCATGCAGTTTCCGAATTTTGAAGGGGATGCCCCAGAAAATTTCACAAAAAATCTAAAAAATATTTTGTTCCTGGATTTTGATGAAAATTTATTGAGAATCGACCCTCAAATCGTTTAAGGTATTCCGCTCCTGGATCGGATCAATATTCGCAAAGATATAGCCTTCGCAGTGGGTCATATTGTATTTTCCGAATTTTGAAGGGGATACCCCAGAAAATTTCACAAAAAATCTAAAAAATATTTTGTTTCTAGATTTTGATGGAAATTGATTGAGAATCGACCCACAATTCGTTTAAGGTATTCCGCTCCTGGATCGGATCAATATTCGCAAAGATATAGCCTTCGCAGTGGCCCATATTGTGCCTCCCATCATTTTCCGAATTTTGAAGGGGATAGCCCAGAAAATTTCACAAAAAATCTAAAAAATATTTTGTTCCTGGATTTTGATGAAAACTGATTGAGAATCGATCCACAATTCGTTTAAGGTATTCCGCTCCTGAATCGGATCAATATTCGAAAAGATATAGCCTTTGCAGTGGGTCATATTGTGCCTCCCATGCATTTTCCGAATTTTGAAGGGGATGGCCCAGAAAATTTCACAAAAAATCTAAAAAATATTTTGTTCTGATTGAAAACAAAACTGATTGAGAATCGACCCACAATTCGTTTAAGGTATTCCGCTCCTGGATCGGATCAATATTCGCAAAGATATAGCCTTCGCAGTGGGTCATATTGTATTTTCCGAATTTTGAAGGGGATACCCCAGAAAATTTCACAAAAAATCTAAAAAATATTTTGTTTCTAGATTTTGATGGAAATTGATTGAGAATCGACCCACAATTCGTTTAAGGTATTCCGCTCCTGGATCGGATCAATATTCGCAAAGATATAGCCTTCGCAGTGGCCCATATTGTGCCTCCCATCATTTTCCGAATTTTGAAGGGGATAGCCCAGAAAATTTCACAAAAAATCTAAAAAATATTTTGTTCCTGGATTTTGATGAAAACAAAAAAATATTTTGTTTCTAGATTTTGATGGAAATTGATTGAGAATCGACCCACAATTCGTTTAAGGTATTCCGCTCCTGGATCGGATCAATATTCGCAAAGATATAGCCTTCGCAGTGGCCCATATTGTGCCTCCCATCATTTTCCGAATTTTGAAGGGGATAGCCCAGAAAATTTCACAAAAAATCTAAAAAATATTTTGTTCCTGGATTTTGATGAAAACTGATTGAGGATCGATCCACAATTCGTTTAAGGTATTCCGCTCCTGAATCGGATCAATATTCGCAAAGATATAGCCTTCGCAGTGGGCCATATTGTGCCTCCCATGCATTTTCCGAATTTTGAAGGGGATGGCCCAGAAAATTTCACAAAAAATCTAAAAAATATTTTGTTCTGATTGAAAACAAAACTGATTGAGAATCGACCCACAATTCGTTTAAGGTATTCCGCTCCTGGATCGGATCAATATTCGCAAAGATATAGCCTTCGCAGTGGGTCATATTGTATTTTCCGAATTTTGAAGGGGATACCCCAGAAAATTTCACAAAAAATCTAAAAAATATTTTGTTTCTAGATTTTGATGGAAATTGATTGAGAATCGACCCACAATTCGTTTAAGGTATTCCGCTCCTGGATCGGATCAATATTCGCAAAGATATAGCCTTCGCAGTGGGTCATATTGTATTTTCCGAATTTTGAAGGGGATAGCCCAGAAAATTTCACAAAAAATCTAAAAAATATTTTGTTCCTGGATTTTGATGAAAACTGATTGAGAATCGACCCACAATTCGTTTAAGGTATTCCGCTCCTGGATCGGATCAATATTCGCAAAGATATAGCCTTCGCAGTGGGTCATATTGTATTTTCCGAATTTTGAAGGGGATACCCCAGAAAATTTCACAAAAAATCTAAAAAATATTTTGTTTCTAGATTTTGATGGAAATTGATTGAGAATCGACCCACAATTCGTTTAAGGTATTCCGCTCCTGGATCGGATCAATATTCGCAAAGATATAGCCTTCGCAGTGGCCCATATTGTGCCTCCCATCATTTTCCGAATTTTGAAGGGGATAGCCCAGAAAATTTCACAAAAAATCTAAAAAATATTTTGTTCCTGGATTTTGATGAAAACTGATTGAGAATCGATCCACAATTCGTTTAAGGTATTCCGCTCCTGAATCGGATCAATATTCGCAAAGATATAGCCTTCGCAGTGGGCCATATTGTGCCTCCCATGCATTTTCCGAATTTTGAAGGGGATGGCCCAGAAAATTTCACAAAAAATCTAAAAAATATTTTGTTCTGATTGAAAACAAAACTGATTGAGAATCGACCCACAATTCGTTTAAGGTATTCCGCTCCTGGATCGGATCTATATTCGCAAAGATATAGCCTTCGCAGTGGGTCATATTGTATTTTCCGAATTTTGAAGGGGATACCCCAGAAAATTTCACAAAAAATCTAAAAAATATTTTGTTTCTAGATTTTGATGGAAATTGATTGAGAATCGACCCACAATTCGTTTAAGGTATTCCGCTCCTGGATCGGATCAATATTCGCAAAGATATAGCCTTCGCAGTGGGTCATATTGTATTTTCCGAATTTTGAAGGGGATAGCCCAGAAAATTTCACAAAAAATCTAAAAAATATTTTGTTCCTGGATTTTGATGAAAACTGATTGAGAATCGACCCACAATTCGTTTAAGGTATTCCGCTCCTGGATCGGATCAATATTCGCAAAGATATAGCCTTTGCAGTGGGTCATATTGTGCCTCCCATGCATTTTCCGAATTTTGAAGGGGATAGCCCAGAAAATTTCACAAAAAATCTAAAAAATATTTTGTTCCTGGATTTTGATGAAAATTTATTGAGAATCGACCCTCAAATCGTTTAAGGTATTCCGCTCCTGAATCGGATCAATATTCGAAAAGATATAGCCTTTGCAGTGGGTCATATTGTGCCTCCCATGCATTTTCCGAATTTTGAAGGGGATAGCCCAGAAAATTTCACAAAAAATCTAAAAAATATTTTGTTTCTAGATTTTGATGGAAATTGATTGAGAATCGACCCACAATTCGTTTAAGGTATTCCGCTCCTGGATCGGATCAATATTCGCAAAGATATAGCCTTCGCAGTGGCCCATATTGTGCCTCCCATCATTTTCCGAATTTTGAAGGGGATAGCCCAGAAAATTTCACAAAAAATCTAAAAAATATTTTGTTCCTGGATTTTGATGAAAACTGATTGAGAATCGATCCACAATTCGTTTAAGGTATTCCGCTCCTGAATCGGATCAATATTCGAAAAGATATAGCCTTTGCAGTGGGTCATATTGTGCCTCCCATGCATTTTCCGAATTTTGAAGGGGATGGCCCAGAAAATTTCACAAAAAATCTAAAAAATATTTTGTTCTGATTGAAAACAAAACTGATTGAGAATCGACCCACAATTCGTTTAAGGTATTCCGCTCCTGGATCGGATCAATATTCGCAAAGATATAGCCTTCGCAGTGGGTCATATTGTATTTTCCGAATTTTGAAGGGGATACCCCTGAAAATTTCACAAAAAATCTAAAAAATATTTTGTTTCTAGATTTTGATGGAAATTGATTGAGAATCGACCCACAATTCGTTTAAGGTATTCCGCTCCTGGATCGGATCAATATTCGCAAAGATATAGCCTTCGCAGTGGCCCATATTGTGCCTCCCATCATTTTCCGAATTTTGAAGGGGATAGCCCAGAAAATTTCACAAAAAAATCTAAAAAATATTTTGTTCCTGGATTTTGATGAAAACAAAAAAATATTTTGTTTCTAGATTTTGATGGAAATTGATTGAGAATCGACCCACAATTCGTTTAAGGTATTCCGCTCCTGGATCGGATCAATATTCGCAAAGATATAGCCTTCGCAGTGGCCCATATTGTGCCTCCCATCATTTTCCGAATTTTGAAGGGGATAGCCCAGAAAATTTCACAAAAAATCTAAAAAATATTTTGTTCCTGGATTTTGATGAAAACTGATTGAGAATCGATCCACAATTCGTTTAAGGTATTCCGCTCCTGAATCGGATCAATATTCGCAAAGATATAGCCTTCGCAGTGGGCCATATTGTGCCTCCCATGCATTTTCCGAATTTTGAAGGGGATGGCCCAGAAAATTTCACAAAAAATCTAAAAAATATTTTGTTCTGATTGAAAACAAAACTGATTGAGAATCGACCCACAATTCGTTTAAGGTATTCCGCTCCTGGATCGGATCAATATTCGCAAAGATATAGCCTTCGCAGTGGGTCATATTGTATTTTCCGAATTTTGAAGGGGATACCCCAGAAAATTTCACAAAAAATCTAAAAAATATTTTGTTTCTAGATTTTGATGGAAATTGATTGAGAATCGACCCACAATTCGTTTAAGGTATTCCGCTCCTGGATCGGATCAATATTCGCAAAGATATAGCCTTCGCAGTGGGTCATATTGTATTTTCCGAATTTTGAAGGGGATAGCCCAGAAAATTTCACAAAAAATCTAAAAAATATTTTGTTCCTGGATTTTGATGAAAACTGATTGAGAATCGACCCACAATTCGTTTAAGGTATTCCGCTCCTGGATCGGATCAATATTCGCAAAGATATAGCCTTCGCAGTGGGTCATATTGTATTTTCCGAATTTTGAAGGGGATACCCCAGAAAATTTCACAAAAAATCTAAAAAATATTTTGTTTCTAGATTTTGATGGAAATTGATTGAGAATCGACCCACAATTCGTTTAAGGTATTCCGCTCCTGGATCGGATCAAGATTCGCAAAGATATAGCCTTCGCAGTGGCCCATATTGTGCCTCCCATCATTTTCCGAATTTTGAAGGGGATAGCCCAGAAAATTTCACAAAAAATCTAAAAAATATTTTGTTCCTGGATTTTGATGAAAACTGATTGAGAATCGATCCACAATTCGTTTAAGGTATTCCGCTCCTGAATCGGATCAATATTCGCAAAGATATAGCCTTCGCAGTGGGCCATATTGTGCCTCCCATGCATTTTCCGAATTTTGAAGGGGATGGCCCAGAAAATTTCACAAAAAATCTAAAAAATATTTTGTTCTGATTGAAAACAAAACTGATTGAGAATCGACCCACAATTCGTTTAAGGTATTCCGCTCCTGGATCGGATCAATATTCGCAAAGATATAGCCTTCGCAGTGGGTCATATTGTATTTTCCGAATTTTGAAGGGGATACCTTCAAAAATATTTTGTTTCTAGATTTTGATGGAAATTGATTGAGAATCGACCCACAATTCGTTTAAGGTATTCCGCTCCTGGATCGGATCAATATTCGCAAAGATATAGCCTTCGCAGTGGCCCATATTGTGCCTCCCATCATTTTCCGAATTTTGAAGGGGATAGCCCAGAAAATTTCACAAAAAATCTAAAAAATATTTTGTTCCTGGATTTTGATGAAAACTGATTGAGAATCGATCCACAATTCGTTTAAGGTATTCCGCTCCTGAATCGGATCAATATTCGCAAAGATATAGCCTTCGCAGTGGGCCATATTGTGCCTCCCATGCATTTTCCGAATTTTGAAGGGGATGGCCCAGAAAATTTCACAAAAAATCTAAAAAATATTTTGTTCCTGGATTTTGATGAAAACTGATTGAGAATCGATCCACAATTCGTTTAAGGTATTCCGCTCCTGAATCGGATCAATATTCGCAAAGATATAGCCTTCGCAGTGGCCCATATTGTGCCTCCCATGCAGTTTCCGAATTTTGAAGGGGATGCCCCAGAAAATTTCACAAAAAATCTAAAAAATATTTTGTTCCTGGATTTTGATGAAAATTTATTGAGAATCGACCCTCAAATCGTTTAAGGTATTCCGCTCCTGGATCGGATCAATATTCGCAAAGATATAGCCTTCGCAGTGGGTCATATTGTATTTTCCGAATTTTGAAGGGGATACCCCAGAAAATTTCACAAAAAATCTAAAAAATATTTTGTTTCTAGATTTTGATGGAAATTGATTGAGAATCGACCCACAATTCGTTTAAGGTATTCCGCTCCTGGATCGGATCAATATTCGCAAAGATATAGCCTTCGCAGTGGCCCATATTGTGCCTCCCATCATTTTCCGAATTTTGAAGGGGATAGCCTAGAAAATTTCACAAAAAATCTAAAAAATATTTTGTTCCTGGATTTTGATGAAAACTGATTGAGAATCGATCCACAATTCGTTTAAGGTATTCCGCTCCTGAATCGGATCAATATTCGAAAAGATATAGCCTTTGCAGTGGGTCATATTGTGCCTCCCATGCATTTTCCGAATTTTGAAGGGGATGGCCCAGAAAATTTCACAAAAAATCTAAAAAATATTTTGTTCTGATTGAAAACAAAACTGATTG
>JAWNPJ010000015.1:600000-870223 GCA_035047585.1 Drosophila monieri
ACTAATCCCCGTCGATCCTCATCAAAGGATCCTAAATATTCTTCAAATTTAATTTTGGCCCTTTTTTCGGCCAAAATCATGATGGTACCCCTTGGAAAAGTGCGGAATCCCGCAAACTACGCTTTTCTTTCAGTTTTTGGCGAATATCTCGGCTATGTCGCGTCCAATCCAAAAAAGGAGTTCCATTTGTGATTCAGGGAACTAATCCCCGACGATCTTCATCAAAGGATCCTAAATATTCTTCAAATTTAATTTTGGCCCTTTTTTCGGCCAAAATCATGATGGTACCCCTTGGAAAAGTGCGGAATCCCGCAAACTACGCTTTTCTTTTAGTTTTTGGCGAATCTCTCGGCTATGTCGCGTCCAATCCAAAAAAGGAGTTCCATTTGTGATTCAGGGAACTAATCCCCGACGATCCTCATCAAAGGATCCTAAATATTCTTCAAATTTAATTTTGGCCCTTTTTTCGGCCAAAATCATGATGGTACCCCTTGGAAAAGTGCGGAATCCCGCAACCTACGCTTTTCTTCCAGTTTTTGGCGAATATCTCGGCTATTTCGCATCCAATCCAAAAAAGGAGTTCCATTTGTGATTCAGGGAACTAATCCCCGTCGATCCTAATCAAAGGATCCTAAATATTCTTCAAATTTAATTTTGGCCCTTTTTTCGGCCAAAATCATGATGGTACCCCTTGGAAAAGTGCGGAATCCCGCAACCTACGCTTTTCTTCCAGTTTTTGGCGAATATCTCGGCTATTTCGCATCCAATCCAAAAAAAGGAGTTCCATTTGTGATTCAGGGAACTAATCCCCATCAATCCTTATCAAAGGATCTCCAATATTCTTAAAATTTAATTTTGGCCCTTTTTTCGGCCAAAATCATGATGGTACCCCTTGGAATAGTGCGGAATCCTGCAACCTACGCTTTTCTTCCAGTTTTTGGCGAATATCTCGGCTATTTCGCATCCAATCCAAAAAAGGAGTTCCATTTGTGATTCAGGGAACTAATCCCCGTCGATCCTCATCAAAGGATCCTAAATATTCTTCAAATTTAATTTTGGCCCTTTTTTCGGCCAAAATCATGATGGTACCCCTTGGAAAAGTGCGGAATCCCGCAACCTACGGTTTTCTTCAAGTTTTTGGCGAATATCTCGGCTATTTCGCATCCAATCCAAAAAAAGGAGTTCCATTTGTGATTCAGGGAACTAATCCCCGTCAATCCTTATCAAAGGATCTCCAATATTCTTCAAATTTAATTTTGGCCCTTTTTTCGGCCAAAATCATGATGGTACCCCTTGGAAAAGTGCGGAATCCCGCAACCTACGCTTTTCTTCCAGTTTTTGGCGAATATCTCGGCTATTTCGCATCCAATCCAAAAAAGGAGTTCCATTTGTGATTCAGGGAACTAATCCCCGTCGATCCTCATCAAAGGATCCTAAATATTCTTCAAATTTAATTTTGGCCCTTTTTTCGGCCAAAATCATGATGGTACCCCTTGGAAAAGTGCGGAATCCCGCAACCTACGCTTTTCTTCCAGTTTTTGGCGAATATCTCGGCTATTTCGCGTCCAATCCAAAAAAGGAGTTCCATTTGTGATTCAGGGAACTAATCCCCGTCGATCCTCATCAAAGGATCCTAAATATTCTTCAAATTTAATTTTGGCCCTTTTTTCGGCCAAAATCATGATGGTACCCCTTGGAAAAGTGCGGAATCCCGCAACCTACGCTTTTCTTCCAGTTTTTGGCGAATATCTCGGCTATTTCGCATCCAATCCAAAAAAGGAGTTCCATTTGTGATTCAGGGAACTAATCCCCGTCGATCCTCATCAAAGGATCCTAAATATTCTTCAAATTTAATTTTGGCCCTTTTTTCGGCCAAAATCATGATGGTACCCCTTGGAAAAGTGCGGAATCCCGCAACCTACGCTTTTCTTCCAGTTTTTGGCGAATATCTCGGCTATTTCGCGTCCAATCCAAAAAAGGAGTTCCATTTGTGATTCATGATGGTACCCCTTGGAAAAGTGCGGAATCCCGCAACCTACGGTTTTCTTCCAGTTTTTGGCGAATATCTCGGCTATTTCGCATCCAATCCAAAAAAGGAGTTCCATTTGTGATTCAGGGAACTAATCCCCGTCAATCCTCATCAAAGGATCCTAAATATTCTTCAAATTTAATTTTGGCCCTTTTTTCGGCCAAAATTATGATGGTACCCCTTGGAAAAGTGCGGAATCCCGCAACCTACGCTTTTCTTTCAGTTTTTTGCGAATATCTCGGCTATTTCGCGTCCAATCCAAAAAAGGAGTTCCATTTGTGATTCAGGGAACTAATCCCCGTCGATCCTCATCAAAGGATCCTAAATATTCTTCAAATTTAATTTTGGCCCTTTTTTCGGCCAAAATCATGATGGTACCCCTTGGAAAAGTGCCTTTGTTCAAAATATATACTTATCCGATACTTTTAACATGTTGAAGTCTTCAAAATACTGCCAAATCAACAACAATTTAAGTTTTTTTAGTTGTATTGAATTTTTAAATTGTTAGCCAATTGTTAAACCGATTTTACGATATTGGTCTCGATATATCGATATTTGATTTGGTGGATCAGGCGCGCAGTATTACCGATGAGTGTTTGGTATTTTTTACGTCAGTGTGACTGGTATCTCTGAATCCGATAATCAAAACAAAGTCGAGTTCTTAACGACAATAAGATAAGAATGATCCTGGGAAACTGGGGAAAGCGACATGAAGATTGCCCTAAAGATCATCTAGCGGTTGAAGAAGGACCCTGTAATGGGCACTAAGTCATCGTGAGCAAGACAGCTGGGACGGATGTGATCTCGCGGAAGGCTGGTGATACGACGGAGGCCAATGAGAGGATGTGGCCCATGCTGATAATGGTCCATTGTCGGGTAAGTAAATATGCGAAAAAGTGAAAACCAATATTATTTTGAGTTTCCATTTGTTTATAGGTGAACCAGGTAAAAAGGACCAATCTGCTGTCCCAGGAGATGGTGCAGACGAGTTATCCGGACGCGGTACACCGGGAATATTGGCTGGAAGTCAACAATAGACACCGAGGATACGCACAATCGCCGCACGGTCGTCGCCCACCCAATCGAGGGTTCAACAACGCGTCATAGACTTTATTTCTGTGCCAGCAAGCCATCAGGACAGCAACCATGAAGTATCCTTCGATGCCCGGTGAGCTTCTGATCAGCGTATCCAGAACTAAGCAATATATTTATCTTAAGGTTGTAGTTAGAGTATGTTGTGTCATGTATAACCTAAGACATTCTTATTATAAATAAAAAGACTTTAAAAAATATCGTGTGTGGTTTATTCAGGATGTGGGAACAGGATGCAAAATGGCCCAGATATGGGCCGTTGGCGGTATATAGAAATTTGAATGACGTCACAGATTGTTGCGAAGAAAAATTTTGGATTTTGGGCCGCTACCAGGCCCGCTGTACCAGGCGAACAGAAATGGCCAGTAGGTGGATTTCAATTTTTAAAATGGTTTTTTGCGAATATCTCGGCCATTTCGATTCCAATCCTGGATTGAGATGGCTCAAAAAATGCAGAAAAATATGCTCCACCTGCCTGGCTTACATTATTGGTATTAGCCAAGTTAACACCGTGGGAAAACTGTTTTTGGCCAATAACATTAAGTTTGATTGGCTGCTTTGCTTATATCTCAGCCATTCCACAACCGATTTTGGAAGGGATTGCCACTTCCGAATCAAGACTTTAAGATCCTTTGAACTGCTTCAAAAGTTTCGGCATCAAAGGATGTTTGATCCTTAAGGTCAAATAAAATCCAATTCATTTAGTTTTGATTTTCTGGACATATTTTTTTCAAGGATATCAAGGATATTTTGGTAGAGATCGAAGGATGTTAATGTCCTGATCCCAAAATGATGCCCCGTTTCTAGATCGGTTGCGAAATGACCGAGATATACATAATCGAGAAATCGGGAACATATTTAAAATATTCGTTTTTGGCCAATTTTAACTTTCCCACGGTGTTAACTTGGCTAATACCAGATTTTCTTGGCCAGTCGATGCGCCTTAATTTTCTTCATTTTCTGGGTCATCGCAATCCAGGATCAGATGCGAAATGGCCGAGATATTCACAAAAAACTGATTCAGAAAATAGAGTCCACCTACTGGCCATTTCTGTTGGCCTGGTACACCAAGCCTGGTAGTGGCCCAAAATCCCAAAAATTTCAGCCGCAAATTCGCGGGGGCGGGTAACTATTTGAAATTTGAACTCAAATATATTGATCGAATTTGGATCCACAGGCGCGGGCGGGAAATCGTTTTTTGAATTTGAATTTAAATTTAGCGGGTTGTATATCGATATATATCGTGTCTTGGGCCCACATAGGATCCACACAGGATCCACACAGGTTCCACACAGGTCCCACATATGATCCACATATGATCCACTTAGGTTCCACATATCGATCCGTTATATTTGAATTTGAAATTCAAAAATATATCCCGCCCGCGCTTTCCCGGGCTTTTTTAAATTTTCAAATTCAAAAATAGTTACCCGCCCCCGCGAATTTGCGGCTGAAATTTTTGGGATTTTGGGCCACTACCAGGCTTGGAGTACCAGGCCAACAGAAATGGCCAGTAGGTGGATTCTATTTTCTGGAACTGTTTTTTGTGAATATCTCGGCCATTTCGCCTCTGATCCTGGATGGCGATAACTCAGAAAATGCAGAAAAATAAGGCGCATCGACTGGCCAAGAAAATGTGGTATTAGCCAAGTTAACACCGATGGAAAATGAAAATTGGCTTAAAAGGAATATATTAATAAATGCCTCTATTTGCCGATTGAGTATACATCGGCCAGTTCCGAACCGATCGGGAAACGGAGGACCATTTTGGGATCAGGACATTAATACCCATCGATCTAAAGCAAAATATCCTTGATATCCTTGAAACAAATTTGTCCCTGCATTCAACATTAAATGCATTTGATTTTGGTTGATTTCAAGGATCAAACATCCTTTGACGCAAAAACTTTTGATGCAGTTCGAAGGACCTTGAAGTCCTGATTCCGAAATGGCATTCCCTTCCAATATCGGCTCTGGAATGTCTGAGACATAAACAAAGGAGTATATCCAAATTAAGGTCTTGGCCAAAAATATTTTTCACAGGGTATTAACTTGGCCAATACCAATATTTTTCAGTCAGGTCCGTGGAGCATATTTTTCCGCTATTTTTGAGCCATTCCAGTCCAGGATCGGATGCGAAATGGCCGAGATATTCACAAAAAACTGTTTCAGAAAATAGAATCCACCTACTGGCCATTTCTGTTCGCCTAGTACTCCGAGCCTGGTAGCGCCCAAAATTTAACAATTTTCTGCCGCTAAAAATCTGTGACGACACGAGTTGAGCTTTGATCCGTGACGTCACCACAGGTTGGATTCTTGGTTCAGCCAAGACACAACCCAGTCTATCAAAGCGCGATCAGTGACGTCACAGATCTCAATTTTTAAAATCGAAATCCACCTACTGGCCGTGTAAACGGTTTTTCCGTATATCTTGGCCATTTCGCGTCCGATTTTGGCCACGTTAAGTGGGCGTCTGCCTGCCAATAATCCCCATTGTATAAACCACACAAGATGTTTATTTAAAACGTTTATTACAGTCATAATATTTAAGATTCACACACTTAACTTAGCTACAACTAAGTACAACCTTAAGATACATTTATTGAAACTAAAGTTCTGCAAACGCTTATCAGAAGTTCACCGGGCATCGAAGGATACTTCATGGAATACAGATGCTGTCCTGATGGCTTGCTGGCACAGAAATAAAGTCGATGACGCGTTGTTGAACCCTCGATCGGGTGGGCGACGACCGTGCGGCGATTGTGCGTATCCTCGGTGTCTATTGTTGACTTCCAGCCACTATTCCCGGTGTACCGCATCCGGATAATTCGTCTGCACTATCTCCTGGGACAGCAGATTGGTCCTTTTTACCTGGTTCACCTATAAACAAATGGAAACTCAAAATAATATTGGTTTTCACTTTTTGGCATATTTACTTACCCGACAATGGACCATTATCAGCATGGGCCACATCCTCTCATTGGCCTCCGTCGTATCCCCAGCCTTCCGCGAGATCACATCCGTCCCAGCTGTCTTGCTCACGATGACTTAGTGCCCATTACAGGGTCCTTCTTCAACCGCTAGATGATCTTTAGGGCAATCTTCCTGTCGCTTTCCCCAGTTTCCCAGGAATATTCTTATCTTATTGTCGTTAAGAACTCGACTTTGTTTTGATTATCGGATTCAGAGATACCAGTCACACTGACGTAAAAAATACCAAACACTCATCGGTAATACTGCGCGCCTGATCCACCAAATCAAATATCGATATATCGAGACCAATATCGTAAAATCGGTTTAACAATTGGCTAACAATTTAAAAATTCAATACAACTAAAACAACTTAAATTGTTGTTGATTTGGCAGTATTTTGAAGACTTCAACATGTTAAAAGTATCGGATAAGTATATATTTTGAACAAAGGCACTTTTCCAAGGGGTACCATCATGATTTTGGCCGAAAAAAGGGCCAAAATTAAATTTGAAGAATATTTAGGATCCTTTGATGAGGATCGACGGGGATTAGTTCCCTGAATCACAAATGGAACTCCTTTTTTGGATTGGATGCGAAATAGCCGAGATATTCGCCAAAAACTGAAAGAAAAGCGTAGGTTGCGGGATTCCGCACTTTTCCAAGGGGTACCATCATGATTTTGGCCGAAAAAAGGGCCAAAATTAAATTTGAAGAATATTTAGGATCCTTTGATGAGGATCGACGGGGATTAGTTCCCTGAATCACAAATGGAACTCCTTTTTAAGATTGGATGCGAAATAGCCGAGATATTCGCCAAAAACTGGAAGAAAAGCGTAGGTTGCGGGATTCCGCACTTTTCCAAGGGGTACCATCATGATTTTGGCCGAAAAAAGGGCCAAAATTAAATTTGAAGAATATTTAGGATCCTTTGATGAGGATCGACGGGGATTAGTTCCCTGAATCACAAATGGAACTCCTTTTTAAGATTGGACGCGAAATAGCCGAGATATTCGCCAAAAACTGAAAGAAAAGCGTAGGTTGCGGGATTCCGCACTTTTCCAAGGGGTACCATCATGATTTTGGCCGAAAAAAGGGCCAAAATTAAATTTGAAGAATATTTAGGATCCTTTGATGAGGATCGACGGGGATTAGTTCCCTGAATCACAAATGGAACTCCTTTTTAAGATTGGACGCGAAATAGCCGAGATATTCGCCAAAAACTGGAAGAAAAGCGTAGGTTGCGGGATTCCGCACTTTTCCAAGGGGTACCATCATGATTTTGGCCGAAATAAGGGCCAAAATTAAATTTGAAGAATATTTAGGATCCTTTGATAAGGATCGACGGGGATTAGTTCCCTGAATCACAAATGGAACTCCTTTTTTGGATTGGATGCGAAATAGCCGAGATATTCGCCAAAAACTGAAAGAAAAGCGTAGGTTGCGGGATTCCGCACTTTTCCAAGGGGTACCATCATGATTTTGGCCGAAAAAAGGGCCAAAATTAAATTTAAAGAATATTTAGGATCCTTTGATGAGGATCGACGGGGATTAGTTCCCTGAATCACAAATGGAACTCCTTTTTAGGATTGGACGCGAAATAGCCGAGATATTCGCCAAAAACTGAAAGAAAAGCGTAGGTTGCGGGATTCCGCACTTTTCCAAGGGGTACCATCATGATTTTGGCCGAAAAAAGGGCCAAAATTAAATTTGAAGAATATTTAGGATCCTTTGATGAGGATCGACGGGGATTAGTTCCCTGAATCACAAATGGAACTCCTTTTTAAGATTGGATGCGAAATAGCCGAGATATTCGCCAAAAACTGGAAGAAAAGCGTAGGTTGCGGGATTCCGCACTTTTCCAAGGGGTACCATCATGATTTTGGCCGAAATAAGGGCCAAAATTAAATTTGAAGAATATTTAGGATCCTTTGATGAGGATCGACGGGGATTAGTTCCCTGAATCACAAATGGAACTCCTTTTTAAGATTGGACGCGAAATAGCCGAGATATTCGCCAAAAACTGAAAGAAAAGCGTAGGTTGCGGGATTCCGCACTTTTCCAAGGGGTACCATCATGATTTTGGCCGAAAAAAGGGCCAAAATTAAATTTGAAGAATATTTAGGATCCTTTGATGAGGATCGACGGGGATTAGTTCCCTGAATCACAAATGGAACTCCTTTTTAGATTGGATGCGAAATAGCCGAGATATTCGCCAAAAACTGGAAGAAAAGCGTAGGTTGCGGGATTCCGCACTTTTCCAAGGGGTACCATCATGATTTTGGCCGAAAAAAGGGCCAAAATTAAATTTGAAGAATATTTAGGATCCTTTGATGAGGATCGACGGGGATTATTTTCCTGAATCACAAATGGAACTCCTTTTTTTGGATTGGATGCGAAATAGCCGAGATATTCGCCAAAAACTGAAAGAAAAGCGTAGGTTGCGGGATTCCGCACTTTTCCAAGGGGTACCATCATGATTTTGGCCGAAAAAAGGGCCAAAATTAAATTTGAAGAATATTTAGGATCCTTTGATGAGGATCGACGGGGATTAGTTCCCTGAATCACAAATGGAACTCCTTTTTAAGATTGGATGCGAAATAGCCGAGATATTCGCCAAAAACTGGAAGAAAAGCGTAGGTTGCGGGATTCCGCACTTTTCCAAGGGGTACCATCATGATTTTGGCCGAAAAAAGGGCCAAAATTAAATTTGAAGAATATTTAGGATCCTTTGATGAGGATCGACGGGGATTAGTTCCCTGAATCACAAATGGAACTCCTTTTTAAGATTGGATGCGAAATAGCCGAGATATTCGCCAAAAACTGGAAGAAAAGCGTAGGTTGCGGGATTCCGCACTTTTCCAAGGGGTACCATCATGATTTTGGCCGAAAAAAGGGCCAAAATTAAATTTGAAGAATATTTAGGATCCTTTGATGAGGATCGACGGGGATTATTTTCCTGAATCACAAATGGAACTCCTTTTTTGGATTGGATGCGAAATAGCCGAGATATTCGCCAAAAACTGAAAGAAAAGCGTAGGTTGCGGGATTCCGCACTTTTCCAAGGGGTACCATCATGATTTTGGCCGAAAAAAGGGCCAAAATTAAATTTGAAGAATATTTAGGATCCTTTGATGAGGATCGACGGGGATTAGTTCCCTGAATCACAAATGGAACTCCTTTTTAAGATTGGATGCGAAATAGCCGAGATATTCGCCAAAAACTGGAAGAAAAGCGTAGGTTGCGGGATTCCGCACTTTTCCAAGGGGTACCATCATGATTTTGGCCGAAATAAGGGCCAAAATTAAATTTGAAGAATATTTAGGATCCTTTGATGAGGATCGACGGGGATTAGATCCCTGAATCACAAATGGAACTCCTTTTTAAGATTGGACGCGAAATAGCCGAGATATTCGCCAAAAACTGAAAGAAAAGCGTAGGTTGCGGGATTCCGCACTTTTCCAAGGGGTACCATCATGATTTTGGCCGAAAAAAGGGCCAAAATTAAATTTGAAGAATATTTAGGATCCTTTGATGAGGATCGACGGGGATTAGTTCCCTGAATCACAAATGGAACTCCTTTTTAAGATTGGATGCGAAATAGCCGAGATATTCGCCAAAAACTGGAAGAAAAGCGTAGGTTGCGGGATTCCGCACTTTTCCAAGGGGTACCATCATGATTTTGGCCGAAAAAAGGGCCAAAATTAAATTTGAAGAATATTTAGGGTCCTTTGATGAGGATCGACGGGGATTATTTTCCTGAATCACAAATGGAACTCCTTTTTTGGATTGGATGCGAAATAGCCGAGATATTCGCCAAAAACTGAAAGAAAAGCGTAGGTTGCGGGATTCCGCACTTTTCCAAGGGGTACCATCATGATTTTGGCCGAAAAAAGGGCCAAAATTAAATTTGAAGAATATTTAGGATCCTTTGATGAGGATCGACGGGGATTAGTTCCCTGAATCACAAATGGAACTCCTTTTTAAGATTGGATGCGAAATAGCCGTGATATTCGCCAAAAACTGGAAGAAAAGCGTAGGTTGCGGGATTCCGCACTTTTCCAAGGGGTACCATCATGATTTTGGCCGAAAAAAGGGCCAAAATTAAATTTGAAGAATATTTAGGATCCTTTGATGAGGATCGACGGGGATTAGTTCCCTGAATCACAAATGGAACTCCTTTTTAAGATTGGATGCGAAATAGCCGAGATATTCGCCAAAAACTGGAAGAAAAGCGTAGGTTGCGGGATTCCGCACTTTTCCAAGGGGTACCATCATGATTTTGGCCGAAAAAAGGGCCAAAATTAAATTTGAAGAATATTTAGGGTCCTTTGATGAGGATCGACGGGGATTATTTTCCTGAATCACAAATGGAACTCCTTTTTTGGATTGGATGCGAAATAGCCGAGATATTCGCCAAAAACTGAAAGAAAAGCGTAGGTTGCGGGATTCCGCACTTTTCCAAGGGGTACCATCATGATTTTGGCCGAAAAAAGGGCCAAAATTAAATTTGAAGAATATTTAGGATCCTTTGATGAGGATCGACGGGGATTAGTTCCCTGAATCACAAATGGAACTCCTTTTTAAGATTGGATGCGAAATAGCCGAGATATTCGCCAAAAACTGGAAGAAAAGCGTAGGTTGCGGGATTCCGCACTTTTCCAAGGGGTACCATCATGATTTTGGCCGAAAAAAGGGCCAAAATTAAATTTGAAGAATATTTAGGATCCTTTGATGAGGATCGACGGGGATTAGTTCCCTGAATCACAAATGGAACTCCTTTTTAAGATTGGATGCGAAATAGTCGAGATATTCGCCAAAAACTGGAAGAAAAGCGTAGGTTGCGGGATTCCGCACTTTTCCAAGGGGTACCATCATGATTTTGGCCGAAAAAAGGGCCAAAATTAAATTTGAAGAATATTTAGGATCCTTTGATAAGGATCGACGGGGATTAGTTCCCTGAATCACAAATGGAACTCCTTTTTAAGATTGGACGCGAAATAGCCGAGATATTCGCCAAAAACTGAAAGAAAAGCGTAGGTTGCGGGATTCCGCACTTTTCCAAGGGGTACCATCATGATTTTGGCCGAAAAAAGGGCCAAAATTAAATTTGAAGAATATTTAGGGTCCTTTGATGAGGATCGACGGGGATTATTTTCCTGAATCACAAATGGAACTCCTTTTTTGGATTGGATGCGAAATAGCCGAGATATTCGCCAAAAACTGAAAGAAAAGCGTAGGTTGCGGGATTCCGCACTTTTCCAAGGGGTACCATCATGATTTTGGCCGAAAAAAGGGCCAAAATTAAATTTGAAGAATATTAAGGGTCCTTTGATGAGGATCGACGGGGATTATTTTCCTGAATCACAAATGGAACTCCTTTTTTGGATTGGATGCGAAATAGCCGAGATATTCGCCAAAAACTGAAAGAAAAGCGTAGGTTGCGGGATTCCGCACTTTTCCAAGGGGTACCATCATGATTTTGGCCGAAAAAAGGGCCAAAATTAAATTTGAAGAATATTTAGAATCCTTTGATAAGGATCGACGGGGATTAGTTCCCTGAATCACAAATGGAACTCCTTTTTAAGATTGGATGCGAAATAGCCGAGATATTCGCCAAAAACTGAAAGAAAAGCGTAGGTTGCGGGATTCCGCACTTTTCCAAGGGGTACCATCATGATTTTGGCCGAAAAAAGGGCCAAAATTAAATTTGAAGAATATTTAGGATCCTTTGATGAGGATCGACGGGGATTAGTTCCCTGAATCACAGATGGAACTCCTTTTTTGGATTGGACGCCAAATAGCCGAGATATTCGCCAAAAACTGAAAGAAAAGCGTAGGTTGCGGGATTCCGCACTTTTCCAAGGGGTACCATCATGATTTTGGCCGAAAAAAGGGCCGAAACTTTTGAAGCAGTTCAAAGGATCTTAAATTCTTGATTCGGAAGTGGCAATCCCTTCCAAAATCGGTTGTGGAATGGCTGAGATATAAGCAAAAGCAGCCAATCAAACTTAATGTTATTGGCCAAAAACAGTTTTCCCACGGTGTTAACTTGGCTAATACCAATAATGTAAGCCAGGCAGGTGGAGCATATTTTTCTGCATTTTTTGAGCCATCTCAATCCAGGATTGGAATCGAAATGGCCGAGATATTCGCAAAAAACCATTTTAAAAATTGAAATCCACCTACTGGCCATTTCTGTTCGCCTGGTACAGCGGGCCTGGTAGCGGCCCAAAATCCAAAATTTTTCTTCGCAACAATCTGTGACGTCTTCAAATTTCTATATACCGCCAACGGCCCATATCTGGGCCATTTTGCATCCTGTTCCCACATCCTGAATAAACCACACACGATATTTTTTAAAGTCTTTTTATTTATAATAAGAATGTCTTAGGTTATACATGACACAACATACTCTAACTACAACCTTAAGATAAATATATTGCTTAGTTCTGGATACGCTGATCAGAAGTTCACCGGGCATCGAAGGATACTTCATGGAATACAGTTGCTGTCCTGATGGCTTGCTGGCACAGAAATAAAGTCTATGACGCGTTGTTGAACCCTCGATTGGGTGGGCGACGACCGTGCGGCGATTGTGCGTATCCTCGGTGTCTATTGTTGACTTCCAGCCACTATTCCCGGTGTACCGCATCCGGATAACTCGTCTGCACTATCTCCTGGGACAGCAGATTGGTCCTTTTTACCTGGTTCACCTATAAACAAATGGAAACTCAAAATAATATTGGTTTTCACTTTTTCGCATATTTACTTACCCGACAATGGACCATTATCAGCATGGGCCACATCCTCTCATTGGCCTCCGTCGTATCCCCAGCCTTCCGCGAGATCACATCCGTCCCAGTGATATTTCGGAGCTGTCTTGCTCACGATGTCTTAGTGCCCATTACAGGGTCCTTCTTCAGCCGCTAGATGATCTTTAGGGCAATCTTCCCGTCGCTTTCCCCAGTTTCCCAGGAATATTCTTATCTTATTGTCGTTAAGAACTCGACTTTGTTTTGATTATCGGATTCAGAGATACCAGTCACACTGACGTAAAAAATACCAAACACTCATCGGTAATACTGCGCGCCTGATCCACCAAATCAAATATCGATATATCGAGACCAATATCGTAAAATCGGTTTAACAATTGGCTAACAATTTAAAAATTCAATACAACTAAAAAAACTTAAATTGTTGTTGATTTGGCAGTATTTTGAAGACTTCAACATGTTAAAAGTATCGGATAAGTATATATTTTGAACAAAGGCACTTTTCCAAGGGGTACCATCATGATTTTGGCCGAAAAAAGCGCCAAAATTAAATTTGAAGAATATTTAGGATCCTTTGATGAGGATCGACGGGGATTAGTTTCCTGAATCACAAATGGAACTCCTTTTTTGGATTGGATGCGAAATAGCCGAGATATTCGCCAAAAACTGAAAGAAAAGCGTAGTTTGCGGGATTCCGCACTTTTCCAAGGGGTACCATCATGATTTTGGCCGAAAAAAGGGCCAAAATTAAATTTGAAGAATATTTAGGATCCTTTGATGAGGATCGACGGGGATTAGTTCCTTGAATCACAAATGGAACTCCTTTTTTGGATTGGATGCGAAATGGCTGAGATATTCGCCAAAAAGTGTCGGAAAAGCGTAGATGGCGAAAGCTGGAACTTTTCCAAGGGGTACCCCCACGATATTGGCCGAAAATTGGGTCAAAATGTTATTTTGGAAAGTTGCAGGATCCTTTGATGCAGATCGACGGGGAAAAGTTCCCTGAATCATAAATGGTAGTCCTTTTTGGAATCGGATGCGAAATGGCTGAGATATTCGCCAAAAAAGTGTCAGAAAAGCGGAAATGGCGAATGTTGCAACTTTTCCAAGGGGTACATCATGATTTTGAAAGTAATTAGAAATGATCAAAATGCTTCCAAATGAACTATAATGTAGTTAAAATTACTTAATTTTAATTTTAAAAATGCTAGCCGGGTTCTGAACCGAACCTACGATATTCGACTCAATATATCGATATTTGATTTTTAGTACCAGGCGCATCTATTATCGATGAATTTTTGGTATTTTTGTGCTTAAGCGTGACTGGTAACTCTGATATCGATAAGCGAAACAAAAAATGTTTTTGAAAAAAATCGCCACGAATAAACAAAAAGATAAGAGTGATCCTGGAAAATTGACATGAAGATTTCTCTAAAGATCATCTTGCGGCTGAAAAAGGACCCTGAGGCATTAATTCTCTCGGATTTGCGCAGTAGAAGCGATTGCTTTCACGTGGTCCACGAGGGTAGTGCCTCCTTGGTTTATGCCACCGGGAGAACGCTCATCTTTTAATCCTGCGGCAGACGACATGACTAAGGCGACTGAGAGGATGTATCCCAAGCTGATGACGTTCCACTGTCGGGTAAGTAAATATCCATATGCATGAAAACCAACATTACCAAAATGTGCGTTTCCATGGTTTCTATTCCAGCAGGACAACAGGACGAATGTGCTGCCGTAGGAGATCGTAAAGACGATTTATCTGCGGTATATAGGGACTAGCGAGCAGGAAGATAGCAGTGGACTACGAGAGTAAGGACAATCTCAGCATAGTCGTTACTCGATCAAGGTCCCCCTGCGCCGCATCTTTCTGTGCCAGACACCCATCAGGACAGCAACTCTGCGTTCCATGAAGTGTCCTTCGAAGACCGGCGTACTCCTGATCAGCGTATCCAGAACTAAGCAATATATTTATCTTAAGGTTGTAGTTAGAGTATGTTGTGTCATGTATAACCTAAGACATTCTTATTATAAATAAAAAGACTTTAAAAAATATCGTGTGTGGTTTATTCAGGATGTGGGAACAGGATGCAAAATGGCCCAGATATGGGCCGTTGGCGGTATATAGAAATTTGAAGACGTCACAGATTGTTGCGAAGAAAAATTTTGGATTTTGGGCCGCTACCAGGCCCGCTGTACCAGGCGAACAGAAATGGCCAGTAGGTGGATTTCAATTTTTAAAATGGTTTTTTGCGAATATCTCGGCCATTTCGATTCCAATCCTGGATTGAGATGGCTCAAAAAATGCAGAAAAATATGCTCCACCTGCCTGGCTTACATTATTGGTATTAGCCAAGTTAACACCGTGGGAAAACTGTTTTTGGCCAATAACATTAAGTTTGATTGGCTGCTTTGCTTATATCTCAGCCATTCCACAACCGATTTTGGAAGGGATTGCCACTTCCGAATCAAGACTTTAAGATCCTTTGAACTGCTTCAAAAGTTTCGGCATCAAAGGATGTTTGATCCTTAAGGTCAAATAAAATCCAATTCATTTAGTTTTGATTTTCTGGACATATTTTTTTTAAGGATATCAAGGATATTTTGGTAGAGATCGAAGGATGTTAATGTCCTGATCCCAAAATGATGCCCCGTTTCTAGATCGGTTGCGAAATGACCGAGATATACATAATCGAGAAATCGGGAACATATTTAAAATATTCGTTTTTGGCCAATTTTAACTTTCCCACGGTGTTAACTTGGCTAATACCAGATTTTCTTGGCCAGTCGATGCGCCTTAATTTTCTTCATTTTCTGGGTCATCGCAATCCAGGATCAGATGCGAAATGGCCGAGATATTCACAAAAAACTGATTCAGAAAATAGAGTCCACCTACTGGCCATTTCTGTTGGCCTGGTACACCAAGCCTGGTAGTGGCCCAAAATCCCAAAAATTTCAGCCGCAAATTCGCGGGGGCGGGTAACTATTTGAAATTTGAACTCAAATATATTGATCGAATTTGGATCCACAGGCGCGGGCGGGAAATCGTTTTTTGAATTTGAATTTAAATTTAGCGGGTTGTATATCGATATATATCGTGTCTTGGGCCCACATAGGATCCACACAGGATCCACACAGGTTCCACACAGGTCCCACATATGATCCACATATGATCCACTTAGGTTCCACATATCGATCCGTTATATTTGAATTTGAAATTCAAAAATATATCCCGCCCGCGCTTTCCCGGGCTTTTTTAAATTTTCAAATTCAAAAATAGTTACCCGCCCCCGCGAATTTGCGGCTGAAATTTTTGGGATTTTGGGCCACTACCAGGCTTGGAGTACCAGGCCAACAGAAATGGCCAGTAGGTGGATTCTATTTTCTGGAACTGTTTTTTGTGAATATCTCGGCCATTTCGCCTCTGATCCTGGATTGCGATAACTCAGAAAATGCAGAAAAATAAGGCGCATCGACTGGCCAAGAAAATGTGGTATTAGCCAAGTTAACACCGATGGAAAATGAAAATTGGCTTAAAAGGAATATATTAATAAATGCCTCTATTTGCCGAATGAGTATATGTCGGCCAGTTCCGAACCGATCTGGAAACGGAGGACCATTTTGGGATCAGGACATTAATACCCATCGATCTAAAGCAAAATATCCTTGATATCCTTGAAACAAATTTGTCCCTGCATTCAACATTAAATGCATTTGATTTTGGTTGATTTCAAGGATCAAACATCCTTTGACGCAAAAACTTTTGATGCAGTTCGAAGGACCTTGAAGTCCTGATTCCGAAATGGCATTCCCTTCCAATATCGGCTCTGGAATGTCTGAGACATAAACAAAGGAGTATATCCAAATTAAGGTCTTGGCCAAAAATATTTTTCACAGGGTATTAACTTGGCCAATACCAATATTTTTCAGTCAGGTCCGTGGAGCATATTTTTCCGCTATTTTTGAGCCATTCCAGTCCAGGATCGGATGCGAAACGGCCGAGATATTCACAAAAAACTGTTTCAGAAAATAGAATCCACCTACTGGCCATTTCTGTTCGCCTAGTACTCCGAGCCTGGTAGCGCCCCAAAATTTAACAATTTTCAGCCGCTAAAAATCTGTGACGTCACGAGCTGAGCTTTGATCCGTGACGTCACCATAGGTTGGATTCTTGGTTCAGCCAAGACACAAACCAGTCTATCAAAACGCGATCAGTGACGTCACAGATCTCAATTTTTTAAATCGAAATCCACCTACTGGCCGTGTAAACTGGTTTTCCGTATATCTTGGCCATTTCGCGTCCGATTTTGGCCACGTTAAGTGGGCGTCCTGCCTGCCAATAATCCCCATTGTATAAACCACACAAGATGTTTATTTAAAACGTTTATTACAGTCATAATATTTAAGATTCACACACTTAACTTAGCTACAACTAAGTACAACCTTAAGATACATTTATTGAAACTAAAGTTCTGCAAACGCTTGTCAGAAGTTCACCGGGCATCGAAGGATACTTCATGGAATACAGTTGCTGTCCTGATGGCTTGCTGGCACAGAAATAAAGTCGATGACGCGTTGTTGAACCCTCGATCGGGTGGGCGACGACCGTGCGGCGATTATGCGTATCCTCGGTGTCTATTGTTGACTTCCAGCCACTATTCCCGGTGTTTCGCATCCGGATAACTCGCCTGCACGATCACCTGGGACAGCAGATTGGTCCTGTTTACCTGGTTCACCTATAAAAAAAATGGAAACTCAAAATAATATTGGTTTTCACTCTTTCGCATATTTACTTACCCGACAATGGACCATTACCAGCATAGGCCACATCCTCTCATTGGCCTCCATCGTATCCCCAGCCCTCCGCGACATCACATCCGCCCCAGTGATATTTCGGAGCCGCCTTGCTCACGATGACTTAGTGCCCATTACAGGGTCCTTCTTCAGCCGCTAGATGATCTTTAGGGCAATCTTCATGTCGCTTTCCCCAGTTTCCCCAGGATCAATCTTATCTAATTTTCCTTAAGAACTCAACTTTGTTTTGATTATCGGATTCAGAGATACCAGTCACACTGACGTAAAAAATACCAAAAACTCATCGGCGCCTGATCCACCAAATCAACTATCGATATATCGAGACCAATATCGTAAAATCGGTTTAAAACTTGGCTTACAATTTAAAAATTCAAAACAACTAAACAAAATTTAAACTTTTTAATTTAAAGGCACTTTTCCAAGGGGTACCATCAGGATTTTGGCCAAAAAAAGGTCAAAATTGAATTTTAGGAATTTTAAGGATCCTTGGATGCAGATCGACGGGGATTAGTTCCCCAAATCATAAATGGTACTCCTTTTTTGGATCCGTTGCGAAATAGTGAAGATATTCGCCAAAAACTGGAAGAAAAGCGTAGGTTGCGGGATTCCGCACTTTTCCAAGGGGTACCATCATGATTTTGGCCGAAAAAAGGGCCAAAATTAAATTTGAAGAATATTTAGGATCCTTTGATGAGGATCGACGGGGATTAGTTCCCTGAATCACAAATGGAACTCCTTTTTTGGATTGGATGCGAAATAGCCGAGATATTCGCCAAAAACTGAAAGAAAAGCGTAGGTTGCGGGATTCCGCACTTTTCCAAGGGGTACCATCATGATTTTGGCCGAAAAAAGGGCCAAAATTAAATTTGAAGAATATTTAGGATCCTTTGATGAGGATCGACGGGGATTAGTTCCCTGAATCACAAATGGAACTCCTTTTTAAGATTGGACGCGAAATAGCCGAGATATTCGCCAAAAACTGAAAGAAAAGCGTAGGTTGCGGGATTCCGCACTTTTCCAAGGGGTACCATCATGATTTTGGCCGAAAAAAGGGCCAAAATTAAATTTGAAGAATATTTAGGATCCTTTGATGAGGATCGACGGGGATTAGTTCCCTGAATCACAAATGGAACTCCTTTTTAAGATTGGATGCGAAATAGCCGAGATATTCGCCAAAAACTGGAAGAAAAGCGTAGGTTGCGGGATTCCGCCCTTTTCCAAGGGGTACCATCATGATTTTGGCCGAAAAAAGGGCCAAAATTAAATTTGAAGAATATTTAGGATCCTTTGATGAGGATCGAAGGGGATTAGTTCCCTGAATCACAAATGGAACTCCTTTTTTGGATTGGATGCGAAATAGCCGAGATATTCGCCAAAAACTGAAAGAAAAGCGTAGGTTGCGGGATTCCGCACTTTTCCAAGGGGTACCATCATGATTTTGGCCGAAAAAAGGGCCAAAATTAAATTTGAAGAATATTTAGGATCCTTTGATGAGGATCGACGGGGATTAGTTCCCTGAATCACAAATGGAACTCCTTTTTAAGATTGGACGCGAAATAGCCGAGATATTCGCCAAAAACTGAAAGAAAAGCGTAGGTTGCGGGATTCCGCACTTTTCCAAGGGGTACCATCATGATTTTGGCCGAAAAAAGGGCCAAAATTAAATTTGAAGAATATTTAGGATCCTTTGATGAGGATCGACGGGGATTAGTTCCCTGAATCACAAATGGAACTCCTTTTTAAGATTGGACGCCAAATAGCCGAGATATTCGCCAAAAACTGAAAGAAAAGCGTAGGTTGCGGGATTCCGCACTTTTCCAAGGGGTACCATCATGATTTTGGCCGAAAAAAGGGCCAAAATTAAATTTGAAGAATATTTAGGATCCTTTGATGAGGATCGACGGGGATTAGTTCCCTGAATCACAAATGGAACTCCTTTTTAAGATTGGATGCGAAATAGCCGAGATATTCGCCAAAAACTGGAAGAAAAGCGTAGGTTGCGGGATTCCGCCCTTTTCCAAGGGGTACCATCATGATTTTGGCCGAAAAAAGGGCCAAAATTAAATTTGAAGAATATTTAGGATCCTTTGATGAGGATCGACGGGGATTAGTTCCCTGAATCACAAATGGAACTCCTTTTTAAGATTGGACGCCAAATAGCCGAGATATTCGCCAAAAACTGAAAGAAAAGCGTAGGTTGCGGGATTCCGCACTTTTCCAAGGGGTACCATCATGATTTTGGCCGAAAAAAGGGCCAAAATTAAATTTGAAGAATATTTAGGATCCTTTGATGAGGATCGACGGGGATTAGTTCCCTGAATCACAAATGGAACTCCTTTTTAAGATTGGATGCGAAATAGCCGAGATATTCGCCAAAAACTGGAAGAAAAGCGTAGGTTGCGGGATTCCGCCCTTTTCCAAGGGGTACCATCATGATTTTGGCCGAAAAAAGGGCCAAAATTAAATTTGAAGAATATTTAGGATCCTTTGATGAGGATCGACGGGGATTATTTTCCTGAATCACAAATGGAACTCCTTTTTTGGATTGGATGCGAAATAGCCGAGATATTCGCCAAAAACTGAAAGAAAAGCGTAGGTTGCGGGATTCCGCACTTTTCCAAGGGGTACCATCATGATTTTGGCCGAAAAAAGGGCCAAAATTAAATTTGAAGAATATTTAGGATCCTTTGATGAGGATCGAAGGGGATTAGTTCCCTGAATCACAAATGGAACTCCTTTTTTGGATTGGACGCGAAATAGCCGAGATATTCGCCAAAAACTGAAAGAAAAGCGTAGGTTGCGGGATTCCGCACTTTTCCAAGGGGTACCATCATGATTTTGGCCGAAAAAAGGGCCAAAATTAAATTTGAAGAATATTTAGGATTCTTTGATGAGGATCGACGGGGATTAGTTCCCTGAATCACAAATGGAATTCCTTTTTTGGATTGGATGCGAAATAGCCGAGATATTCGCCAAAAACTGAAAGAAAAGCGTAGGTTGCGGGATTCCGCACTTTGTCAAGGGGTACCATCATGATTTTGGCCGAAAAAAGGGCCAAAATTAAATTTGAAGAATATTTAGGATTCTTTGATGAGGATCGACGGGGATTAGTTCCCTGAATCACAAATGGAACTCCTTTTTTGGATTGGATGCGAAATAGCCGAGATATTCGCCAAAAACTGAAAGAAAAGCGTAGGTTGCGGGATTCCGCACTTTTCCAAGGGGTACCATCATGATTTTGGCCGAAAAAAGGGCCAAAATTAAATTTGAAGAATATTTAGGATTCTTTGATGAGGATCGACGGGGATTAGTTCCCTGAATCACAAATGGAACTCCTTTTTAGGATTGGACGCGAAATAGCCGAGATATTCGCCAAAAACTGAAAAAAAAGCGTAGGTTGCGGGATTCCGCACTTTTCCAAGGGGTACCATCATGATTTTGGCCGAAAAAAGAGCCAAAATTAAATTTGAAGAATATTTAGGATCCTTTGATGAGGATCGACGGGGATTAGTTCCCTGAATCACAAATGGAACTCCTTTTTTGGATTGGATGCGAAATAGCCGAGATATTCGCCAAAAACTGAAAGAAAAGCGTAGGTTGGGGGATTCCGCACTTTTCCAAGGGGTACCATCATGATTTTGGCCGAAAAAAGGGCCAAAATTAAATTTGAAGAATATTTAGGATCCTTTGATGAGGATCGACGGGGATTAGTTCCCTGAATCACAAATGGAACTCCTTTTTTGGATTGGACGCGAAATAGCCGAGATATTCGCCAAAAACTGAAAGAAAAGCGTAGGTTGCGGGATTCCGCACTTTTCCAAGGGGTACCATCATGATTTTGGCCGAAAAAAGGGCCAAAATTAAATTTGAAGAATATTTAGGATTCTTTGATGAGGATCGACGGGGATTAGTTCCCTGAATCACAAATGGAACTCCTTTTTAGGATTGGACGCGAAATAGCCGAGATATTCGCCAAAAACTGAAAGAAAAGCGTAGGTTGCGGGATTCCGCACTTTTCCAAGGGGTACCATCATGATTTTGGCCGAAAAAAGGGCCAAAATTAAATTTGAAGAATATTTAGGATTCTTTGATGAGGATCGACGGGGATTAGTTCCCTGAATTACAAATGGAATTCCTTTTTTGGATTGGATGCGAAATAGCCGAGATATTCGCCAAAAACTGAAAGAAAAGCGTAGGTTGGGGGATTCCGCACTTTTCCAAGGGGTACCATCATGATTTTGGCCGAAAAAAGGGCCAACATTAAATTTGAAGAATATTTAGGATTCTTTAATGAGGATCGACGGGGATTAGTTCCCTGAATCACAAATGGAACTCCTTTTTTGGATTGGATGCGAAATAGCCGAGATATTCGCCAAAAACTGAAAGAAAAGCGTAGGTTGCGGGATTCCGCACTTTTCCAAGGGGTACCATCATGATTTTGGTCGAAAAAAGGGCCAAAATTAAATTTGAAGAATATTTAGGATTCTTTGATGAGGATCGACGGGGATTAGTTCCCTGAATCACAAATGGAACTCCTTTTTTGGATTGGACGCGAAATAGCCGAGATATTCGCCAAAAACTGAAAGAAAAGCGTAGGTTGCGGGATTCCGCACTTTTCCAAGGGGTACCATCATGATTTTGGCCGAAAAAAGGGCCAAAATTAAATTTGAAGAATATTTAGGATCCTTTGATGAGGATCGACGGGGATTAGTTCCCTGAATCACAAATGGAACTCCTTTTTTGGATTGGACGCGAAATAGCCGAGATATTCGCCAAAAACTGAAAGAAAAGCGTAGGTTGCGGGATTCCGCACTTTTCCAAGGGGTACCATCATGATTTTGGCCGAAAAAAGGGCCAAAATTAAATTTGAAGAATATTTAGGATTCTTTGATGAGGATCGACGGGGATTAGTTCCCTGAATCACAAATGGAACTCCTTTTTAGGATTGGACGCGAAATAGCCGAGATATTCGCCAAAAACTGAAAGAAAAGCGTAGGTTGCGGGATTCCGCACTTTTCCAAGGGGTACCATCATGATTTTGGCCGAAAAAAGGGCCAAAATTAAATTTGAAGAATATTTAGGATTCTTTGATGAGGATCGACGGGGATTAGTTCCCTGAATCACAAATGGAACTCCTTTTTTGGATTGGACGCGAAATAGCCGAGATATTCGCCAAAAACTGAAAGAAAAGCGTAGGTTGCGGGATTCCGCACTTTTCCAAGGGGTACCATCATGATTTTGGCCGAAAAAAGGGCCAAAATTAAATTTGAAGAATATTTAGGATCCTTTGATGAGGATCGACGGGGATTAGTTCCCTGAATCACAAATGGAACTCCTTTTTTGGATTGGACGCGAAATAGCCGAGATATTCGCCAAAAACTGAAAGAAAAGCGTAGGTTGCGGGATTCCGCACTTTTCCAAGGGGTACCATCATGATTTTGGCCGAAAAAAGGGTCAAAATTAAATTTGAAGAATATTTAGGATCCTTTGATGAGGATCGACGGGGATTAGTTCCCTGAATCACAAATGGAACTCCTTTTTTGGATTGGACGCGAAATAGCCGAGATATTCGCCAAAAACTGAAAGAAAAGCGTAGGTTGCGGGATTCCGCACTTTTCCAAGGGGTACCATCATGATTTTGGCCGAAAAAAGGGCCAAAATTAAATTTGAAGAATATTTAGGATCCTTTGATGAGGATCGACGGGGATTAGTTCCCTGAATCACAAATGGAACTCCTTTTTTGGATTGGACGCGAAATAGCCGAGATATTCGCCAAAAACTGAAAGAAAAGCGTAGGTTGCGGGATTCCGCACTTTTCCAAGGGGTACCATCATGATTTTGGCCGAAAAAAGGGCCAAAATTAAATTTGAAGAATATTTAGGATTCTTTGATGAGGATCGACGGGGATTAGTTCCCTGAATCACAAATGGAACTCCTTTTTAGGATTGGACGCGAAATAGCCGAGATATTCGCCAAAAACTGAAAGAAAAGCGTAGGTTGCGGGATTCCGCACTTTTCCAAGGGGTACCATCATGATTTTGGCCGAAAAAAGGGCCAAAATTAAATTTGAAGAATATTTAGGATCCTTTGATGAGGATCGACGGGGATTAGTTCCCTGAATCACAAATGGAACTCCTTTTTTGGATTGGACGCGAAACAGCCGAGATATTCGCCAAAAACTGAAAGAAAAGCGTAGGTTGCGGGATTCCGCACTTTTCCAAGGGGTACCATCATGATTTTGGCCAAAAAAAGAGCCAAAATTAAATTTGAAGAATATTTAGGATCCTTTGATGAGGATCGACGGGGATTAGTTCCCTGAATCACAAATGGAACTCCTTTTTAGGATTGGACGCGAAATAGCCGAGATATTCGCCAAAAACTGAAAGAAAAGCGTAGGTTGCGGGATTCCGCACTTTTCCAAGGGGTACCATCATGATTTTGGCCGAAAAAAGAGCCAAAATTAAATTTGAAGAATATTTAGGATCCTTTGATGAGGATCGACGGGGATTAGTTCCCTGAATCACAAATGGAACTCCTTTTTTGGATTCGACGCGAAATAGCCGAGATATTCGCCAAAAACTGAAAGAAAAGCGTAGGTTGCGGGATTCCGCACTTTTCCAAGGGGTTTCCATGGTACCATCATGATTTTGGCCGAAAAAAGGGCCAAAATTAAATTTGAAGAATATTTAGGATTCTTTGATGAGGATCGACGGGGATTAGTTCCCTGAATCACAAATGGAACTCCTTTTTAGGATTGGACGCGAAATAGCCGAGATATTCGCCAAAAACTGAAAAAAAAGCGTAGGTTGCGGGATTCCGCACTTTTCCAAGGGGCACCATCATGATTTTGGCCAAAAAAAGGGCCAAAATTAAATTTGAAGAATATTTAGGATCCTTTGATGAGGATCGACGGGGATTAGTTCCCTGAATCACAAATGGAACTCCTTTTTTGGATTGGACGCGAAATAGCCGAGATATTCGCCAAAAACTGAAAGAAAAGCGTAGGTTGCGGGATTCCGCACTTTTCCAAGGGGTACCATCATGATTTTGGCCGAAAAAAGGGCCAAAATTAAATTTGAAGAATATTTAGGATCCTTTGATGAGGATCGACGGGGATTAGTTCCCTGAATCACAAATGGAACTCCTTTTTTGGATTGGACGCGAAATAGCCGAGATATTCGCCAAAAACTGAAAGAAAAGCGTAGGTTGCGGGATTCCGCACTTTTCCAAGGGGTACCATCATGATTTTGGCCGAAAAAAGGGCCAAAATTAAATTTGAAGAATATTTAGGATCCTTTGATGAGGATCGACGGGGATTAGTTCCCTGAATCACAAATGGAACTCCTTTTTTGGATTGGACGCGAAATAGCCGAGATATTCGCAAAAAACTGAAAGAAAAGCGTAGGTTGCGGGATTCCGCACTTTTCCAAGGGGTACCATCATGATTTTGGCCGAAAAAAGAGCCAAAATTAAATTTGAAGAATATTTAGGATCCTTTGATGAGGATCGACGGGGATTAGTTCCCTGAATCACAAATGGAACTCCTTTTTTGGATTCGACGCGAAATAGCCGAGATATTCGCCAAAAACTGAAAGAAAAGCGTAGGTTGCGGGATTCCGCACTTTTCCAAGGGGTACCATCATGATTTTGGCCGAAAAAAGAGCCAAAATTAAATTTGAAGAATATTTAGGATCCTTTGATGAGGATCGACGGGGATTAGTTCCCTGAATCACAAATGGAACTCCTTTTTAGGATTGGACGCGAAATAGCCGAGATATTCGCCAAAAACTGAAAGAAAAGCGTAGGTTGCGGGATTCCGCACTTTTCCAAGGGGTACCATCATGATTTTGGCCGAAAAAAGAGCCAAAATTAAATTTGAAGAATATTTAGGATCCTTTGATGAGGATCGACGGGGATTAGTTCCCTGAATCACAAATGGAACTCCTTTTTTGGATTCGACGCGAAATAGCCGAGATATTCGCCAAAAACGGAAAGAAAAGCGTAGGTTGCGGGATTCCGCACTTTTCCAAGGGGTTTCCAGGTACCATCATGATTTTGGCCGAAAAAAGGGCCAAAATTAAATTTGAAGAATATTTAGGATTCTTTGATGAGGATCGACGGGGATTAGTTCCCTGAATCACAAATGGAACTCCTTTTTAGGATTGGACGCGAAATAGCCGAGATATTCGCCAAAAACTGAAAAAAAAGCGTAGGTTGCGGGATTCCGCACTTTTCCAAGGGGTACCATCATGATTTTGGCCAAAAAAAGAGCCAAAATTAAATTTGAAGAATATTTAGAATTTTCCAAGGGGTACCATCATGATTTTGGCCGAAAAAAGAGCCAAAATTAAATTTGAAGAATATTTAGGATCCTTTGATGAGGATCGACGGGGATTAGTTCCCTGAATCACAAATGGAACTCCTTTTTAGGATTGGACGCGAAATAGCCGAGATATTCGCAAAAAACTGAAAGAAAAGCGTAGGTTGCGGGATTCCGCACTTTTCCAAGGGGTACCATCATGATTTTGGCCAAAAAAAGAGCCAAAATTAAATTTGAAGAATATTTAGAGAGAAAATTTTCCAAGGGGTACCATCATGATTTTGGCCGAAAAAAGAGCCAAAATTAAATTTGAAGAATATTTAGGATCCTTTGATGAGGATCGACGGGGATTAGTTCCCTGAATCACAAATGGAACTCCTTTTTAGGATTGGACGCGAAATAGCCGAGATATTCGCCAAAAACTGAAAGAAAAGCGTAGGTTGCGGGATTCCGCACTTTTCCAAGGGGTACCATCATGATTTTGGCCGAAAAAAGAGCCAAAATTAAATTTGAAGAATATTTAGGATCCTTTGATGAGGATCGACGGGGATTAGTTCCCTGAATCACAAATGGAACTCCTTTTTTGGATTCGACGCGAAATAGCCGAGATATTCGCCAAAAACTGAAAGAAAAGCGTAGGTTGCGGGATTCCGCACTTTTCCAAGGGGTTTCCATGGTACCATCATGATTTTGGCCGAAAAAAGGGCCAAAATTAAATTTGAAGAATATTTAGGATCCTTTGATGAGGATCGACGGGGATTAGTTCCCTGAATCACAAATGGAACTCCTTTTTAGGATTGGACGCGAAATAGCCGAGATATTCGCCAAAAACTGAAAAAAAGCGTAGGTTGCGGGATTCCGCACTTTTCCAAGGGGTACCATCATGATTTTGGCCAAAAAAAGAGCCAAAATTAAATTTGAAGAATATTTAGAATTTTCCAAGGGGTACCATCATGATTTTGGCCGAAAAAAGAGCCAAAATTAAATTTGAAGAATATTTAGGATCCTTTGATGAGGATCGACGGGGATTAGTTCCCTGAATCACAAATGGAACTCCTTTTTAGGATTGGACGCGAAATAGCCGAGATATTCGCCAAAAACGGAAAAAAAGCGTAGGTTGCGGGATTCCGCACTTTTCCAAGGGGTACCATCATGATTTTGGCCAAAAAAAGAGCCAAAATTAAATTTGAAGAATATTTAGAATTTTCCAAGGGGTACCATCATGATTTTGGCCGAAAAAAGAGCCAAAATTAAATTTGAAGAATATTTAGGATCCTTTGATGAGGATCGACGGGGATTAGTTCCCTGAATCACAAATGGAACTCCTTTTTTGGATTGGACGCGAAATAGCCGAGATATTCGCCAAAAACTGAAAGAAAAGCGTAGGTTGCGGGATTCCGCACTTTTCCAAGGGGTACCATCATGATTTTGGCCGAAAAAAGGGCCAAAATTAAATTTGAAGAATATTTAGGATCCTTTGATGAGGATCGACGGGGATTAGTTCCCTGAATCACAAATGGAACTCCTTTTTTGGATTGGACGCGAAATAGCCGAGATATTCGCAAAAAACTGAAAGAAAAGCGTAGGTTGCGGGATTCCGCACTTTTCCAAGGGGTACCATCATGATTTTGGCCGAAAAAAGGGCCAAAATTAAATTTGAAGAATATTTAGGATCCTTTGATGAGGATCGACGGGGATTAGTTCCCTGAATCACAAATGGAACTCCTTTTTTGGATTGGACGCGAAATAGCCGAGATATTCGCCAAAAACTGAAAGAAAAGCGTAGGTTGCGGGATTCCGCACTTTTCCAAGGGGTACCATCATGATTTTGGCCGAAAAAAGGGCCAAAATTAAATTTGAAGAATATTTAGGATTCTTTGATGAGGATCGACGGGGATTAGTTCCCTGAATCACAAATGGAACTCCTTTTTTGGATTGGACGCGAAATAGCCGAGATATTCGCCAAAAACTGAAAGAAAAGCGTAGGTTGCGGGATTCCGCACTTTTCCAAGGGGTACCATCATGATTTTGGCCGAAAAAAGGGCCAAAATTAAATTTGAAGAATATTTAGGATCCTTTGATGAGGATCGAAGGGGATTAGTTCCCTGAATCACAAATGGAACTCCTTTTTAGGATTGGACGCGAAATAGCCGAGATATTCGCCAAAAACGGAAAGAAAAGCGTAGGTTGCGGGATTCCGCACTTTTCCAAGGGGTACCATCATGATTTTGGCCGAAAAAAGGGCCAAAATTAAATTTGAAGAATATTTAGGATCCTTTGATGAGGATCGACGGGGATTAGTTCCCTGAATCACAAATGGAACTCCTTTTTTGGATTGGACGCGAAATAGCCGAGATATTCGCCAAAAACTGAAAGAAAAGCGTAGGTTGCGGGATTCCGCACTTTTCCAAGGGGTACCATCATGATTTTGGCCGAAAAAAGGGCCAAAATTAAATTTGAAGAATATTTAGGATCCTTTGATGAGGATCGACGGGGATTAGTTCCCTGAATCACAAATGGAACTCCTTTTTTGGATTGGACGCGAAATAGCCGAGATATTCGCCAAAAACTGAAAGAAAAGCGTAGGTTGCGGGATTCCGCACTTTTCCAAGGGGTACCATCATGATTTTGGCCGAAAAAAGGGCCAAAATTAAATTTGAAGAATATTTAGGATCCTTTGATGAGGATCGACGGGGATTAGTTCCCTGAATCACAAATGGAACTCCTTTTTTGGATTGGACGCGAAATAGCCGAGATATTCGCCAAAAACTGAAAGAAAAGCGTAGGTTGCGGGATTCCGCACTTTTCCAAGGGGTACCATCATGATTTTGGCCGAAAAAAGGGCCAAAATTAAATTTGAAGAATATTTAGGATCCTTTGATGAGGATCGACGGGGATTAGTTCCCTGAATCACAAATGGAACTCCTTTTTTGGATTGGACGCGAAATAGCCGAGATATTCGCCAAAAACTGAAAGAAAAGCGTAGGTTGCGGGATTCCGCACTTTTCCAAGGGGTACCATCATGATTTTGGCCGAAAAAAGGGCCAAAATTAAATTTGAAGAATATTTAGGATCCTTTGATGAGGATCGACGGGGATTAGTTCCCTGAATCACAAATGGAACTCCTTTTTTGGATTGGACGCGAAATAGCCGAGATATTCGCAAAAAACTGAAAGAAAAGCGTAGGTTGCGGGATTCCGCACTTTTCCAAGGGGTACCATCATGATTTTGGCCGAAAAAAGGGCCAAAATTAAATTTGAAGAATATTTAGGATCCTTTGATGAGGATCGACGGGGATTAGTTCCCTGAATCACAAATGGAACTCCTTTTTAGGATTGGACGCGAAATAGCCGAGATATTCGCAAAAAACGGAAAGAAAAGCGTAGGTTGCGGGATTCCGCACTTTTCCAAGGGGTACCATCATGATTTTGGCCGAAAAAAGGGCCAAAATTAAATTTGAAGAATATTTAGGATCCTTTGATGAGGATCGACGGGGATTAGTTCCCTGAATCACAAATGGAACTCCTTTTTTGGATTGGACGCGAAATAGCCGAGATATTCGCAAAAAACTGAAAGAAAAGCGTAGGTTGCGGGATTCCGCACTTTTCCAAGGGGTACCATCATGATTTTGGCCGAAAAAAGGGCCAAAATTAAATTTGAAGAATATTTAGGATCCTTTGATGAGGATCGACGGGGATTAGTTCCCTGAATCACAAATGGAACTCCTTTTTTTGGATTGGACGCGAAATAGCCGAGATATTCGCCAAAAACGGAAAGAAAAGCGTAGGTTGCGGGATTCCGCACTTTTCCAAGGGGTACCATCATGATTTTGGCCGAAAAAAGGGCCAAAATTAAATTTGAAGAATATTTAGGATCCTTTGATGAGGATCGACGGGGATTAGTTCCCTGAATCACAAATGGAACTCCTTCTTTGGATTGGACGCGAAATAGCCGAGATATTCGCCAAAAACGGAAAGAAAAGCGTAGGTTGCGGGATTCCGCACTTTTCCAAGGGGTACCATCATGATTTTGGCCGAAAAAAGGGCCAAAATTAAATTTGAAGAATATTTAGGATCCTTTGATGAGGATCGAAGGGGATTAGTTCCCTGAATCACAAATGGAACTCCTTTTTTGGATTGGACGCGAAATAGCCGAGATATTCGCCAAAAACGGAAAGAAAAGCGTAGGTTGCGGGATTCCGCACTTTTCCAAGGGGTACCATCATGATTTTGGCCGAAAAAAGGGCCAAAATTAAATTTGAAGAATATTTAGGATCCTTTGATGAGGATCGAAGGGGATTAGTTCCCTGAATCACAAATGGAACTCCTTCTTAGGATTGGACGCGAAATAGCCGAGATATTCGCCAAAAACTGAAAGAAAAGCGTAGGTTGCGGGATTCCGCACTTTTCCAAGGGGTACCATCATGATTTTGGCCGAAAAAAGGGCCAAAATTAAATTTGAAGAATATTTAGGATCCTTTGATGAGGATCGAAGGGGATTAGTTCCCTGAATCACAAATGGAACTCCTTTTTAGGATTGGACGCGAAATAGCCGAGATATTCGCCAAAAACGGAAAGAAAAGCGTAGGTTGCGGGATTCCGCACTTTTCCAAGGGGTACCATCATGATTTTGGCCGAAAAAAGGGCCAAAATTAAATTTGAAGAATATTTAGGATCCTTTGATGAGGATCGAAGGGGATTAGTTCCCTGAATCACAAACGGAACTCCTTTTTTGGATTGGACGCGAAATAGCCGAGATATTCGCCAAAAACTGAAAGAAAAGCGTAGGTTGCGGGATTCCGCACTTTTCCAAGGGGTACCATCATGATTTTGGCCGAAAAAAGGGCCAAAATTAAATTTGAAGAATATTTAGGATCCTTTGATGAGGATCGACGGGGATTAGTTCCCTGAATCACAAATGGAACTCCTTTTTTGGATTGGACGCGAAATAGCCGAGATATTCGCCAAAAACTGAAAGAAAAGCGTAGGTTGCGGGATTCCGCACTTTTCCAAGGGGTACCATCATGATTTTGGCCGAAAAAAGGGCCAAAATTAAATTTGAAGAATATTTAGGATCCTTTGATGAGGATCGACGGGGATTAGTTCCCTGAATCACAAATGGAACTCCTTTTTTGGATTGGACGCGAAATAGCCGAGATATTCGCCAAAAACGGAAAGAAAAGCGTAGGTTGCGGGATTCCGCACTTTTCCAAGGGGTACCATCATGATTTTGGCCGAAAAAAGGGCCAAAATTAAATTTGAAGAATATTTAGGATCCTTTGATGAGGATCGACGGGGATTAGTTCCCTGAATCACAAATGGAACTCCTTTTTAGGATTGGACGCGAAATAGCCGAGATATTCGCCAAAAACGGAAAGAAAAGCGTAGGTTGCGGGATTCCGCACTTTTCCAAGGGGTACCATCATGATTTTGGCCGAAAAAAGGGCCAAAATTAAATTTGAAGAATATTTAGGATCCTTTGATGAGGATCGACGGGGATTAGTTCCCTGAATCACAAATGGAACTCCTTTTTTGGATTGGACGCGAAATAGCCGAGATATTCGCCAAAAACGGAAAGAAAAGCGTAGGTTGCGGGATTCCGCACTTTTCCAAGGGGTACCATCATGATTTTGGCCGAAAAAAGGGCCAAAATTAAATTTGAAGAATATTTAGGATCCTTTGATGAGGATCGACGGGGATTAGTTCCCTGAATCACAAATGGAACTCCTTTTTAGGATTGGACGCGAAATAGCCGAGATATTCGCAAAAAAGTGAAAGAAAAGCGTTGGTTGCGGGATTCCGCACTTTTCCAAGGGGTACCATCATGATTTTGGCCGAAAAAAGGGCCAAAATTAAATTTGAAGAATATTTAGGATCCTTTGATGAGGATCGAAGGGGATTAGTTCCCTGAATCACAAATGGAACTCCTTCTTTGGATTGGACGCGAAATAGCCGAGATATTCGCCAAAAACGGAAAGAAAAGCGTAGGTTGCGGGATTCCGCACTTTTCCAAGGGGTACCATCATGATTTTGGCCGAAAAAAGGGCCAAAATTAAATTTGAAGAATATTTAGGATCCTTTGATGAGGATCGACGGGGATTAGTTCCCTGAATCACAAATGGAACTCCTTTTTTGGATTGGACGCGAAATAGCCGAGATATTCGCCAAAAACTGAAAGAAAAGCGTAGGTTGCGGGATTCCGCACTTTTCCAAGGGGTACCATCATGATTTTGGCCGAAAAAAGGGCCAAAATTAAATTTGAAGAATATTTAGGATCCTTTGATGAGGATCGACGGGGATTAGTTCCCTGAATCACAAATGGAACTCCTTTTTTGGATTTCTCTCCGAGATATTCGCAAAAAACGGAAAGAAAAGCGTAGGTTGCGGGATTCCGCACTTTTCCAAGGGGTACCATCATGATTTTGGCCGAAAAAAGGGCCAAAATTAAATTTGAAGAATATTTAGGATCCTTTGATGAGGATCGACGGGGATTAGTTCCCTGAATCACAAATGGAACTCCTTTTTTGGATTGGACGCGAAATAGCCGAGATATTCGCCAAAAACGGAAAGAAAAGCGTAGGTTGCGGGATTCCGCACTTTTCCAAGGGGTACCATCATGATTTTGGCCGAAAAAAGGGCCAAAATTAAATTTGAAGAATATTTAGGATCCTTTGATGAGGATCGACGGGGATTAGTTCCCTGAATCACAAATGGAACTCCTTTTTTGGATTGGACGCGAAATAGCCGAGATATTCGCAAAAAACGGAAAGAAAAGCGTAGGTTGCGGGATTCCGCACTTTTCCAAGGGGTACCATCATGATTTTGGCCGAAAAAAGGGCCAAAATTAAATTTGAAGAATATTTAGGATCCTTTGATGAGGATCGACGGGGATTAGTTCCCTGAATCACAAATGGAACTCCTTTTTTGGATTGGACGCGAAATAGCCGAGATATTCGCAAAAAACGGAAAGAAAAGCGTAGGTTGCGGGATTCCGCACTTTTCCAAGGGGTACCATCATGATTTTGGCCGAAAAAAGGGCCAAAATTAAATTTGAAGAATATTTAGGATCCTTTGATGAGGATCGAAGGGGATTAGTTCCCTGAATCACAAATGGAACTCCTTTTTTGGATTGGACGCGAAATAGCCGAGATATTCGCCAAAAACGGAAAGAAAAGCGTAGGTTGCGGGATTCCGCACTTTTCCAAGGGGTACCATCATGATTTTGGCCGAAAAAAGGGCCAAAATTAAATTTGAAGAATATTTAGGATCCTTTGATGAGGATCGACGGGGATTAGTTCCCTGAATCACAAATGGAACTCCTTTTTTGGATTGGACGCGAAATAGCCGAGATATTCGCAAAAAACGGAAAGAAAAGCGTAGGTTGCGGGATTCCGCACTTTTCCAAGGGGTACCATCATGATTTTGGCCGAAAAAAGGGCCAAAATTAAATTTGAAGAATATTTAGGATCCTTTGATGAGGATCGACGGGGATTAGTTCCCTGAATCACAAATGGAACTCCTTTTTTGGATTGGACGCGAAATAGCCGAGATATTCGCCAAAAACTGAAAGAAAAGCGTAGGTTGCGGGATTCCGCACTTTTCCAAGGGGTACCATCATGATTTTGGCCGAAAAAAGGGCCAAAATTAAATTTGAAGAATATTTAGGATCCTTTGATGAGGATCGACGGGGATTAGTTCCCTGAATCACAAATGGAACTCCTTTTTTGGATTGGACGCGAAATAGCCGAGATATTCGCCAAAAACGGAAAGAAAAGCGTAGGTTGCGGGATTCCGCACTTTTCCAAGGGGTACCATCATGATTTTGGCCGAAAAAAGGGCCAAAATTAAATTTGAAGAATATTTAGGATCCTTTGATGAGGATCGACGGGGATTAGTTCCCTGAATCACAAATGGAACTCCTTTTTTGGATTGGACGCGAAATAGCCGAGATATTCGCCAAAAACGGAAAGAAAAGCGTAGGTTGCGGGATTCCGCACTTTTCCAAGGGGTACCATCATGATTTTGGCCGAAAAAAGGGCCAAAATTAAATTTGAAGAATATTTAGGATCCTTTGATGAGGATCGACGGGGATTAGTTCCCTGAATCACAAATGGAACTCCTTTTTTGGATTGGACGCGAAATAGCCGAGATATTCGCAAAAAACTGAAAGAAAAGCGTAGGTTGCGGGATTCCGCACTTTTCCAAGGGGTACCATCATGATTTTGGCCGAAAAAAGGGCCAAAATTAAATTTGAAGAATATTTAGGATCCTTTGATGAGGATTGACGGGGATTAGTTCCCTGAATCACAAATGGAACTCCTTTTGTGGATTGGACGCGAAATAGCCGAGATATTCGCCAAAAACTGGAAGAAAAGCGTAGGTTGCGGGATTCCGCACTTTTCCAAGGGGTACCATCATGATTTTGGCCGAAAAAAGGGCCAAAATTAAATTTGAAGAATATTTAGGATCCTTTGATGAGGATCGACGGGGATTAGTTCCCTGAATCACAAATGGAACTCCTTTTTTGGATTGGACGCGAAATAGCCGAGATATTCGCAAAAAACGGAAAGAAAAGCGTAGGTTGCGGGATTCCGCACTTTTCCAAGGGGTACCATCATGATTTTGGCCGAAAAAAGGGCCAAAATTAAATTTGAAGAATATTTAGGATCCTTTGATGAGGATCGAAGGGGATTAGTTCCCTGAATCACAAATGGAACTCCTTTTTAGGATTGGACGCGAAATAGCCGAGATATTCGCAAAAAACGGAAAGAAAAGCGTAGGTTGCGGGATTCCGCACTTTTCCAAGGGGTACCATCATGATTTTGGCCGAAAAAAGGGCCAAAATTAAATTTGAAGAATATTTAGGATCCTTTGATGAGGATCGACGGGGATTAGTTCCCTGAATCACAAATGGAACTCCTTTTTTGGATTGGACGCGAAATAGCCGAGATATTCGCAAAAAACGGAAAGAAAAGCGTAGGTTGCGAAATTCCGCACTTTTCCAAGGGGTACCATCATGATTTTGGCCGAAAAAAGGGCCAAAATTAAATTTGAAGAATATTTAGGATCCTTTGATGAGGATCGACGGGGATTAGTTCCCTGAATCACAAATGGAACTCCTTTTTTGGATTGGACGCGAAATAGCCGAGATATTCGCCAAAAACTGAAAGAAAAGCGTAGGTTGCGGGATTCCGCACTTTTCCAAGGGGTACCATCATGATTTTGGCCGAAAAAAGGGCCAAAATTAAATTTGAAGAATATTTAGGATTCTTTGATGAGGATCGACGGGGATTAGTTCCCTGAATCACAAATGGAACTCCTTTTTTGGATTGGACGCGAAATAGCCGAGATATTCGCCAAAAACGGAAAGAAAAGCGTAGGTTGCGGGATTCCGCACTTTTCCAAGGGGTACCATCATGATTTTGGCCGAAAAAAGGGCCAAAATTAAATTTGAAGAATATTTAGGATCCTTTGATGAGGATCGACGGGGATTAGTTCCCTGAATCACAAATGGAACTCCTTTTTGGATTGGATGCGAAATAGCCGAGATATTCGCCAAAAACTGAAAGAAAAGCGTAGGTTGCGGGATTCCGCACTTTTCCAAGGGGTACCATCATGATTTTGGCCGAAAAAAGGGCCAAAATTAAATTTGAAGAATATTTAGGATCCTTTGATGAGGATCGACGGGGATTAGTTCCCTGAATCACAAATGGAACTCCTTCTTAGGATTGGACGCGAAATAGCCGAGATATTCGCCAAAAACGGAAAGAAAAGCGTAGGTTGCGGGATTCCGCACTTTTCCAAGGGGTACCATCATGATTTTGGCCGAAAAAAGGGCCAAAATTAAATTTGAAGAATATTTAGGATCCTTTGATGAGGATCGAAGGGGATTAGTTCCCTGAATCACAAATGGAACTCCTTTTTTGGATTGGACGCGAAATAGCCGAGATATTCGCCAAAAACGGAAAGAAAAGCGTAGGTTGCGGGATTCCGCACTTTTCCAAGGGGTACCATCATGATTTTGGCCGAAAAAAGGACCAAAATTAAATTTGAAGAATATTTAGGATCCTTTGATGAGGATCGACGGGGATTAGTTCCCTGAATCACAAATGGAACTCCTTTTTTGGATTGGACGCGAAATAGCCGAGATATTCGCCAAAAACTGAAAGAAAAGCGTAGGTTGCGGGATTCCGCACTTTTCCAAGGGGTACCATCATGATTTTGGCCGAAAAAAGGGTCAAAATTAAATTTGAAGAATATTTAGGATCCTTTGATGAGGATCGACGGGGATTAGTTCCCTGAATCACAAATGGAACTCCTTTTTTGGATTGGACGCGAAATAGCCGAGATATTCGCAAAAAACGGAAAGAAAAGCGTAGGTTGCGGGATTCCGCACTTTTCCAAGGGGTACCATCATGATTTTGGCCGAAAAAAGGGCCAAAATTAAATTTGAAGAATATTTAGGATCCTTTGATGAGGATCGACGGGGATTAGTTCCCTGAATCACAAATGGAACTCCTTTTTTGGATTGGACGCGAAATAGCCGAGATATTCGCAAAAAACTGAAAGAAAAGCGTAGGTTGCGGGATTCCGCACTTTTCCAAGGGGTACCATCATGATTTTGGCCGAAAAAAGGGCCAAAATTAAATTTGAAGAATATTTAGGATCCTTTGATGAGGATCGAAGGGGATTAGTTCCCTGAATCACAAATGGAACTCCTTCTTTGGATTGGACGCGAAATAGCCGAGATATTCGCCAAAAACTGAAAGAAAAGCGTAGGTTGCGGGATTCCGCACTTTTCCAAGGGGTACCATCATGATTTTGGCCGAAAAAAGGGCCAAAATTAAATTTGAAGAATATTTAGGATGCTTTGATGAGGATCGACGGGGATTAGTTCCCTGAATCACAAATGGAACTCCTTTTTGGATTGGACGCGAAATAGCCGAGATATTCGCAAAAAACGGAAAGAAAAGCGTAGGTTGCGGGATTCCGCACTTTTCCAAGGGGTACCATCATGATTTTGGCCGAAAAAAGGGCCAAAATTAAATTTGAAGAATATTTAGGATCCTTTGATGAGGATCGACGGGGATTAGTTCCCTGAATCACAAATGGAACTCCTTTTTTGGATTGGACGCGAAATAGCCGAGATATTCGCAAAAAACGGAAAGAAAAGCGTAGGTTGCGGGATTCCGCACTTTTCCAAGGGGTACCATCATGATTTTGGCCGAAAAAAGGGCCAAAATTAAATTTGAAGAATATTTAGGATCCTTTGATGAGGATCGACGGGGATTAGTTCCCTGAATCACAAATGGAACTCCTTTTTTGGATTGGACGCGAAATAGCCGAGATATTCGCCAAAAACGGAAAGAAAAGCGTAGGTTGCGGGATTCCGCACTTTTCCAAGGGGTACCATCATGATTTTGGCCGAAAAAAGGGCCAAAATTAAATTTGAAGAATATTTAGGATCCTTTGATGAGGATCGACGGGGATTAGTTCCCTGAATCACAAATGGAACTCCTTTTTTGGATTGGACGCGAAATAGCCGAGATATTCGCAAAAAACTGAAAGAAAAGCGTAGGTTGCGGGATTCCGCACTTTTCCAAGAGGTATCATCATGATTTTGGCCGAAAAAAGGGCCAAAATTAAATTTGAAGAATATTTAGGATCCTTTGATGAGGATCGACGGGGATTAGTTCCCTGAATCACAAATGGAACTCCTTTTTTGGATTGGACCCGAAATAGCCGAGATATTCGCCAAAAACTGAAAGAAAAGCGTAGGTTGCGGGATTCCGCACTTTTCCAAGGGGTACCATCATGATTTTGGCCGAAAAAAGGGCCAAAATTAAATTTGAAGAATATTTAGGATCCTTTGATGAGGATCGACGGGGATTAGTTCCCTGAATCACAAATGGAACTCCTTTTTTGGATTGGACGCGAAATAGCCGTGATATTCGCCAAAAACTGAAAGAAAAGCGTAGGTTGCGGGATTCCGCACTTTTCCAAGGGGTACCATCATGATTTTGGCCGAAAAAAGGGGCAAAATTAAATTTGAAGAATATTTAGGATCCTTTGATGAGGATCGACGGGGATTAGTTCCCTGAATCACAAATGGAACTCCTTTTTTGGATTGGACCCGAAATAGCCGAGATATTCGCCAAAAACTGAAAGAAAAGCGTAGGTTGCGGGATTCCGCACTTTTCCAAGGGAAAAATCCAAGGGATTTTCCATCATGATTTTGGCCGAAAAAAGGGCCAAAATTAAATTTGAAGAATATTTAGGATCCTTTGATGAGGATCGAAGGGGATTAGTTCCCTGAATCACAAATGGAACTCCTTTTTTGGATTGGATTCCAAGGGGTACCATCATGATTTTGGCCGAAAAAAGGTACTCCGTTTTGGGATTGGTTGCGAAATAGTGAAGATATGCGCCAAAAAGTGTCAGAAAAGCGCAGACTGCACTTTTTGTAATATTAAGTATACGCACCTTTGTCCTACTTTTTTTCATCGTCTTGCTCGTAATTTCGAAAACTTGTGTTGTGGCTAATACTAATCTCAACGATGGTTTGTAATATCTTAATGGATATATTGGGAAATATGTCTTCTTTAATTGGAAAACCAGCACCTTACATATCAGTTAGCTTGTACATTTTGAAATAACTCTCTCCCGTCTTTTTTAAATATATTTAAGCAGTAAATCCATTGAAAATTTCAACGAAAATGTTGGAAATGTGTCTAGAATGTGTAAACATTATTTTCGAAACGAGAGCATGCAACCGGAAATCACTTGAGTGTTTTTTGTTGCCGCCTTTCGGGGGCCTTGTAGTTGCAGTTCCTCCGTAGTAGTTCACACTTGGCAGATGCGACTCTTCGGCAGGAGATGACAGCCCTCCTCCCCCCCGGCAGGACCTCTTCCACTCTCTAAACTGCAGTTCCTCCTCAAGAGCGGGCTTTCCATTTTGTTTCTTCATCGATAACAAAAGGAAGCCTTATTAGAGTGTTCCTTTATTTGAATGCCACATTTCACGCCATGTGGTGGCTTAGGGGGTGCGGGGATTAGGTTGCTTCTATTGTAAGAGTTGGCCTTTTTTTCTGCTAGTTCATGAGATGCCCCCTTAGGAGCCCCCTCCGAAGGCACCTCCCTACGTGGCCACATTACTTTTCACCCATTTCACCACCAACCGCCAGGAGAAGGAGCTGCCATTGTCAGCCATTGTGGAGATCCTTTGTTTTAGCCTGGGCTTTGTCAGTCTCCGGCCAGCTCCTTCTGCCCCCCACCTACCCCCTCTTAGCACTTTGCCAGCTTTTCTGCATTTTCTTTGGTCGCCATCATTGGCAACTTTTCATTAACCAAAAAAAAAAAAAAAAAGAACGAAAACATGAAAAAAGAGACTACGGGGGAGAAGAAAAAATGAGGCACAGAAATGCGAATGTGCAACGAAGAAGCTCCAATCACACATGTTTAAAAGCTGTTTTTGGTCTACACTGTCAAAAACAAAGGGTAACAACAAAACCACAAATCTTTTCCAATAAAATATTACGTTTTAGGTATAAGTAACATTTTTTAAAGGCTTTTAGATTACATTATATGGAATATCATTAGTAAATTTTTTATCTAAAATAAGTTACAATAGCTACGTCTATTCACTTTTACTTCCTAAATATAAAAAAATATTAAAAATATAAATTATTTTATTTTATTTATTTATTGGATATGATAGTACAGTTTACAAAACTATGACTAACAGTTTAGGGGTGTAGTGCTAGCTACGAGGCCTTCGACTACGTATTTTAATTATTTGTTTATTTTTATAATTAGCTAAGTTAACAGTATATTAATTTAAATTTTAAATTTCGTTATATAAATTGGTTTCTTTTAGGAATTGGATGATTACTTTAATATTTTCTGCTGTTGGATTCTTAAGATACTCAGTGGCTGACCGGTTTTTTAGTAGATTTTGCTTTCCCTGAGAGATGGCTGGGCAGGAATCTAAGATGTGTTCCATGTTTGTGGGGGTTGATGATCGACAGCGATGGCAGTTGCGTTGGGTGTTGGGGTCGAGGAGGTGCTTGTGTGTTAAGCTTGTATGTCCTAGCCGAAGTCTTATAAATTTAATTTGGTCAATTCTGCTGATTTCTTCTTGTTGTATTTTAGAAAATGCTGAAATGTGAGTGTTATTAGTGTTAATGTTTTTGTACCATGTGTTGCATTTATTTATTAAAGTTTCTTTTTCTTGTATAAGTATATTTTTTAGCATTTTATTAATGTCCGTTATGTTTTCATTAGGCGTGTATATAAGTGGCATTTTTGTTGCCTCTCTTGCAGTTCTATCTGCAAGATCATTTCCTTTAATATTGGAGTGTCCTGGGATCCATAATATTTTTATTTTTGGGTGTTTAGTTTGAAGTAGTGATCGAATATATGTAGGGTATTTGTTTAAGTTTAGTGGGTTTTGGATGGCTTCGATCGCTCCAAGGGAGTCAGAGCAGATTACCGATTTCCCTCTTTTGGTGGTTGAGATCTTGATGGCTTCGAGGATTCCGATCATTTCTCCTGTTAGGATGGATGAGGAGGGCGGTAGAATTCCGTACCGCAAAACATCTGTTTCAGTTGTTACAGCGAAGGAAGTGTTTAAATTTATTTTGGATCCGTCCGTGTAGATAAATGTGTGGTTTTTGTAAGTTTCTTTGATTTCATAGAAAAGTTTCTGGAATGTATCAGAAGACGTGTTTGTTTTTTTGTAGTTGTGCAGAGAGGTGTTGATTATGTTTTGTGGTAGTTGCCATGGTGGTTTGGTCTTGTATAGTTTCGTAGGTTTGAATGGGATGTTATGGAGTTGACAGTTCTTTATAGTTCGTTCTAGTGTTGAGGTCCATTTTTTGTTGTTGGTTTTTGGTTGTATGTGCTTGTGTAATGGTGTATCTTTGGAGCGTGTAAGGTTTGTGAACAGTTTGGTTGTGAGGTGGTCGCGTTGTTGCTCGATTGTTGGAATATTGGCCTCATAGAGTAGGTTGTGTGTTGGTGTGGTGCGAAAGGCGCCTAGGACTGTTCTGAGTGCTGCGTTTAATGTGGTTTTTAATTTATTCAGAAAGTTTTTCGGGGTGTATCCATATATGTGAAGAGCGTAGTCTATTTTAGATATGAGTATTGATTTAGTAATGTTAAGTAGTGTGCTTGTGTTGCAGTTAAATTTGTGGCTGGCTAGGCATTTAATAATGTTATGTTTATTGGACAGAGATGGTATAAGAGAATTTATGTGTGAGCTCCAGTTGTACCTATTGTTTAAGGTTAGTCCAAGTATTTTAAGTGATGTTACGTTTTTTATGTTAGAGTTTTGTGTTGTGATTGTGCAGTTGCATCTGTGTTTTCTACAAATGTGTAGGTGTTGGCATTTTGTTTCAGATAGAGATGCGCCTGAGTAGCTTCCCCAATCATATATTTTTCTAAAAATATGGGTAAGATTTGTGGTAGTGTTTTTTTGATTTTTTAGATTGACTAATAAAAGAAAGTCGTCTGCGTATGCGCTGAGTTTAATTTCTTTGTATCTTGTGAGTATATTGGCAAGTTTGTTGAATGCTATTAAGAATAGGACTACCGAGATTGGCGATCCTTGTGGAATTCCATTTTCCAAGGGGTAGAAGTTTGAGATACTTGACCCTATTCGGACAGCTATCTTTCTATTTTTGGTGAAATTTATTATGTAGTTTATTATTTTGTGGCTACATTTCCATTCGATTAGTTGATCGACTATTGAGTGGATACCTACTCGGTCAAAAGCTCTTGCAAAGTCAAGAGAGATGAGTGAGGTATGTTTCCTGGTATTAAGCGACTTCGTAATGATGTAATCTGCATAGAGCAGATTATCTGAGGTCGATTTACCTTTTTTGAACCCATATTGGTGTGGGTGTAGGAGTTTATTGCTGTTTAGGTACCACCATAGTCTGTTTGCAATTATTTTGTCCAGAGTTTTCCCCACGCAGCAGTTGAGTGATATGGGTCTGTATGAAGCTATGTCAGTTTTATCCTTCTGGGCTTTTAATATAGGTATGATTAGGCTGGTTTTGTAGGATTGAGGTATAAAGTTTTCAAAGATGTGGTTGAAATGGGAAAGTATTCTATTTTGTATTGCTAGTGGGCTATTCTTTAACATAGGGTATGAGATTCTATTGATGCCTGGGGTTATTCCTTTGAGGGATCGGAGAGCAATCGTTAGTTCTAATTTGGTTATAGGTTTATCAATTTCCATAGCTGATTTGGATGGGATGTGGTTAAGTGTGGTTGTGTTGTATTTGTGGGATGTGAATTCTTGGCTGAAATTTGAGTCCTTGGACAGTTGGGACCAATGCTGGGCGAGTAGGTTGGCTATTTTTTGTTTGTCGTTAGTTGTAACGTTGTTGTTGGTTATGCAGTGTATTTGTTTTACAGGGTTTAGCCCGCAGAATCGTCGAATATTGTTCCATATTTTAGTTGTTGGTGTGTTAGGTTGAATGGTTGATGTAAATTTGGACGTAGCTTCTTTTTTTCTTATTTTGATTGCTCTTTTAAAAAGTGCATTTGATTTCCGGTATTTAATGATATTTTCTTGGGTTGTGTCTCTTTTCAGTGCCTTCCAGGTTTGTTTTTTCTTTTCCTGCAGGTCTGCTAGTTCTTTGTTCCACCAAGGAACTGTGTGTGTGTGTCTGTGGGGTAAGGTTTGTGGTATTGCAAGGTGTGCACTTTTCAAAATAATTTTGTTGATTTGGGCAGTTTCTTTGTTTATGTTGGTAGAGGGGGGATACAGTTTATTGTTGTTGTTGGTGTGGGTTGAAAATTTGTCCCAGTTTGCTTGGTTTATTTTAAAATTTGTTGTATTTTTGTTAGTGCTGGTGTCGATCGGGAAAAGGGTTATTAGAATTGGGAAGTGATCACTTCCATGGAGGTTGTCTGTTATAGTCCAGTTTGTGCATGGGGTGAGTGAGGGGGAACAGAAGCTAAGATCAATGTTTGTGAATGTGTTGTGTGTAGTGAAATGGGTTGGTGACTTGTCATTTAGAAGGGTTAGTTGCGATTGTTCTATAAATTTAGCAACTATGTTCCCTCTTGAATTAGAGTGGGTAGATCCCCAATTTTGGTGCCAGCTATTGAAGTCCCCGGTTATCATAACCGTTTCGTTGTTGATGCTGACTACGTTGTTCAAGTTGTGGCGTGAGAAGGATTTGCTGGGTGAAATGTAGATAGAATATAGTTTAAAGTTTTGTTTTGATTTAATATCCACTGCTATTGCTTCTATGTCGTCGTTGATATTAATTTGTGAGTGTTGGATAGATTTGTGGATTAGTAGGGCTACTCCTCCAAATCTGTTAGATGGGGTGTTTGTTAGTATAACATAGTTTATCGGTATAGGTAAATAGTGAAGATGTTGTATGTGTGTTTCTTGAAGTGAGATGATGTGTGGCGAGTGTGTTTTTATGAGTAGTAGTAGCTGGTTGTAGTTGTTGGAGTATCCCTTTATATTCCATTGTATTATTTTTAATGACATATTTTAGTGGTTTGTTTGTGTTTGTTTTAAATTGTTTGCGTTAGTAGGGTTTGTTTTTTGTTCTTTGGCTTTTAGGGTTTTTGATAGGGTTGACTTTGCTTTGGTTTGGCTTCTGAGTATGCGGGCGTTAGCTGATGTAGATGGTTTTTGGGAGTCGTAGCTAGTAATAAAGTCCATATCTTCGTCTTCATCGTACAATTCGTAGGTTAAAGAGGTGCGTTTAGGTGGGTTGTTGGTTTTTTTAATTTTGTTGTCTAATTCCTTGAGGAGATCGTCAATAGAATTTGTGGTGGCTTTGATTTCTTTTGCTGGGGTGCTTTGGGGTTGAGCTTCGGGTATTTTAGTGGAGATTGCTGTGTGAGTTGTATTCTTTAGGGTTTGGGAGTATGAGGATTCCTGACTGGGATTGTGACGAGCGAGATATATTGAGCGTGCCGTTTTATGGTCCACCCTTTCAGTGATTTTGATCGCTATTAGTTCCTGTTCTTTAAGGAAGACTGGGCATTTTTTGTCTAAGGAGGAGTGGTTGTTCCTGCAATTAATGCACTTGGGTTCCTGCCTGCATTCAATGCTGTCGCTTGTGTGTGTGTTGTCAGAGCAGTTTTTGCATGTAGGGTTTTCTTGCTTGCAGAAAGTTTGTGGGTGGTTAAAGCGAAGGCATTTTTTGCATTGCATAGGCCGTGGTATGTACGGGCGAGTAAACACTACCTCATAGCCTATCATTACTTTTTCGGGAAGATTTGTAGTGGCAAAAGTAAGGGTGATGAGTCCTGTTGGTACTCTAGTTTGGTCTACCATTTTTGTCCATTTGTATACGTGTGAGACTTTTTGGGATTTTAATTCGTCTAATATTTCTTCTTCTGTGACATACCTGAGTAGATTGCAATAGATTACTCCTTTGGTTTCATTAAGGGATTTGTGTTCCTTTGCTTCTACGTCTATTGTGCCAATTTTTGTAATTTTTAATAATTTTTCGGCTTGTTGAGTATTTTTTGTGAGGACTAGGAGTGTGCCAGCTCTTGTTGTTTTACACTTATCGACTTCACCTCCGCAGGTGTAGTCAATTGATTTTTTAATAATGAAAGGGTTGGTGTGTTCTAGGGATATATTGTCTTTTCTTTTGATAACTATATATTTTTGTTCTATGGTTGCGTTTTTGGAAAAAAGCTTGTTTTTATCTGGTGGCAGCATTTTGGTTTGGTGGGGCGCGCCCCTGTTCTTAGTTTTATGATCGCGTGGTCGTTATTTGTTGTTGGTTTTTGAATCTCTTTTGAACACTTGTTTGTTTGTGCAAAATATTGCTGATAAGCACTTGAAGCTGATGGTTTGGATAAACGAAAGTAGTTGCACGTCTTTACTCTGTGAGGTCTGAAGTGGAACTGAAAAAAATATAAATTATTAAATGCGTATCCTTTAGAAAAGTGTTTCTTTTCTACAATAAATACGACAAATAAACTTAATTTTTATAAGATGTCTCAAAAACTATCGAATAGTGTTGTTCTAATCCCATAAAAACGTAATAATTATATCCAGTGTAACCCATTCCTTCAATTTATTTCCAGTGTAGCCACACTAGCACACTCTATGCCCCCACAAATGATGCCAGAAAAAAGGGCGGCAAGTTGTGATCAGATTTCATCATTGAGTGCCTGGACGTGTCCACTTTAAATGCCAAATTAAACCGAATAAGCGCCGATAAACAATGGTGGTGCGGGGGGGTGGAGCAAGTTTTTCGGCTGTCAGGGCAGGGGGACGGGTTCCTAGGGGGGTGGGGGGTGGCAGGCGAAAAGTGAAGCAACAGACGTCAGCCGAGAACCGGAAAAGCCGGCTAAGAAAATTGACGCGCTGGATGGAGTCAGCAAGGAGGAGGGGCGGAAGGAGGAATGTGGGAGGACATCAACTAATTGAAATTGCGCGCCAATTTTGTGGCTAAGCTTGTCTCGCGGCCCCCCTGCTCAGCTCCTGCTTGCTCCCCCCTCCGCTGCGCCCCTGGTACGTAGGCCATGCGCAGAGACCCGAAGCTCACGAGACACGAAGCTGAACAGCCCCGAAGTCTGATGGGCACACGAACCTCGAACCTCGTGCGTTGTCGTGGGTCGGGAACTGTGTGTCTGTTTGTATGGACACACTGGCGAATGTGCGATGTGTACACACATACATGCATCGTATGGCGATGATAACGGGACTGAGGTGCGTGGCTCAGTCGGCTCAGAGTTGGCTGAGTCGTTGGTGCAGTCGGCGTCGGTATCTGCAGCGCAGCGCAACGTCAGTTGTCGAGCGGCGGTTGAACGGTGCGTATACTTAACGCGGCATTCCATTCGACGACTACGGTGCGTATGTGGAATATTTGACCCACAGAGCTCTGCGTGTTTCGTATTTAATTTCGAAATCAATTCGATTCGATTTGCTGACTTTCGGTAATGCCAGAGAGCCGGAATAATAATAAAAAAAATAAATAAAGGAAAATAAAAATCACAGGAGGAGGATATATTTTTGTTGCGCGGTTTCTCGTCTTCCTCTTGTTTGTTGTGAGTCTTCTTCGCGCGATTTGTTTGTTTGGTTTTTTTTTTTGTCATCTGCCCCATCGGTCTTGTCAAATTGTATATTTTTTTTGCTGTTTGTTTTGGTTTTCTTGAATTGTACGCCACCGAAATAAAAATAATCCAATCCAAAGAGAGTAAAAAAATCAAGAAATGAAATCAACAAATATTCCCGGTGTCTGTGCTGTGTGTGTGCTGTCGGTTTTCGGTTACCATTGATGAATGGCAAACAAATTGTCTGGCACTACGAGCTCTCCAAACAAAAATAATACATACATACATACATATATCAATAAAAACAAACCGCCTCTGGCCAAAAAATAAATATATCAAATAGAGTAAAAAGCCCTAACAAGCCAGTATCCATTACGAAAGGTAAGTTCAGTTCTCGCTAATTGGTTAAATGTTATCGAAACACTCTATAATCTCTTACTGGGTGGCTATGATCTCCGATTTCGGACTTCGGGTTTCTGCCCTCCAGATCATGACCCTTTTTTCCAGCGAATTTGATTTGTAACATGAGATTTGAGCCGGGGGCTACAGACAGGACGAAACACACAGGATAAAGGATGTGTTTGTGTGTGCCGGCAGAAGCCTTTTCCCAGATTTGTTGGCCTAATGGATATTTATTGGTTTTTACATTGGGGTTTTGAATGCGCAAAATTAAGACTTGGTCCGTGTTCTGCATTTCATTTTTTACCTTCAATCAAAGTGATTAATTTTGGCTTTAAAATGGTTTTCTATTTTTTATTTAAAACTTAACTATTTATTATATACTAGAACATTATTAATAGAAAAATGTTATTTGAAAATAACTAAGTAATAAACAAAAATTTGTATATGCCTTTTAAATATATATTTTTTTTAATTTAAGCTTACAATTATTATTAAAAATAAAAATAAATAGAATAATAAACATAGACAGATATAAAAACCTAAGCTAAGACACACCTGTATATACTTTAGTCATAATTATACTTAAAACATGGTTTTTCCACAAAATAAACATATTCTTTTAAGCTCATAAGCACGATATATCGATAAAAGATCTAAACCGATAGTCTTGAGGCTGCTTCAGCGCCAAGGCGAATAATAAATGGTGACACTGGCAAGACTGAGCTCGATCTCCTTTGTTTGATTGTATATTATTATTGTGATAATTTCTTTTAATAAAATTTCAACCCATATATGTTTAAATTTATTTTTCATATTTATTTATTCATAAATAATTTCTAAAAAAAAAAAAAAAAGTTCCAATTGCACTTAAAATTAAGAATGTCCTACTGATGTAGTTGGCCGTGGCTGTCCCCGTGGAAATCCGTAATCGAAAAACGCCAATAAATGGCTTTGGCGGAGGCGGAGGATCGGGACGTAATCGAATCGAAAATTTGTTTGCCAAACGCTTTCACCCAGGGGTCTAATTCGATTTGGCCAACTGCAGCTAATAAGGTCAGGCCGGAATGTGTGCTGGCTGGCAGGCTGACCGGCTGGCTGTATGGTTGGATGGCAATATTTTGCATTTTACATGACATCAGATTTATGGACCACATTTATGGAGCACATTTATGGAAGGCCCCAAGGAGAGAGATTGCCCAGCACAGCTACACCCCCAGTTCATCATCCGTCCGGGGATGTCGAATGCCGTTAATAACGGGAGTAAAGCCAAAAGGCAAAAGCATTCTATAATAATTAAATTAAAATCTGTTTATTTATGCACTTTAGTCGCAACACCAGGAGCATCGACACCACCACCACCACCACCACCAGCACCAGCAACAGCAACAGCATTGCAACAATAATAATAACAAACACTAGTAATAATAATAATGTTTGTATACCTTCTGCTTGGCTGGCAATCAAATGAAATATCTAGATTAAATATTATTTATAATTAAGGCAAACAAATGCCGCCACCCACACACACCGTATAACCCTTTTCCGAATCTGAAAAATGGCAACCGAATTTACAGTAATTAAAACAAAACAAAAATCTATGTATCAACATGGCCAGGCATTTAAATTTAAATTTAAATCAATATGCCGGAGCCGAGGCCAAGCCAAGGAAGGGAAAAACATTTCGCTCCAGAAAACTAATTTGAAATTGAAATGAATCTGATCCCGTTTTGTGGAATTGTTGCAGCTGGAGTTATAGTTGCCGCTTGCCGTTGCAAGTTGCAACTCAAATTTCATAATATTTACCTCGCTTATGCCTTGGATTTAATCTCTCAATTAGCCCGCTCGACAAATTTCTCATTTTGCAGCAAAATGAAAATTAAACATTCATGCCACATATCGAATGCGGTCTTAAACGTCACTCTGGCGTCGTTGGACGGGGATTTTCAGCCTCTTGACAGAGCCCTTTGATAAACAGCAGAAGCCCCAAGGCAATCAACGGGGCGTATGTGTAATATTTCAAGAGAAAAAAGCAAGTATACGCCGTGTGGGGCGATTGATTTTAGGGTAGATGGCTATAACTTTGCTAAGTCATTAAATGTTTTCACTTAGAAGCTTGGTCACACTTTCATTTAGCTATGAAACTGCTTTGCAGTGTGACCTTGCTACTTACTTAAAACTCTAATTAAAAGAAACATGTGTATTTTAAAGAATTGAATATTTAGAAGAGGTGGTTTCGTCATTAAAGTTTTATAGCATTTCTGCTATTGATGCTACTACCAGATATTACCAACTTTTATTTTTTATCCATATTCCTTAAATCGAGATACCAACTTGGTATGAAATGGAATTCCAGTCTTGGAATTTCCGGGATGTCCTTATTGGAATCGCTTGTACGAGTGAATGGGGCACTTCAAGCAGTCGTCCTGATTTGTTCAACAAGAAAACTGCATTTGCACGCAGATTGCATTCTGGCCAATTGCTGTAAACATTTCACTTTTTTGTTTCCGAGTCGAAAGGACTATTTTTTCTTACATTCTTGCCGCCCCCACCCCCCACAGACTTGATTCATGGGAATTAAGCCATCGGCCGCAATCAGCCCAGTTAACATGCATAAAATGCAAAATTCACATGAAGGACTCGACGGACAGAATCAGATTAGACCGCCTGCCGATTCACAGGCCGATACGTATATAATAAATATATATTTCAAATCAATTTGTCCGAGCTAACCGCAGGTGGGAGATAGTAATTGATGGTTTCAAGATGCCAGCTATCCTTACGATTCATCGGTTAATTACCGATAAAATTCAAATGAGAAAGTCTCTCTCACAAATGCATTTCCTTTTCCGTTTTCAATTGTCGGCCAGGACATTGTTTCCACTTCAATGATAACTTTTTGGACAATTGCAACTTTAAATTGGAATTATTAATTGGAGATTTTGAGAAGATTTTGATTATCCTTCCCAGGCGATCATGAGGTATTTTCTTTTTTTTTTATTGCACTTACCAACCAAATGAGATTCTCGTGGCCGGCAAGGACACGTTCCTCATTTCGCATTTGGCCGTGCACAGGACATTTGGCCTTCCTCTCATTTTAATAGTGTCACGTTCGGGGCGGAAAGCGGAAAAGTGGAAAAGCGGAAAACCCGAGGCGCTCGTTTGATAACTCAATTGCACCAGGCCCGACGCCTCAAATTGAATTTAATATTAATTAACTAATTTCAGTGCTGACTTCACTTTTAATTAACTGCCGTCCCGAGCTCACCTTCCGTATCCTGTATCCCTGTATCTCGTATGTCCTGTGTGCTCTCCATCTCCATCTCCATCGCATACAATCTTGAAGACTCGTCGACGCTAATTTCATTTGATTTTGGTCAACATTTGGGATACTCCTGCCACTCTTCCGTTCACCCAAGGGATTCCCCGTCCTTTTCCTGTCCGTCATAGCCCGTCTCTTTCGCTCTCGCTCTGCTTCTCTCAGTTATGGGTATGTTGCCTTCACGTAAATACACGTGCCAGCGCCTCGCCGGCCACCAAGGAATATTATCCACTCACACACACACACGTGAGTGCACTGAGACCAATCGGGGGCTCACATGCAACATTGTATATATTTTTCAACCTTTCTTTAAGTTTTTACTATTAATTTATTTGATTACAAAAAAGTGATTTGAAGAAAATTATTATGGAACTTGGTCACACTAGACTTTTATTAAATGTCTCTAAAAATGGTTAGCCAAACATGTATAACACAATATTTGTAGTAGATAAGCTACTATTATTTTTTACAATGAATCTTGGTCACACTGTGGCTTCACCTTAAGACTATAAAACAGTGTGACCTTGCTTCGCACTCAAAACTATAATTCAATAAAACTTTAAGCTTTTTACCTCCGTATTTTTTCACAAGTATGTCTTGATTTTTTCGGACGACTTTGACTTTTTTCAAGTGCCTGGCAAACGCTCGCACAAATACATGGGAACATCGATGTGCAACGTGTTTTTCCGGCTTAATACCTTTCTCAACTGAATACGAATGGAAATAACGGTAAATGTACACATACCTGAACAATTTTTAGCAAACGGAGCGAGCTGAGTTCAGGCAAAGAGCCAAAAAAAAAGAAGCAAAATAGCATCCTCGCTGTTTTCCCAATCTATGTATGAGGCTGAGTGTGTGTGTGGGCTGCAATGTGTGTCTCGGTGTGAGTGTTGCAGTTGAGCACGCGCCGCTTTTACGTTACGCTCGTGACGGCAGCCAAAAAAAAGAAGAAGGTGGAAAAAAGCACAGACAGTCGCCAGAGTAACCAGTAGAAGAAGTTAGAAGTTGGCCAGCAAACGGGAGGAAAATCCCCAAAATTTCCTTTGTCATGTGCAGTATTTTCCTTCTTTTTTTTCCCCCATCACTGTTGTTGTTGTTGTTGCTGTTGCTGTCGAGGAAAACAGAAAGGGAGGTGAAGGTGGGAAAGCTGGAAAAGCTGTAACCGAAGCAATATCGACGGCACTGGCTCTCAAAAAGATTTCCCAATGCATCCAAATGACTGACGTACTCACTAAATGTGCCAAGCACAACTGTACTGACCACATCAAAGGCGCTTGGGTAATTTATCGATAGCAAGTAACAAATCATCAGTGGGAAAAGTCTGAAGCAGTTGCGGGCTTCCATTTCTGGATTGGAATTGGATTTGAAAGTGTATTTATGAGAAACTGAGCTTAAGGGTATTTAAGGGTATTATAAGGTATTTAAGTATTTGTTTATTTATCGTAATTCATCGATAACACTTTATGATCAAGTTATACTTCTGAGAGCCTCAACTGAGAAATCTTCTAACATTTGTAACATTTCCATACAATTAAGTTTTATCAAACTAATCTGATTCGTAATTAATAGGCCAATTGGCAGGCTATAATTGAAAGCCGAGGCAAGTGCCTCAGCCGTAGATGCAAGCCTTGAATTCAAAACTCGATAAATTTTTGGCAAATTAACCTTAATTGGTTTTAAACGCTTTTATTGTCCGCACGGACATGTGACCTTCTCCTGCACTTAAATTATGGAATTGGCATGCCCGGAAAATTGGCCATACTATCGATTTCAGCTTATAATACGTCGGGATTCCATTTGGAGTAATTTCGTATTGGAAATTAAACATTATAATTTGAAAGTTTAAAGTTCAATCGATTAAAACACGAAGCATGGCCTACCTTTCGTTTTTGTTTTTGTGCTATCGCTTTTCACTTTTTGCTTGGTTTATCTGTCATTTGTGTTTGTGTTTCTGCTTTTTTTTTGCGGCCAACTACTTCTGTATTTTTTCCAAGCATTTTACTTCGCATGGCTTTGAGCTTTCAGTTTCGCTTCTTTTGTTTTCCCTTCGCATTCTCTTCTTGTTCGCTTTGTGCAAAAATTTTTGTTCATTTTCTGCGGCTCCGCTTTTGACGTCTGTTCAGTGTGTCAGTGTGCTGCATAAGCACACACACACAACACACAAAGCTACACTCCTACACTCGCACAGCCATACAAACATAGCAGCATATATAGCCCGATTCCCGTCCCCGATTTCTTTTGTATCGATATCGGTGGGTACGCTTTTGCGTTTTTTTGCTTGCCTTTATTTTTTCTGGAATTTTGCGAGGTATTCCGAGGCATTTTAAAAGAAATATTATATTATTTAACTCAAAATTAAAGATTCTTAATACTTTTAGGCTTTTTAATTACTTTTTTAAATGTTTAAAATGTGTATTTAATAAATCGTTGACATAAACTAACTCTTTTGTCAAAGGTCTTTCCTTTAAAAATATCATAGCATACATTTCAGGGTAAAATGTCTCTAAGACTAGAAAGTAAATATTTATTGATGGAAAAGTTCAATTTAATGGGCTTAATAGGTTTTCGTATTTTTGTAGCCTTAACAATTGTATAGCATACATTTAGGGGCATATATTTTTTTTTTTAAAAATAAAATATAAAAAAAAAAAAAAAAAAAAAAAAAAAAATATATATAAGGCTGTATGAATAAGGATACTATTTCAATTGCATCAAAATGTATAATTATTTCATATATTTTATAGTTTATATTTTTGAAAGTAAGAATATTAAGCCAAAAATCTCAAGGAGTAGCTTATCAAAGGTCCTGGCGAATTGATTTCGTTTGGTAAAAAAAAAATCACAGCATACATTTCAGCGCACACATTGCGGCGAAAATAAAGATCATCAATCAGTCGTTTCCCCCTCAGGTGAAAAGCTGTTCTCACTTGTTTCTGTTTTTGTTCATTTTTTTATTTTTACTTTTTTTTTGTCGTTTTTGTTGTTGATTTTATTGTTGTTGTTGTTTTGATTTCCGTGAAAATCGCGTGCAGGAATCGCTAAAAATGTTTGCCGTTGTTTTTGTTGGTTATTTCCGTTTGCGTTTATGTTTTACTTAAATTCCCTTTAACCGGCCTCAACATCCGTCCGCCCTGACTCCCTCTAGCTCCCCCTTACTCCACCCCCCTCCCCCCTTTTTTGAATGGCAACTTTACGCAATGAGAATGTTTACGCTGTTGCTTTGGGTTTTATTTTTATTTTTTTTCTTGCTTCATGTTTTGTTTTTTGTTTCTTGACTGGACCGGGTTTTTTTGCCTTTTTTGTTTTACTTTTTTTCGATGTTGATTATTTGTGTATTTGCACTATCACGTAACACGGCAAATGAAGTCGTAAAACGCTGGTTCGCTCTTTACGCCGTAATCCCAGCCGGAATTCCCCTGCCCCTGCCACTCCCACGCCCCGCGCTGCAGCATCGATGGGTGTTAGATGGGTTTCGTTTTGGTCCGGAAAACAAGTGGAAATCGATTCGAGTTTAATTATAATTACACTAAAAGAAATATAGTGTGAAAAGTTTATTTTTGAAAATTAATATTTAATTTTTTACTTGGGATAACTTTTTTTTGTCTTAGTTTAGTTTTTTTGTCAATTATTAAGATTAATATTTTATGATAGACTTAACTTGTCTAATAAAGAAAAGCCATATTTTACAATGGCTTTTTCAATTATTTTTTAAAATATTTTCCAGTGTATGCATTTCCAAAAATTAATCTGCAGCTGAAAACCAATGATTTTAAGTCTTTCTTTCCCATCCCTCTGGTCTTGAGAGCTTTTTTTAAAAGGAAATTATAATGATAAATCTTTTAAAATTATATTTATATTTAAAATTTAAAAAAACTACAATAAATACCATTTTTTAATATGTCTAACATTTGAAAAAGTAAGCAATAAATTTTCAGGAAAAAAAAAAAGAAGAAACTTACTTTCAGATTTTTTCTTATAAAAAAAACTACATACTTTTAATGACTATTTAGCTTTATTATTTCTTTTTTTTATAAAAAAAAAAAAACTGTGTGTCCTCTGTATAATTAAATTCCTTTCCCAGCTCCCCTGACATCAAATAAAATAATTCCATTCACCTTTGAATTGAATTAGAAGCAGAAAATAATTAGCAGTGGCTGGGAGGAAGGAATTACTCCGGACTGGGGAGTCCGGACTGGGGAGTTTCTTTGACCCATTTCTGTGGCGGTGCGGCAGACTCTAGCTCAGTCTGGCTGTGTGGCATGGAATGGTAATTCTGTCAACCCGACAGACCCGGGTTTTCTCATTAAGCTGCATTGCATAAATCAAACAAACAAAGGCTGGAAGTGAGAAAATAGAGCCAAGAAAGGGCAAGAAATCCCAAGGAATAGAACCAGAATGGCAGCGGGTGACCAAAGTTACAAATGAGTTGGTTGCCAACTTTTTACTAGAACCATCTTGCTGGGAGGGTGGATGAGGGGTGGTATAAGGGGATAAAATTCATAAAAAAATCATATCAATTATTCGGTGGTAGTGTCATTAGCCACCTGTCAGGGAATTTGCCAAACAAACAATAAATAAACATTTAGTCTGATTTAAGGATCAACTCGGAAGGGGGGAGGAGTGGGTGGCGGGTTAATTGAAGGATACTTTGAATGCACACATTGTCCTGGGGCAGTAAAAATATTGATGCCAGTGCATTAAGGAGATTATATGGATACCTTGTTGATGCTGGGTGTCGGGGAGGGGCTGGTGTCCTGAGCCTTTAAAGCGCCTTAAGTCGAAAGGAAATCGGCTTCGTTTCTGGCCTTTGTAAGTCAGCTTAGCCGCAAAATGCGTAAAGGATATGTGTTTGTGTAAAGGATACTTGACACGTAACACACACACACGTGAGTGGGTGTAGGGGGAGGGAAAAATAGCCGGGAGGCGGAAACCGGGAATCGGAAGACCCATGAACCCCAAGAACCAAATCTCAAAGCCAACCGAAATGACCTCCGAATATTCATCGGGGACCATCGTCGGCGAAATGATAATGATAATGAACTGCGGCTTTCACTGTATCATCATTATCATTATCGTAACCATTAACCAAGGACCTAGGCCTATTTATCCAGGTTCCCCTCACCTAACCCCTTTATCCTCGCGTCCCTTCCATTGACGCCTTCGACTGACTAAGCAGAATTAGTAACGGCTCATTATTGATTTTGGTTACGAATCAAATGGCCCAGAAATGGAGTTTCTGGCCAAATGAGGAGCATCGGGTATCCCCCCCTACAATAGCCCCAAGAGGTGGCCAAAAAGTAAACACCATTGCTCTCCGGTTCGGTGGCTTTATGGCAGTCATAACTCAGAGTGCGTATTGGAATTTATGCCTAATTATAATAATTATCGAAAGGCAGTTGACATAAATTGCGGAAGCTCTACTTTAATACGTAATTTATATATATTTTGTAAGAGATAAGAAGGACTAATTTTAAATGAAAAATGTTATAATAAATAATACAAGTTATTGTATTTATTCTAAAGATAAATTGGATGGTATTGCTAGGGCTTGATTTTAAATAAAAATTAAACATAAATATAATATTATTGATACACCTCTTCAAAACTACAAATTATCAACACCCTTAATTGATTTTATAACTAACTAGTCTACCTTAATCTTAAATATAACCCCTTTACTATTTAAGAACCTTCTCCAATTGTGTAATCCATTCTTGAACTCAAATACATGACTTGAGCCAAGTGGCTTTGATTGGCGTCATAGCAGCTTTGGTGGACAGGTCCTGGACGACTCCTGCGAGAAGAGGCGTGAGAGGAGGGGGCGTGGCTGTGTCACCGCAAGGCTATTAACAACAGTTTGCGCAAATGACACTGCAATAAAGTATAGTGAGTGAGGAGGAAAAACATTAAAAGGGAAACAAACGCAGGGCCGCAGCAATAACAGCACAACTACATATATATCCTATATATCCTTTATATATATGGCTGTCTCACTCACTCTTGACCATCGGTCAGGGAATGTCTTATGCACAGATTTATTATGTGGCCATAAATAAATTACAGGACCAACACTCGCTGGCACACTGGGGGTTAAATGGTGCGAGGAAAGGGCATGGGCACAAGCACAGGAGCCAGTAGGAGGGCCAAGAGCAGAGCCAGGAGCAGGGCCAGGACTTTGGCGATTTATGTGATAAGGGTTAAAAGGTCCGACGACAGGGTAACGCCATTTCAGGCATCGCTCCATCCCCCTCCTCCGCTCCACTAAACGCTTATTAAAATGCATAGAAAATGCTAAATGATCTAATTAGTGAAATATTTTCACCATAATTAAGCATCCGAGTGCGGCCAGAATTTAACTTTTCGTTCGGGTATTTCCCGGGAAAATCTACCCTTCTGCCATTGCTCCCCTTTCCCCTCGAACAGGGTGTACATGTCAGAAATGTTGGGAATTTCAAAATAGCAGCAAGTGCAGTCGAAGGGTGGTGCTTTTCCTTTCAGACTTCCAGTTTCCACGCCAAGGAAGATGAAAGGGTTTTCCTTTCAAGAAACTTGACTCTGCGAGTATTATAATTAAAAGGTGTTGCTTTTAAAGATTTATTTTTCTGATTTTTAGAGTTTCAAAATCTTTCATAAAAGTAACAAATGCGTATATTTCATTTCATTCTTACATTTCTAAGATTTTTAATATTTTTAAAATAGAGAATCAACCAATTATTTATGATTAAAATTGTGAAATAATAAAATACCTTTAAAAGCTTTAATTTAAAGAAGTTTGGTCCCTTCATCTCTATAACCCACACTGCGTATACTTTATTTTATTCAACAAATCAAGCATACGCCCTGTTGTACTTAATATTCCATTCCCTGGCAAGATACTTAGCCACTTGGATTAAATTTCTTTCGACAATAATTGAGCTCTGTCTTAAATCAAAAGCTAATTTTAGAATAAGCCCCGAAATCAAATGGACTTTCATGTTTCCAATTCGCAGGATTTTCCGCCAGACCCTTCTCCATTTTGTCAGTTTGACATTCGAGGTCTTCAAAATGAAGTTTTCTTTTTCTGATTTTTTTTTGCCATTTTTTGGCCGAGAACCTGCGGCTATAATTGGCCAAGATTCGTGAACTTAATTGAATCCAAAGTGGGTGGCTGCCATCCGGCGGGTGGGTAACGGGGAAACGGAGGAAATGGGGTTACGTTTCTGTAGGGGGTTTTTGAAGGGGGTGGCGGGGTGGTGCTGTGGATTGGTTTTAGGGTGAACCAGATTAGCTGGCGCTATCGACCGGCCTGCCATCCGGTGGCGAAATCCGTTCGCCTCTCTGACTGACAGCGGCTATCAGTGCGTTTCGATCTGGGCCAGGAATACAGCAACAGAAACCAGTTTACAGGAGCAGGAGCAGGAGCAGTAACTGAAACTCAAACAGTCTAATCCAAAAAAAAATTGAAGAGAAAAAAAGCTAAAGGACTGGCCGAAAAAGGACCCATGTCATGCCAGCTGACTGCGACAACAAAAATGTGACAAAATAAATAAATTAAATTGTTCAAAAATGTTGCAGGTTGTTACATCGCATGTTGCATACGAAATTGGGGGAAAATGTTGGGGAATGAAAAGTGGAAAATGGAAAATGGAACTTGCCAAAGTTGATTTCTATTTCGGCACGTGTTTACAGCCACTGTCGAAAAATCCCAAATCCAAAACCGAAGCTGATTCCGATTCCGAAGCCGAATCCGAAAAACTGAGAATCGGAATCTGAATGGGAATGAGGAATGGGGAGTGTGGTAGGGGGGACGGGAGCAGGTGTGTGAAGGACCCTCCTTGAGGGGCGACGGGGCTTGGCGTCATTAGGAATATGGATTCAATTATATGTCGCTGGTGTTTGGCCCTCGCACATAAAACAAGAAATACGTTCCGCTCTGGAAAACGTGCTCGAAATAATAATAAAATCCTAGCCCAAGCCCATGCCCGGACTCGAACTCTGGCTCGAACCATCCACGAATATGTGAGTAAATAATGAAAATATTTACTTCGCATTTTCTCAACTTTTTTCCCATCGTCCTGCCCTGACATGGGGACAACAATGGGAAACTTTTCGTATTATTGAATTCTTTTTTTTTTTGTTGGGACAGGGATACTGGAAATATCATTAGTTTGGATAGGTGAGTAAATATCTTCCTTTTTTCACAAGTAATACATTAAAAGTTATGGGGACTTAAGGGGGATCATAGAGATTCTTAGATTCATCTCTTTTGTAGCTTTGTTAGTTCTTTTATTTTTTAAACCTAATTATTATATATTTATTTTTTAATAAAAAGATGTGATGTAATTCTCTTCAAACTTTATTCATTTCTACTTTTCCCATAAATCCCACCAGACTGAGAACCAAGACTTTGAATACTTTCTTCCCACCTTTCTCCTTGCTTTCTCCTCGCAGGACCTGGAGGTGAGCTGTAGCTGGAATGTGCAACACATGCAAATCATTCATAATTGTATTCCTGCCGCCTGGCACATCAGTAATTAAGTCAATTTATCATTAACCTGGGGGACCTGCCACTCGCTCAATTGTCCTGCCCCTCAGGTCCCTATGCCCCTCTGCTCCTGCCCCCCTTAAAGTCCTAGGCAATGTATCTAATGGAGGGTCGTAAAATTTATTGCATATACGCCCTCGTGTTCCATGGAATGCTTTTAAATGTTAAATGCGCAAATTACACTGCACGTGACTGCGACTGTTACTGCTACAGTGACTAGAAGAATGTGCACTGAAAGAAACAGTGTTGTTTATTAATTAGCATGAAGAATAATAACTTTTCTCAATAAATTATACAATTTTATGAAAGCTTTTAGGATACTCTTATTCCCAACCACTCTCCTTATCACAAAACCCATTATTTTCTCACAGTGCCTCTCTGCCTAGTGTGTACAATGGAGTTGTGGGCGTGGCTGGTAGGGGGGGCGGACTTTCGGCCATCGGCTTGAGCGTGGGCGTGAATCTTCACAGCCTCTGTTGGCTTTGACGGCAAACAAATGCTTTGATATTTATTGCCCTCGCAGTCAGCCGCAGCCTTGCCAGCCCCCTCACCCATCCTCTCTCTACCCCCTCGCCCCCTGCCCCCTCTCCCCTACACTCTTAAGTGGCCAAAATGCGCTGCCAGCAATGTCATCGTCGGCCTTCTATGGGCCGTGCACTTAACTCTGGACAAAAGGGGAGAGTGGGAGGGGTGCCAGGGAGGGGCGGGGCAGGTGTCGGGGGCGGCAGTTGATGGGCAAGTGGGCGTGGTGCATTAAAAAAAGATTTAACGGGCGACTTCTAGGCCACTTCACACAAAAGAAAGTGAAATCGAAAAACATTTTTCGGCTTCTTGAAAAATCAAAAGCAATCTAAACGGAAAAAAATATTAAGAGGCTCTCTAAAATAAATAAAAAATATTACAAATAACTTATAAATATATAACTCTAGAAATAATTTACCTTTCTAAATTATTAAATAAATATTTAAAAGTTTAAAAATAAACTAAATTTTAATTAAAAAGTTGTCTTTGAAACATTAATTAAATCATACCTAGTATTACATATATTTATCATTTCTTATTATTTTTAATATTTTTTAGCACTTCTTTTATAATAAATCCTATTTTATTTTATAGGAAATCAGGACATGAATAAAAAACTATCTCTCCAAATTAATTTCAAGTAGCCCAAGGCCCTTTTCATTTCAGTTTCCATTTGTATTTTATATTTTTATTATTGATGTCATACTCTTAATTTTTTATCACATTTTTTGTTGAAAAATCAGTGATGAAATGTAATTTTAATTTATTTTTAGACACCTCGTGGAAGAGAGACTATTTTTTCGTAAAATTTCAATTAACTTTGGCCACCAGCATTTATTAGTTTTTTGCGTCCCTGGGGCCAGAGTTAATCCTTTTAGGTTTTTGTTTGCTTCAGTTTATTTTTTAGCCCCCCCGTTGGTGAAGTGCAATTTTGTATCCTTCTTTTTTTAGATGGAATCTAAAATGAAATGAAAGCAAGGCGAATGCCAGCTTGGCACAGTTAAATTCACGTGACAAGCCAATATTAAATTTGATTCAACTGCACCAGAACGCAGCGTGTTTGGCATGAAATCGATCGTTGCTTTTGGATTCTCCCACCCGCCGGCCAGCCGACCAGCCAGCCAGGACTCGCTATTTTTTTCCGGGCACCAATCTCCATACTGCCAATAGTGTCTCCCCCTCCTCGAATTTGGTAACTTTTTCTTTTTTTTTGCATTTTTCGAGGCAATTCTTTTGGCCTGACATGCTGCGCTGCTGCAGTGTTGCGGCAATTAAAACTGAATCAATTATGATTTTTGGCTTTTGCATCGATGCGGAGAATTGGAAATTGTCAAGTGCGTTGGAGATGGAATAAGGAAGGTTTTTTTCTAAAATTTACTTTTCTTTTTTCAATTTTTAGTTTAAGTTTCTTAACCAAATGATACCCGCTTCTTAATATATAAGCTTATGGTTTTAAGGATTATTTTTTTCACAATTTTGTTTATGTTTAAATTTATTCAAATTATTACTTTTTAATTAATTAATGAGAAGAGTATGTTTTAAAAGAAATTATATTTTTTAAAGCCAAACCCCTGAGCTCTCCCCAAGTCCTTAAAAATTCGTGCTCAGCAGCTAACTGGATTAGGCGGTCGCCACTGAAAATGAAACCCATTTAACATTTACTTCTCCGTTTTCTCGACAATATCCAACTGTTTACTTTTCGTTTCCGCTCCAACACCCAACTGACATTTCCGCCTAGCAAATTTTCTGAGCTTCCCCCCCACCCATGCTCCCCCTTTATTTTTGCAATGAATGTTCTTCTATTTTTGCACTTTTTTTCGTCGGCTGTTAGCCATTCGCTTAAACAATAAAGACGACTTGGCTTCAATTTCGGGAAATTTATAGGAATCGCTGGGCTGCTTTAAGCCCAAAACTCAGAGAAAACTCTGGGGTGGCGGGGAGGGAGAGGGGCATGGCCTGGAGGAGGGGTAAACACTCGTAACTCTGGCCTGTTACCTTTTTGGCCAACTTGTATTTGCAGTTCGCCACGGTTGGCCTTTCAATATGAAGTCTGGCCGGGCATTTGGCGTTAACTTTTGATCGAGGGGTGGCTTGGGGGGAGGAGGGGAAAAGGATATATATATTCTATATGTTTACCAGGTATTTTTTGGGGGGGCGCTGAGTAGCAGGGCGGGACAGTTGATGTGGCCGCTGGGCCAACGTGGCGTATGCGCAATATTTGTATTACAGTTTCATATGCACTGCAGGCCAAAGTGAACTCGCCCAGGACACGTGTGTCCTGTAAGTCCTGGTGTCCTGTGTCCCCAAGTCCAGAGTCCAGAGTCCTGTGGGTTGTGTGTCCTGGAAAAAATACGAACTGCATCGAAAATGTATACTTTTATGTTTAAAAGGTAGGTAATGGGAAATGTTTTTCTTTGGTTAATATTTGAAAATATTGTAGTGCTGAGAAGGTTATAGTTACAAAAAATATTGCCGTTATTTTCATTTCAATAAAGAATATTTGAAGGGGGGAATTAATGAAAATAAAGTAATAAAAACTGAAGGCAAAATTTAAGAATTTAAAAAATTTATATGAACCTAAGAAGAGTTTCTGAAATTTGAAAATATTAGATAATTTCTTGGAGAACTATAAAAACTAATAAAAATATTTTAAAACAACCATTTATGATTGCTAATAAGTCAGTCTATTTAAAAATATGTGTACATTTTAAAATCCTTTTTAAAAACTCTAAAAAATTATTCATTAAAAAAATACTCGAAAGCCCATGAAACGATATTTATCGCTTACCGATACCTGCGATGTTTGCTCTTCCGATATAGAAACCATACAAGGTCCTGTAACGGCAAGGAGCTGAATAGGCGGGCCAGGACTCAAGGGGAAGGAGAGAAAAACGGCATCAGTTATGGCTAACGAATGCGGCGACGCTGTACGCCCTTAACTCAAATGTACAACATCAATAAATAAAAAAAGGCGAAGGCAGCAGCAAGGATATAAAAAAAGGATAATAAACAGGGTCCCCTAAGAAATCTATAACTGAGTGGCACACACACACTGCCATACAGTGGCAAGGACACATTGCAGCTGCCTGGAATTGCCAGAGGAAGCAGCGAGCAACATATCGATAAGGATGTATAAGGACATGTTTGTGGCTCACACACACACACACACACACTTGAGCACGTTCAAATTTAAACGATTTTGTGTGCGTGTATGCTTGGATGTATGTGTGTGTGTGTGTGTGTGTGTGTCAGGACATAAATTTCCATATGGCGAACGACTCATGCAATATGCAAGATAACTTCGATGAAAAGGCGATAAAAGACACCAAAGCCTCTTACTCCCAATTCCAATCCCCATGCCGAGCACCCGACCCACCTCATCTACCTAATGTCGATGGCATTCAAAATGTATAAAGCAACTCCAGTTGCCTCCCCCACTTTATCCGGAGGAGGCAACCCCATCACACACACACACTAATGTATCTTTTGGCCAAATTATGAGTGACAGTTGCGAGCTGCGGCAAAGGACATCAACTTGATATTATTTTTGTAAGGTCCTGTGCCAGAGTGCCAGGCAGTTGTGGAATGCAGTCGAATTTTAGAATTCTTCACGGCCTCTCAGGACCCTCCCTCTCACTTCTCCCCTTGCCAATAAATACTGCGGCTGCCTGCTGGCCTGAAGCTGTTATTCCCACAAGGTCCTTTCGTCCAATTTATTCCCAGGCCATGGGTTCGAAATTGTCACAATTTTTTTCTTTCGTTTTTTTTTTTTTGCTTTGGTCAGTCAAGTCTTGAAAACACACTGGGGAGTAGATTTTTAATATTTTAGTTGGTTGTTTGTGGTAATAATAATAACATAGAGTAATTATTTTTATGAGAAAAAAGGAAAATTTAATTTCCTTCGTCACTAATACTTTTTTGCTTGAAATTATGATAGTTTTTGGAGTGAAAAATTAGGAAATTTACGTATTTCATTATTAAAACTTACTATTTGGACTTGGAATTAATTAGTAAGGACTCTAAAATCATATGTTAGAAGCCAAGTCCTGCGGAAAACCAATTACTTTGACTAGATTTTGACTTGAAACTAAGTGCATTTCGATTCCATTCGATTCGCCGATAATGATGATCCAGATAATGACGCTGATCTCTGCGGTGGGGCAGGATGGCTGTTCCTGCAGTATTCCTGCGATATTTCATCAACTCCCCTCCTCTCCTTCCTGCCGCTCTCGACTGGCAATCAAAGCTTGTTGCCCGTTGGGGCATGCCGTTAGCCTTATTGCAATTCATTTGCCAGCTTAGCCCCAAGCATACACCCCCTTGCCCCCTGCTCCCCTTTTCCCATGCCTATGTGCCACACCCCCTTCTCCCTCCTGCCAACTGCCTCCTGCCACAGCTGACGCCGCTGACGGCAATACGAGGAGCACTTGAGCGTGCGCCAAATTAAAACACCGCAAAATGTCAAGTGCCACAAATGCCGAAGGAGTGAGTTAGACAGAGAGGGGCATAGTGTGTGGAGAGGGAGAGGGAAGGGGGTAGACTGGATGCACTGCAAGACAATTCAAACTATTTTGTTTCAATATAAAAAAATGTTTTTCTAAGGTCTTATTCTCTTTGAAAAATGATTTTATTATAAGTTTCTAAATTTTAAAAGGCTAAAAATAAAAGTAAATATAAAATATATTTCAATTAAGAGACACCATAATTAATACTTTGGAATAAGAAATATGAAATACATTAGGTGATTAAAAATATTCTAAATTTTCTAAAAATGATTAACTTTTTGTATAAAATATACTTCTAGAATAGTTTGGTATTGAATATTTTTTAATACAAAATTCTACTCAACTTTCCTTCCCAAACAAGGGCTTTGAAAACTTCCCTTTAAGGGAAGGGAAGAAGTTAAGTCTCTTTAATTTCTCTCAGTGCAATTGAAACGATAGTGGGACAGACAGAGCGGAAGGATACACGTCGCAGTTATTTTAATGAGCATTAAATGATGTGGCAAGCCACCCCGAATTCCCATCCACCGCACCGCGCCTCCCCCGCCCCCCTCCGTCACCACGCCCCCTTTCCACACCCGCCTCATTTACGGCTTAATTATGGCAATCGACAAATATGCACAAAGTATGCAACACATTTTTTTTCGCCGCTCAACCCAAAAGCCGGGAATCTAAATTGCGATGTTCTACAAGGCCACCCCGGAATCCGGATAAAAAGCCAGTGGCCGGGGGCTCAAGGGGGTGCTGTTGTATAGCCCCGCCCCCTGACTCCCGCCTCTCTAAAAAAAATTCATGACATTGCTGCAAATTTATGGGAAAAACCAAAAAAAAGAAATGGGGAAAAACCAAACCAGGCTCGAAACCATTTTATTCTCATGCATCCAAAACCCAATGGGCGGTACGAGAATTACAGGGGGTTATGGGGGGCACTAAGCGGGCTTAAGAGGGGGCTTGGGGGGACTGTAGAAGCTATGGGGTTCTAGGGGGCGGGACTACATCCAATCGTTTTGTGGGCCAACCAATGTGACATCCATGGAAATTGGGCAAAAAGCGCGGATATTCAAAAACCAAAAAAATAAATAAAATAAAAAGGGAGGTGGATTGAAACAAATGTTTTAGAGATATTTATTTGCATAATGCCTTGCAACGTTGCTTTTCCTTTCTGTATTCCTTTTTTAAATGCACTTTTTATGAAACTAAAAGCCTACAAAAAATGAGCAAAAAACTAAGCATTTAAGGCATGACATAAAAAGGTATTTAATTATTTATTTCTTTTGCAGCTCTCATCAAATTAAGTCCTTTAAAAAAGTGAGTACATTGTTGTGGAAATCAAAACCCTTTTTATATCAAAACCAAATATTATTTAAAGTTTCAGTTAAGGAGAGGTTGAAAAAAGTTGATGGCTTCATTTACTTTTTATGGGATATTGTGTGGGAAATTGTTGAAATAAATGGGAAAAGTTTTTTTAATAATCAGGGCTTTAAAGAGTATTTAATTTAAAACACAATGTAACATAAAACAAAGTTACAATAATAGGTTAGTACACATTGTAAATACTTTTAGAGATGAGTACTGTTAAGCTTCAGCTCGATATATCGATAAAAGCTTTAAGGCGATGGCATCGAGATCGCCCCATCGCCAACAAATAGGAATAAAGTACAGTTATGGTCATGCAAGAACATCTAAACAAGGACAGCATGCACTTTAATACTATTTTGTTTAGCATTTAATTTGTGTATAATTTTTAATGACAAATATTGCATTCGTCCACTCGTTGCAGTGCCAAATGTCATTCAAAGAGGTCGAGTGGCGATTTTTGAGAGCAGAAACACAACAAACCCATAAAACACACCCACATCATGTACCCACTTTAGTCAATTAGTCGAAAAGGATGTCGTGTTTGTTATTTGTAGTTTTGACTTTTTTTTTTTTGTTTTTTGAACACATCTGCAACACGATGGGAAAATGTCATTGCCGGATTTTCATATCGACTTTCATTTATTTATGATTTCGATGGATTACTATGGAAAATTAAAACACAACGGAAAAATAAATAATTCACACACGACAGCAAAATCATACAAAATTATTTATTTAGGGAAGCGATGGGGGAAAAAATGATGCATATTATACATATATTTGCATTCGATCATTTCCTGTGGATAGCCATTTCCCAAAAGGATATTTTATAATATATGTAGGATATGGTACATAAATAAATTCGAGTGTAATTTATTTATTGACGCACTCAGACCAGAAATGAAGCCTCAGCTGCATTTGAATTATTTGTAAATGTTCTAAATAGCTGCCTTCCTTGAATAAGGACAACAATTAGATTGTATGTCCTGGGCAAACAGCATCTCTTTGAGGCCATGTCCCCATTCCCGTCACCAAGCCACAATCAAAGTGTGTGGTATTCGAGGGATTTACAATTCGAATGGGTTTGCAATTTGAATTTAAGCGATATTCAAATGAAATTCAACTTTAATTTCTTATTTTGGATGAATTTGTGATGGAAGGAATATGGGTATAGCTCACCTGTTAACTGCATCTACTTCCCATTATCGGCCATTTCCTGTTTGAAATTTATCCCCACAAGCCTTTATCCTTGAAGCATTAGCTTTCAATTTGCATTATTTTTGGGCGAGAACGAAGCCTTTCCGACTTCTGTGCGAAGGACTCTACACTGGGTAGGTGTGTACAGAGAGAGAGAGAGAGGTGAGCCCACCCGGATGTTGGGTTAGTGGGGGGTTCGCATCATAGCACATTACCATTCATGAAATGCAATTTCCCAGCCAAAGGATACACAAAACACAGCCGTCCATAGATACAAAGTGCCCACACGAACCCACAGAGAGAGTGGCGGCCAAAGTAAAGTGCCTTTTTAAGCCCCATACTTGGGGATACTGGGCTATGTTGGACTTGAAGGGCGACTTGTAAACTATACAGCAGAAGTCCAAGACAAAGCAGAGCTTTAATCTTCGATTTGCAAGAGATATGTCTTCCCAGTTCTCATCTTGAAATATTTATTAATAAACTCATATATAGGGTATCAATTTGGAGTATAACTCTCAGATCCCTTCCAGGACTCTAGTTGTTTTGCTTCAATGATTTTTAGGCTCACCGCATTAATGTTCGTGCGCTGGGCTGTCTGTGTTTATTAGAGTGTTGAGGTTGTGTCCGTGTTTGTGTATCTGTATCGATATGCATATGGAAATGGCCAAGTACATATGTGTGTGTGTGTGGCTCTAAGGGGGTGTGTGTGGGTGAGTGGGTGGGCTATGTCCTCCCCTCAATTATGTATGCATGCGTATTAGGCAAAAAGCGGCAAAGTTTCATGCCTTGCCGCCATGCAAAAAGCGAAAGTGCACTGTAGAAAAAATTATACTTATTATTTGATTTATATATTTTAGTTTTAAGAATATATTTCTTTTATATTATGATTTAAAGAGTAAGAACTATAACTTCACTTATTTTAATATAAAAAAGTATAAAATGATAATCATATTTTTATTAATTTTTTAACCAACTCCCTATTTTCTTGTAGTGTATTGAAAATAGGAAAGTGTGGCAATGCAGAGAGAGTGGTCGCTGGCAGGCCTGTTAATTAGCGTGCCTCGTACACACACTTCTGCCCTGACACACACACACCAACACACACACACACACAGATGTATAGTGTAGGGCTCAAAATGCGGCAACGGCAACAAAATGCTACAAATGCCACCAACTTTGCCTGATAATGAAAATCGAGTTCGTTGTCGTGGCGAAAAGTTTTGCGAAAAACTTTCATCAAAGGTTACAATTTGTGCCAGGCCTTTTGTCTCTCACTGCCTGAGGGGGGTGGGTGGTGCGGGGGGTGCGACTCAGTTGAGGTTAAAGGTTGTTCGAAGGGAATGGGCGGGGTAGCCTGTCATGGACACCTGATTACATAATTACCTCGTGTAGTTGTTGTTTTCGCTGCTCCAGTTGATGTTGTTTGATGCCTTCGGTCTGTTTTTATTTAATTCTGCCCTTTTTCCAACTCACGCCCACATCTAAACTGTGCACTGAGAGAAAATGGATGGCAAAAACAAAAAATAAGGGAACTCAGTATAATATTTTTACTGTGGATCCCCTTCAAAATGCGCGATTTCCGTACTTGGCCCATGTCCATGGCTATATCTCAGCCAATTCTCATCCGATTCTGGAGAGGAATACCTTCAACGAATAGTGGATCGATTTTCCGTCATTCTGCATCAAAATCCTGACAGAAAATATTTTTTCGAAATTTTTCAAATTTTTGTGGGGGGTCCCCTTCAAAATGCGGGATTTCCGTACTTGGCCCATTCCCATAGCTATATCTCAGCCAATTCTCATCCGATTCTTGAGCGGAATACCTTAAACGAATAGTGGATCGATTTTTCGTCATTCTGCATCAAAATCCTGACAGAAAATATTTTTTCGAAATTTTTCAAATTTTTGTGGGGGGGTCCCCTTCAAAATGCGGGATTTCCGTACTTGGCCCCTGTCCATGGCTATATCTCAGCCAATTCTCATCCGATTCTTAAGCGCAATACCTTAAACGATTTGTGGATCGATTTTCCGTCATTCTGCATCAAAATCCTGACAGAAAATATTTTTTCGAAGTTTTTCAAATTTTTGTGGGGTGTCCCCTTCAAAATGCGGGATTTCCATACCTTGCCCCGTACCATATCTCCATAGCTAAAGAATCTAGCTACAAAAGGCTAAACATACCACCTCTGTCAAACATTTTTCTTTTTTGAAGTGTTGTGGTAACACTGCCCGATAACATTGAGCTATCGGCTACCGATATCATTTATCGCTCTGGCCAATTACAAGAAAAAGGTTAGAAACGGTAATGTGGTAGCACTGGCCGATAACCTTTATTGGTATCCTATGAGCCGAGAAAATGCAAGAATAATTTTAGCCTTAAAACAACAAAGAGGGCCAACTATATCTAATAACTTAAACTCCCTATTAACTGCAAGGGTATATAAGCTTAAGTTCCGCTTGACGTTAGTTTCCCTTTCTTGTTTCCTTATTTTTGGCGTTTCTGGGGATCGTTGATCATTCATTTGAACTTCCGCTGGAGACAGTCAGGACCTGTGCAGGTCCTTGGAGCAAACTAGCAACGGAAGGATGTGGCAACGACTGGATTTTATCTATATAGTTAAAGAGAAGGAACAAAGGACAGGTCAGCGGAACTGCCAGTGTTTGGATGTCTGGCTGGTGTCCTTTTTTTATAAAAAATCCTGGCGGAAATGCATAAAAAGAAATCAGGGACAGGAAAAAGATTCAGGGTTCAGACTTTATTTTAAAGGAAATTTTTTAATATAATAGTTTGTGATATTTCAATTATTATACTTTTCCAATGAAGCGACCATGTTAATGCTAGAAATCCTTAAACATCCTTAGAAACTCCTTGCAAACCGCATTTAATTTAAATGTAACTTCCTTAAGAGCGTTCCCCCTTGAAACGGCCACCTGACTCAAGTGAAATGGAATTATTCTTTAATTTCTGGCGCAACGAATGCGAACATTTCTTCTCCAGGCTGCGACATATCCGCTTTCCTATATCGGGGGGAAGGGGGGGGACAATTGGAGTCCTGTGATTGATGGCCTTGAGTCCTGATTGTCTCCTGTTTCGGCTTGTGCCGGCCTTTGTCCATCGCATTTGGCTTGTTTCCTTATTTGTTTGCCCGTCTCCTGCCGAGTCATGACGACAATCTTTTGAAGCCAAAAAAAGGACGAACGCTCGGAGCCCGAAAGCTGACATTTAAATATTTTATAAGACCTAAAATCGGAAAGAATGAAACGAAAGCTGCGAATATTTCCAGCAAATTGGTTGCTGCTTTCGGGTTTTCGTGTTTCGTGTTGCTTTCCCCAATGAATTGTGTTTTCTTTTATTTTTTTTCGAAAACAGAGAATCGCGCGTAAATATGTCAAAGGAAATGCTTCAAGGACGGGGGCAGGATGTAAAAGGACTCAGGACAAGGGAATTGCAGCGGCTTATGGGGCTTTCCGTGGCACTTATTCAATCAAAATCAAAATAAATAAACATAAATGCCAAAATCGAGGTTCGCTTTTTTGTCGCTTCAGCTTCGGCGGATACATTCTATAAATATCCTGGTGGATTCCGTTCCCGATTGTCCTGGGGACTCGATTCCCGATTGTCAAATTGTCATTGTGTTGTGCATTAAACGAAAATTGCGCATACGCCGCGTGTGCCGCGAGTCCGCCGCGTGTTCGGCGCTACCTTTTATCCTTCAGCGTTTCTGCTCCACGATTGCTCCATTTTCGATTCCTTTTAGCTCGATTGGTGGAGCAAACAGTGGGATAAACTGTAAGAACCCCATATAAAATGCAACTCGACCAAATTGAGCCGAATCTCCATTGATTTTCTCTTCCTCGCTCAGTTGTTTTCCCTTTTTTCTGTTCTGTTCGAATTGTTTTTGCGACTCGACGAGTGCAGGCCATAAAATCCTACAATGCCATTCACTTTCCCAATTTATGCCTCGGTCTCCACCGACTATCTCTGTATTAAAGACAAACAGAAGCCAGCCAACTAAATTGAATGGCAAACACTGGCGAAGCAACCTTCAAATATTATTAGTGGCCGGCTGGCCAGAATTTCTTTCTCTAGATTTGATTCGATTAGACGGTTCGTGACTAGAGGTTCGCATCCTTATATACAGTCTTGAAAAGGGTCCAGAGGAGGTGGAAGAAATTAAAAGATTCCTGGAGAGAGAAAGAAGGTCATTAAACGCACTTTAGATTCAAGTGACATAAGCGGGTCTTCGTTCATCTCCATCAACAGTTTTGATTATTCTGTCAGAGTATTCGGAATTCACAAGTTTTTTTATTTTCTGCACTCTGACCCCTCTACATTCTCGCCACACATTCTCGTCACACTGACAAAAAAATTGTGAACTCTGCACCTAATGTAGTCCTAACTGGTATACCTTTTTATGGTTTACGGCTGTTGTTGAGAGTTTTTAGGCCATTAGTTGATTTTTCCTTCTCGTCGCTTTTAGAAAGATGTCAGACTTAATTCCAGATCCAATATTGTATTTCGTGTCGTGTGTCCTCCTCGTCCTGTTGGCACACAACTCACGCAGGCGAGTGTCCTTGCCTGTTATTGTTATGGCCGTTATGGCCACGCCCCCCTCTGCCCACCGCCCAGTTCATCAATCATACGCAACGTTGGCACGTGCACCGGAGCGTTAACGGCCACGGCTCCCACTTTCCGCGTTGAGGGGCTGGCCCCTGGCAGGACGAGGTCCTGGGCAGGTCCAAAAGATAATGCCGCATTGGTATATCGAACGGCAAATATCGCTGGCAAAAAATTTTTGACAATTTCCAGACCCCGGAATTTATTTATTTCCACCTTTATGATTTTATTATGATTGTGATCTATGGTTTAATTTTGTTTTTGGCATTTAATTTTAAAGTTATAGAGGGCTTATAAGCTGTACTTGAGTTTTTAAAGTTAATATGTAATATAATAAATTAGGTGCTATTTCTTTTAAGATAAAGCAAGGGGATATCTAGGGGGAGCTCTATAATCCATCCAAAAATATTCTTAAAAGTCCTTAGATACTATCTAAAATGTGTCACTCTTCTAGGTATAATAATTATCTAATATTTTAGCGTTTAATCGATTAAATCATATTCTGATTTCGATATATTCTCGCCTACCCGAACAAAAATATTAATTTATAGTTTTTCAATTAATTTAATAAAAGTTCCTCTGACAAGGTTTATGAATTAAAAATGATCCATAATTATCACAACGATATTTTCGATTATATATCGAATACTTGTAGCATCTCTAGCCACACACTTTTGGCAGAAAAGCAACAAGGACATGCTCTCTGGCAGAGCCAAGTGTCATAACGTCGTCCTAATGAAGCGTCTCAGTTCGGCCGGGGCGTCCATAAGCTGGATGTGACTGCAATCGCCAACAATTACAAAACTTCCAAGTTGCCGCAGCTAAATCCGATCCTTTTCCATTCCAAGTACCCTAGCCCCCTTGCCCCTTGAAAAGTTTCCAGAGGATTAAATAGGAGCAAGAGGAGGAGGAGGCGGAGGTCCTTGCCGTTGCAAAAACCCATAAACTTGTACAAAAAATTGTGTTGCTCGGCGAGAAATTTGAGGGCGGGAGAAAAGTTTTATCTAACCGAAGAAAGTGGGCGTGGCGGCGTGGCCTGTCGCATTCTGTTTAAAGTTAATATTTACATGCCACGAAGGGGCACAGCACCCTGCCCCTCGCTTTCTATATTTTTGTTTTGTTTTTTTTTTTTTTGGAACCTGCAAGTGCCTGGAGCAAAGTGGCAAGAAATTCTTGTCATTCGCAGCTGCGAGACAAGACAAGGACGACGCGCCATTTCAAAAGGAATCAAGTCTGCAGGCACTTGAAAAATAAATTGCCAACAAAAATATTTGAAAAAGGATAGAAACTATAAAAATATTACAATATATTTCGACAAATTCTGCATGATTTGAAGAGAAATATTTAACTTTTTATTATTTTCTATAATTTCTTCAGTTTTGATGTTTGAAACTCACTTAAAAACAACTACAATATTTAATATTTTATATTCTATTTATATTTTGTTAAAAAAGACTGTGTTTTGTTTGGGAAATGACAACTTGAAGTTCATAAAAGCGCAACTAATGTGCATGAAATACCTTTTGATATGGAAAGACTCCTACAAATGCTGTCCCTTTTCCCATTTTTTTTTTTGGGCTAAAACAACTCACACTGTTGGCCCTTTGAAAAGGATTTTTTTGGCACCTCGTAACCCTCTTCTTGGTATTTTATTTGCCACCTTTCTGGGCCATACGTTTCCCTTTCATATTTCGTAAACAAAACATCAACGTGAAACTTTTCTTAGCCATTTTCTTACATTTTTTTTTTCGTTTGCGTTTGTTTGCCATTCTTTGCGATAACTTGCAATAAGGGAAAGAACTTTTCTTTCTTATGGTATTTTATTTTTTTGTTGTTGCTGCTCGGAGGGTAAAATCAGAGAAGGAAAAGAACTTTTCACATTGACATGTTTGGGTGCTAGCCCCGCACTTTTCCGCCCCTCCACGATTTCCACACTTTCCACACTCCCACCATCAATTTGCGCACCCTTCGACCATTTTGTTTGCCATATTTCAGCCATTTATCTGAGCTTTCCCGCTCCCCCGCCACATCTTCGATTCCCTGGGCTTCTTGTAATGCATTTTGACGTTAGCTGGCTCAAAGTTTCTTGTTTATATTCGTTTATTGTTTATAAATGGTTGATAAGTGACGGCAGTGGGCCCCCTTTCCGAATCCTTGTCCTCCAGTTAGCCTCATCGAGTGTCCTTCTGCTTCGACTGGGAAACTCAGGTTTCTCGCTCTGATTTCCTCCATCGAACGAAGAGAAGGAAGCCAGAATCTCGAGAGCTGTGCAAAGTCTGATGATTTAGCCCGGAGCTGTATTGTTTTGACATTTGCCACGGCGATGGCTCTATTTCAGTGGAATTGTGGACCTTTGTTATGGCTTCAGCTCGATTGGGTTCTCGATTGGGCCACTGGTTATGAGCAGTGTTAAATAAATAGAGACCTCAATGGTGTCGTTGAGTGAAGTTTGTTAATTTGTTACTTGGTTAGTTTAACAATTATTAGTGTTCTTACGTCAGAGGCTTTCTACACGCTTCTCATAAAGTCAAGTTAAGGCGCTTCTCACTGCATCTAGCTCAGGGATTCAACAAATAAATTAGTAAAGTTAAACATTAAAACTTGAAAAAGTAAAAAAGTAATAACTAATACATGGAATTCCTCACATCATCAAACTATAAAATTATTTTTCACAAAATTTAAACAATTAGAGTTGAAACTTTTGTTTTTATTAAAATATTTGTGTTAGTTTCCCTCTAGTTATTCATTAAAAAATAACTAACATATAAAATAACATAAGTTCCTGTTCAAACTAAAACAAACAGGCTGCCCTTCTACACGCTTCTCACATCCTCTAGCTAATAAATTAAAACTATTAGACTTGAAGTTTTAGCTTTTTTTATGAAATATTTTTGCCAGTTTGTTGCCACTTTTCCTTTGAAAAAACAACTAAAATATGAGATTCCTGAATAAATTTAAATAAAGCAACCTTTCTACACGCTTCTCACATACCCACCTAGTTCCTTAAATGGCAAGTCTTTAAAAATATTGCAAAAATGTATATAGTGCCCTTGCCAGACACTTTTGTGCCAGTAATCCCGCACTGATTGACTGGCTGGGGGAAGAAGGAGCCACCTCGACAAAGAATTTCCTACATATTTTCCATAATCATTGCAACAAATTCCAACGCAGCCAGCAAATTCCTTTGTAACGAAATCAAATTTGTGAGGGCAGAGCCACCACACTTCTGGCTTGGCCACCAAAATCCATTAAGTGCATTTTGAGAAGAACACACCCTCCTCTCTCTTTCAGTGTCTCTGCCTCCGACACCAAAGAACATTATCTAAATTTTTATAGGAAAAGTTTGCTTTCTGGAAGTGTAGTGAAGTGCAATGGGGGAGCTCTACACTACACTCTACCCCTCGGCAGTAGCCCCTTTCGAAATGGCTTGGCATAAATAAAATTTTCAAAACAAAAGTTGATGGAAGAGCCCTTTTGTTTCTTGGCTTTTATTTTATTTTTTATTTTTTGGCCAACATGCATAGGTTAAGTGAAGAGTACAGTCCTCTAACTAACAACCAGCCACCGCAATGTTTAGCTAATTTAACTATGACTCCGAGCCGGCTGCCAAACAGCAAACTAATGGCACTTGGCAAGCTCCGAAATTCAGAAAAATTAATTCCCAGATAGCTGGGCTGGGGGCTGAAGCTGAAGATGGCCGAAAAAAAGCAAAAACAAGAAGAGAAAACCAGAGATTCTGTGTAAGAGGGGTCAGCCAACTTTTAATAAACAAAATTACGGAGGAACGCGCTCTGCCAAAAGCCAAAAGCGCTCTGGCCAAATAAAAAGCGAGATAAACGGCTAAAAAGGGTCGCTAATTTTTTCGGATTGCCGCCCGTCGTCTCATTTCACCCACTGGTTAATGTTTTCGGGTAGTTTTTTGGTCTAAAAAGTTGCCAGGACTCGGTCCCTGTTTGCGCCAAAAGTTTGTTTACTTGGGCCAAAGGAATAAAAATAAAACAGAGAAAATTCGAGTCGAGTTATCAAAGCTAATCGGGAGAGATCTGTTGAGGAAGTAAGTCACCAAACATAATCTCCTTAAATTATGAAGTACAAAGCGACAGGCACCTGTACTCTTTAAGTTAATTAAAGAGATACCAGATAGTAGGATAAACAAATGGTGGATTTTGTAAGCCGACCACAACAAAATATTTGCAAAATGGCCAGCTGGAAATAAATGCAGTCCCAAATGTAATCAGCAGAAATGCGAAACGACGGGCAGCTGGTCAAAATATCAAAATATTTCACTGTCTATGCGCTGCGCCCATCCCACACTCCCCCACTAATATTTATCTCTATTCCCAGACCGGGCAGATAAAATTATACGTATCGAGGTCACGTGTAAGGGTCGTAAATATCAAATACACGGACACATTGGAAAGAAAACCGAAATCTCTGAAGGGAAGAGCCAGAGAAGGGATGGCTTGGTGGAGCTAATTATGACAGGCCATTTGCATTTTGGCTGTTAATCACGATTATGCATAATTAATCCCAATTATGCATAAACACAAATTAATAGACAAAATTGCACATTGCAGCTGTCGCATCAATTAAGCCCAACCGTCCTCGTCGACCTACACTGCGTATGATTGATAAAGCGCCGTTCTCGCCGCTTCTCATACATATTACTTAATTGCGGACAGCCCCACAATGAGGCGGACAAAACAGTTGGAAAAACAAAAGGACGGCGGCAAGACAAGCTGCAATAACTGATAACCCTATTTCATGTTTAAAGACCCCAAAACGATGAAGGAGCCACAATAAATGGAGTTATCGTAAAATATGAAACAAGTCCCAAACAAATCCTCGAACAATGGCCAACAGATAGACACATACTAGGGGGGGGGGGGGGGGGGGGTTTTCAAATGGTATGGTAGGGCGGTGTGGTGTGGAGTGGAAAGCGGTCAGGACGTGTTGAAGCAAAAAGGATTCAACGCTCTACTTGCAATTTCCGTTTGGTAGTCCGTTTGTCCGGTTTCTCGTTCTCTGTTCGCTGTCCGTTTCTCGTTTTTAGACGGGATATAAAATACACACACTCTGGTAGCAAGGAAAAGGAGACAGGACACACACGATATAAATATAAAATAAATCTTTGTTTAAATACCCGAAGAATGTTGGCAAATATTTTCAAAAACCACACACACACACAGAGAGGACACACAGGCAAACGGACAAGCGGACACACAGACACAGACATTCATGGGCCATGGCTCTTAAGGGTCTCACAGTTTGGTCGGAAAATAAAAGGCATCCCCATAAATAATATTCAGCATCAAATCCGCTTTAAACAGAGAAGCTGGCCACTCCACTCCACTCCACTCCAGAGCAGCCCCTCGAGCGACAGGCATTGTTTTTCTTGTGTGTTTTTCGGAGAATCTTTCTGGTCGATAAGCATCGATGGATGGCTCGGTTTGTTTCTGGCCAGCTCGGACAATGGCTTTCGCTAATTTGCGGGCTTCTCCTCTCCCGCTACCAAGTCAAGTGTAAAATTTAGAAGCCAAAAGCCGATAGGCATCTAGTCATAAGTCTGTTAGATCGAGAGACTGGACTTAAAGGTTTTCCGAATTTAATTGGAGCTGCCGTAATGATTCCGAATGGGAATCATGGGCCCGAAAGGCCTGGCCGATCCGGCTGGAAATGCAAATGCAGCTGGCTGGGCAAGCAACTAAAACAATGCCAGATTTTTGCCAACTTAAATCCGTGTTTATGTCTCTCCCACATATATACCGACATGTGGGCGTGTGTCTGGGCGTTACTATCCGTCTATGGGGAGAATGGGCGCTACGAGCGCGTTACGCCCTAATAACCTACAAAATAGTTGGCAAACAACTCATTCCCCTCGAAAAGCCACCCACTTTTGAACTATGAAGGGAAAAATGGTAGAATGAAAGCGCCAACCAGTGACAGCACCAGATGCAAAAAAACGACAACAAAAATAAAATAAAAAATAGAAAAAATAGAAAATTGTGGAAATGGCCCAGGCTTAAGGGGAACAAACACTTTCCGGCTTGCTATGCTAGCTTTTGCTTCCAAACCGAAACCCAAACGAAAAGAAAAAAAAAAACACATTGAAAGACATGAAAAGAAGATGGCCAACAGTGAGTTGGCCAACAAGGAGCAGTTCCAGTTGAAGTTGACTAAGGAAAAGTGAATATGAAAGGAGCTGAATGCAAATATTTTGCCATCGATATACTTATTCTCGGAAAGTCTTAACTGCTGGGAAAATAGCCCCCACTTTCCGGCGAGATTTCATTTGAATTTATCGTCAAAGTTGGCACAACTCTTTATTTTCTTCCATTTTTTTTTTTATTCCTTCCTCATGACTGGCCAAGCAGAAAAATATTTGCCAGATATGTGAAGTTTATGTTTCTGGCTCTTCTTGGCCACACTATCTGACATTATTTCTATTGTGGCTTTATTTGGAGAAAAAGCGTAGAAGATCCCAGTAGGCCCAGCCACCAGTACCAGTAGTAGGCTTTGTTCTCCAATTTTGTATAAAAAGGGCTGTCTCGAGTAGGAAAAATCAGTCAGTCCTTTGGCTCGAAGGGAACGGGTTCTAGTTCGAAACTCTTATTTTATTTTCTTTTTTTTTTTTTCTTTTTTATTTTTTACCTTGGGGCATAAGTTGACAATTTACTGCCCCTACCGAATCAGGTCCTCTTATTTTCTTATTTATTTTAAATTTATTTTTTATTTTGCCCAATACGACTAGGCTATCGACATCCGCTGGACGATGGAGCTGCGGTCCTTCCCAAAAATTATATTTTTCATTATTAATTTTTAATTCCTTTTCATTTTCTATCATTTTAAATACCTTTTCAATACCTGGTCCCTATCTATCTAATGAGCCAGATACTCTATTATTGTAGCTAAGTTTTTAGTATTTACTTTTTTATTTTTTATTTTGGGGCATAAGTTGACAATTTACTGCCCCTACCGAATCAGGTTCTCTTATTTTCTTATTTATTTTAAATTTATTTTTTATTTTGCCCAATACGACTAGGCTATCGACATCCGCTGGACGATGGAGCTGCGGTCCTTCCCAAAAATTATATTTTTCATTATTAATTTTTAATTCCTTTTCATTTTCTATCATTTTAAATACCTTTTCAATACCTGGTCCCTATCTATCTAATGAGCCAGATACTCTATTATTGTAGCTAAGTTTTTTGTATTTACTTTTTTATTTTTTATTTTGGGGCATAAGTTGACAATTTACTGCCCCTACCGAATCAGGTCCTCTTATTTTCTTATTTATTTTAAATTTATTTTTTATTTTGCCCAATACGACTAGGCTATCGACATCCGCTGGACGATGGAGCTGCGGTCCTTCCCAAAAATTATATTTTTCATTATTAATTTTTAATTCCTTTTCATTTTCTATCATTTTAAATACCTTTTCAATACCTGGTCCCTATCTATCTAATGAGCCAGATACTCTATTATTGTAGCTAAGTTTTTTGTATTTACTTTTTTATTTTTTATTTTGGGGCATAAGTTGACAATTTACTGCCCCTACCGAATCAGGTCCTCTTATTTTCTTATTTATTTTAAATTTATTTTTTATTTTGCCCAATACGACTAGGCTATCGACATCCGCTGGACGATGGAGCTGCGGTCCTTCCCAAAAATTATATTTTTCATTATTAATTTTTAATTCCTTTTCATTTTCTATCATTTTAAATACCTTTTCAATACCTGGTCCCTATCTATCTAATGAGCCAGATACTCTATTATTGTAGCTAAGTTTTTAGTATTTACTTTTTTATTTTTTATTTTGGGGCATAAGTTGACAATTTACTGCCCCTACCGAATCAGGTTCTCTTATTTTCTTATTTATTTTAAATTTATTTTTTATTTTGCCCAATACGACTAGGCTATCGACATCCGCTGGACGATGGAGCTGCGGTCCTTCCCAAAAATTATATTTTTCATTATTAATTTTTAATTCCTTTTCATTTTCTATCATTTTAAATACCTTTTCAATACCTGGTCCCTATCTATCTAATGAGCCAGATACTCTATTATTGTAGCTAAGTTTTTAGTATTTACTTTTTTATTTTTTATTTTGGGGCATAAGTTGACAATTTACTGCCCCTACCGAATCAGGTTCTCTTATTTTCTAATTTATTTTAAATTTATTTTTTATTTTGCCTAATACGACTAGGCTATCGACATCCGCTGGACGATGGAGCCTGCGGTCCTTCCCAAAAATTATGTTTTTACCAATTTCAATTCCTATTATTATTTTTTTTCATTTTAAATACCTTTTCAATACCTGGTCCCTATCTATCTAATGAGCCACATACTCTTTTATTGTAGCTAAGCTTCGTTTTATTTTTCATCAAAAAAATGCATTTATAAATCATTTTGACTAATTATTTTTATTTTTATTTTAACACTATAGTGTCCAATCGTGCTGAGCTCTTATTTTATTTTATTACATTTTTTTAATTTAATATTTATTGAATACTTGCAACAGTTTTTAAATATAAAACCTCACGGGCTCTGCTGTTCTTTTTTATTTTAATTCACAAATAACCTGTTCTACCAAATTAATACATTTTTTTTTTATCTTGTTAATATTTTATTTTTTGTTTAAAAAGCCTTTGCTCCAATCAAATGTAAACATAACATTTTAATTTATTTAATTAATACAAGCTCATTATTTTTTTATGCCAAGCTTTTTATGTTGCTTGCATTTTAGACAAAAAAAATGCACTTTAATGATTTTTCGTCCTTGCCAATCACCGAGAATTGAATTTGAAAAGTTTGAATTTTGTTTGAGTTTTATTTTGGGCATAGATGACTGCGCTCGATACACTCGCAATCCAATCGATTCGATGCCTCTCACTGACTCCGATACAAATTGAATTCATTCGGACTGGTTTGGTCGGCCCGGCCGGGGCCCGAAATGCATATCAAATATGTAGAACACACGCACAACTTCCGAATCAGGCCGCCTCAAAATCCAAAACAGATAACTTAATTTTCAGACGGCAAAAGCCAGAATATATATATAGGAAGTTAAAAAAAAAAGAGGGGAGAAAAATAAAAAATATATACTACATATACAGTGCACTCTCCGCAGAGGGTAATTGAAAATTCTGCCAGTCAAATTGGAGCTGTCAAGTGTCGAAAAATGCAATTTGCTTTTTGGCTGCGAGTGAAGTGTGGCTCAAAGGACGAGGGCTTATCTATGGCTGGGATGTGCATTCAAAACATCAACTTTCCAAAGGACCAACTGGAGTCAGTAGTGCGGCTGGTGGTGGTGGTGTATCAATATCGTAAAGTGTATAAATCATAAAGTAATTCCGGGCAACAAAAAATGTTTTTGCTGTGAAAGCTTTACGACACTTGGCCATGGGAAATTATGTCAAATTCAAGCTCAGCCAACCAAAACAGCCAACAACAAGGACCTCTGGCTGACTGGTGGACTGGCGGACTGGTGGACTGGCAGAGTAACAGACAGAGCAAGTGCCAGGAGGAGGAGAAGCACTCGAAGGATCCTTGGATCCAAGAAGTAGTCAGGCCAAAGGAGTCAAGGAGTCAAGAGCCAGGCAAAGTCGGAACGTGCAAATGAAATTTATTGTTATGACTGCAGTTTAAGCCTGACAGAGACGGAAAGGGCTAGGGGGACAACTACTGCTGGAGCTGCTGGAGAGTGAGAAAGGGACCCTCCCACAAGGACCCTCCCACATGAGCCAGGATTAAATTGCTCAAGTTAATATTTCTGTTACCAGGCCGGGAATAAGAGACCAGCTGGAGACTATCAACTATATATGTACTTTCTGCTGGAAAATCATTTCAACTTCTTTCATTGCACTCCTGATTTATGATCCTTGAATGAAACAATTAAATATTATAAATGTCGCCCGATTTAACTTTTAATTATTATCTAATCAAGTCTCTAACAGACTCAGTTAAATGGTTGTGCATTTTTGATTATTTTTTTCATTGACTCGCCCTTTCCCACCCTCCGTTTGTTTGTTGTTTATTAATCATTGGGGCTCCCAGTTGCCTTTTTGTTTTGATTTTTTGTGTTTTTTGTGCTGCCGGCAATTTTCCTGCCAACTCATGGTAAATAAAATGAAAGTTTCCCGTTGAACTCTTCATCATCGGCCTCAACTTGAGTTGGCAAACTTTCCCTCTCGCTCGCCTCGGGGCCCGACCCTCTTTCCTTCCCGTGTGTGCACTCTGTAGGATTCACCTTCAGTATGTAGATACACTGGGAGAAACACAGGGGTCTTGTTAGGGCACAAAGGTGGCAAGTCTGCTCTTGATTTCAGGATTCTCAGACTCTTTCTTTAACATTATAAGTTAAGGGTATATTTGAGAATTAAAAAAATTATTAAAATAAAAATTAGTGACGAATTTAAACTTTTTTAAATAAAATTATCAACTCGTTTTAGCATTGAAGATATAAAGAGCACATTCTATTGAGAAAATTGAACCTTTTCTAAAATAAACTGTTTTTTTTTGCTGAAAGAAATCAGAAAACCATATCTTGGTAGAAAAAATTTGTGACGAATGTGTCTAGAGGTTCTTCTGACCTCCTACTCAGCTCTATTATCCCTAAATAGTCTTAACAAAGAAAAAATAAAGATAGTATATAACTTCTAAGCCTTTGGAAGATCCTTCAAGTTTCTCTAAAAGAATTATAAAATAAACCCAACAGGTGACGAATGTACATACATATCTCGTAGTACTTTTGCCTTTAGAATTCCCAACAGGTTCTGGCAATAAACACACAATGAGCTAAAAAAATGGTGAAAATAGTTCTCGAAAGTCTTTTCGACTTTTGTTGGGGAAGTCCTCAAGGTTCACCCCTTTTTTCTCAGTGCACTTGTGGGCCAGAGGCAGTTTAGATTTGCATTTGGGAATACCCTTCCCCCGCACTCCCCTTCCCCCATCACCATGTGGGCTAAAAATATAATAAAATTTGCCTTTTGGAAATTAGTTGCACTTTGCTCACGTTACACTCCAGGGGCGTGGGTGTGCAGGGGCTGGGGGTCATGTGACGGCACTTGCCCTATGCCACGCCCCCGTTTTGTGAGTGTGTGTGTGTGTTTTTCGGGGGGCAACAAAAACAAAAAGCAAATAAAGATGTGGCAAGCGGAAATTTAATATTGATTGTATGTGTGTGTGTTGGTATCTCTCTTTGTGAGTGTATGTGGGCATGTATGTGTGTGGGAGTGTATCTGTGTACAAATGGTTGCGCTTTCAGTAAATTATCATGATATCCTTTAAGGGCCCCCACTACCTCCTCTCCAGCCCTGGCTAGTCCTGCCCCATTATTTTTCCTCTTTTTTCCCAAAAATAGCCTTAACTTTAGTTTTGCGGCTTTGGGTCATATTTTCAGCAGCTGCCTGGCGTCGCTTCCTGCTCCTTTTTTCTCTCTCTGCATGGGTGTGTGTGCTAGTGTGTGTGTGTTTTGTACTTTTCTGTTTCTGTTTCGGTTTCGTTTTTCGGCAAAGTTAATTAAAATGCTTAGTTGATTTCCTAAAGGGATAACCAGTTGGTCGGTGTCTACGAAACTCCTCTTGTTTTTCTTTCTATCTCTGTGTTAGTGTGTGTGTGTGTGCCTGCTACGTGCCTGTGAGTGTGGGTGTGAGTATCCTGTATTTGTGGCCTTTTTGTGTGCGTGTGCTTGACTTACTTGTGGGTCTCATAAATGTTTTGTGATGCTTACATTACTTCCAATTCCTTGGCACTTTCGAATTCCGTTGAGAAAAGTCCCCTCCTGCCGCCACTGTGCCAGGGGCAGTATTTTCACTTTTTATGACTCTCCTTCGGCTCACTTTCCCTTCAATTCATGAATGTCCTTCAACGCGAAACATTTAAAGTCTAAATAATTGATGATTTTTCAATAAAAAGAAGGTAAATATTTTATATACGGTTTATTGGGTTTTTAAGTGGGCTTGACTTTTATTTTCTTTATTTTACTTTAAAGGTAAGTCTTTGGAATTAAGCCCCTTACTTTCCAAACTTTTTTTTAAGTCGATTAAATTTCGTAGCCTTTTTAAAAATATTTATAATATTATTTCTAGAATTATTGTTTCATTTTCAGTCTCTTTAATAAATGAAATTATACTTTACCTTAAAAACCATTTATAAATTATAATAAATTAGTAAAAAAAAATTATAAAAAAATACTGAACTTTGAATATTTAATTATTATTTCTTACGTGAAAATCGAAATTAAAAAATCCTTTCAAGACAGAATTTCAAACATAGACAGGATTTTGAAAACATTTGATAAGCTCTCTTAGTGTCCTTTTTTTGACTTTTTTTCACCTGATGGGGAGGAAAAACCAGAAATTGCCTGCGGTTGTTTTCCATTTTTGCTTTTGCTTTTTGGCCAAAACGGAGTGACAGTGGCAGAACAAGCGACAGCAACGGCGATAATTAAAAATAATTTGCTGCCATGAAAAATAAAACCAAAAAAAACGCAAACACCAGACCCCAGACCCCAGACCGACACCAAAAACCCCAGCCAGATAGCGGTGCAAGGCTTCTTTAAAATTTAACAATCAAAATACTTTTATTATTATTATTAAGCGGACTAATTTAATTTCTCCGTAATTAGGGCTCACCAAACAAAACAAAAAGAGCAGGGAATGCGGGAATTAAAATTATAAAATACACATGCAAGGCAAATGCTGTTGAATGTTGAATAAAATTACAAAGTTCCGCCTCTCCATGACAACGGAAGGCTTACACATGTAGAATGCACAAATGCCGAATGGCAGGACGAACTGTAAGGACATGCGAGCAGCAGCAGGACATGCTGGCCAGTGAGAGGAAGGGCTGGAGGCCGAGGCCAACAGCAAACAGGACATGGGACATAGGACACAGCTCCCATAGTAGCGGTGGCGTCGGCAGGCTGGGCTTAGATTCGCGTTCTGGATCCAAAGTCCTGAATGTCCTGAATCCTGGTCGGGTCAAACGGTAAAAGTAAAGCCTCGCCCAGCTCATGATTAAAGCTCCAAAAATCGCGGAGCAACAAAAATTCCAAAGCAGCACTCGAGAAACGGGTTTAGGCATCCTTTTTTCAGTATTTTAAAGCATTATTTTTGTTTTATTTCATTTTGGATTAATGTTTAATACTAAAGTAGAGTTTCCCTCGAAAGAATAGTGAGCTAAAAACCTATCTTCGTCATCTGGAAAATATTTCTCAGTGTAGAGAGCCAAACAGATAGAAAGCCGAGTATGTGACACGAGCGTCTGTGTGCATATCTTCTCTTTATTTTTTTTTGTGATTTTTTTTAATTTGAGTGACACGAAGGTGAAGGCACAAAGCGGTTCGTCCGATGCCGAGACAGCGGGGAGCATAAGGACGCAGGACCCAGGACCAGAACCTAGGACATGGGACATGGGAATCGGGAGCTTGGAATACAGGACCTCAGTGACAGGGCAGGAAGCACTTAATGCAAGTGAAATCCAACCAAAGGCAACGTCACTGGGTCGATGGGTTGTTAGGTTGCCGGGTCGATGCATTTCTTTCCCCGCCCAATGATTTTCAGCCCTTCGTTTGGCAGCCAGACAGGCCGGGAGGCAGACAGGACGAAGGCAGAGCAGCCGTCAGTCAGTCAGGCCAACAGACAAACAACCAAATGGCGGACAAACATGCGAGCCGAAGGAACAGGATCCATTAAAATAAACCATCCACCACAAAATAAAAAGACATGGCCTTTGTTTCCTCAGCCAACAGACAAATGAGTAGATGAACTTGAATCTGGCTTTAAAATCCTTTTTTCTCCATCTAAAAAAAAAGAAAAATGCAATTAAAGCAATCAATATTGAATATGGCGACAGGATGCAGGATACGGGTCGCCTTCTGCCGCATTCTGTCATAAACATTGCCGTTTAATTGCTCCATCAGGGATAGTGCAGCTCAAGGATATGCCTTGCTCTTCCTTCTGCTCGTCGCCATTTTATTTCTCACTTCCCGGAACCGGAAACTCGATGCCCCAGACAGGGATGTTAAGAAAGTAAGCGCTGGCAACAAACAACTTTTAATTTCCTTAAAAGGTTCCAACCTTCACGTTATTAAAACATGCCTCAAGCCCGATGGAAAAGTACGATGGTTAATTATAGTCATCAAGCAGGGAAGAAGTTGTCCTTTGGCAAGGATCTTCAAGGTTTCAAGGACCAGAACTATTTAATAATAATCAAGTGGCTGATTTAAGACAGTTTTTAACCACAAGTACCGGGTATATCCGGTTCTTTCTGGTCACAATGTCCTTCTTGCGGCGTACCTTTCCTGTTGCCGTTTCATTTCTGCCATTCCTGCTCTCTGGACCTTCCATTATTTTCCGTTGCATTACCGCCCCGGCCAGCCCACGCCACAAAAATACCGAACTCGCAATTATTTGCACACATTTCGCGCTCGCTGGCCAACTGACAGTCATCGCATTGCAATTGCCATAATTTATGCATAAGTATCGGCGCGTGCCGCTGTGTTCGTGTGCGTGAGCGTGAGCGGGCATTCAATAAATGCAAGTTCGGGCCGAATGCAAAAAAAAAAATGCAGGAAAATAAAAGGCACAAAATTGTTGGCCACATTCCCATTGCACCCAGATACATATGCGAGCGTGTGTAATTGGTGGGTTAGAGATGGTAGCTAACGGGATATATCGGAATACAGCTCTGAAAAAGTATCGAACTTGAAGGAAATGTGTTTAAGGATTCTTCAAATTGAAGGAGATACAAGTTTATAATAAGAAATCATGTCCTTTTTGCAAGAAACGAGTTAAAAAGTGAAAACATTTCTCTGATAGGATAATAGGATATAAGGATTTATATGTATCCTATACAATAGATAACAGGATAACAGCCCTAAAAATATTCTATCAAAACTATCGAAATTTATCGAGAAAAGACAAAGAGAATACATTTTAGAGAACTGAAAACTTGACTCTTTTAAAGGAAAGCTTTACAATTCTCTCTGTTTTGTTTGATATTCCTTTGTTTTCGATATATTCCCGATATCCAGTCCCATATCCAGAACAAAGCGTTAAAACACAATGCAACTGCAACAGTTACAGCTGCAAAAACCGAAAATATGTGCCAATTTTTATTATGCGCCCAGTCAAATGGCAAAAGCCAAACGATGCCGTACAACATGGCCCCGAAAGTGGCAGGCCAATTGGACAGCGGCGGACACAGTGGGACAAATGAATTGATTAATGGTCAAAAGTAATGAAAAAATCCAAAACAGTACACGAAACATGGAATAATAAATATAGCTAAAAAAAACCAACTAATCTTTATGAATTACGCGAGAAAGACCACAGTTCGAAAGCCTGTTTATTTGTTCTATGGCTGTGCCATAGCTGTGCCATTTAAGCTACCTGTACTTAAATATTTGATGTATATTATTACGACCCCCTTAAATTGGTATGCAAATAGAATGCAATATGCGTAAATATGCGAATGGAAATTTTTTAATCGAATTTCGGAGCGAACTTGGTACGATAATTTTTCGCCAGGCGTCGCCAATCAATTGTTTCGCATTTCGACTTATCCCTCCCGAATATCCCCTGAAATTCGGGCAAAAAATAATAATATAAGCAAAAACCACAACGTTTTTAGTTGCTACCGAAAAACTATTTTTGCCAACGATATGTGTGCGGTGTGTGGGTTGATGTGTGTGTGTGTGGCTCTGCCAGAGACCCGATAGTTCAATATTCATTGGCCGTAATTTGATTGAAATAAGTGAAGCGCGCTTTTATGCGTCGCCCCACTGAGCAATGAACTCGTGGGTGGTTTTCGGGTGGCCCACTGGCTTACTGATGCAGTGCCGATGGTGGTGGGGATGTGGGTTAGCCTGGCTCGCAGTTTCATCATAAATGTGATGAAGCATTCGACCTCCTGGCACAGGAAATTAAAATTATCGTGCATGTTTTTCCCCTATTTTTTCTTTTTTTTTCATCTTTTTTTGTTGTTTGCGAATGGGAACGGGGGAATGGCATGTGTGTGGATGGATGTATGAGTGTATCGCACACATTGTCACCTTTTTTTATGGGCCACTTCAGAAATGGTCCTTTAAGCCAGGCCCACAAAAAAGGCCAGCATGCTGCCCTTTCATGCAGCCAGTTATGGCCCTTTTAAAATTAGATCGTCGCCCATTTCGCCTGATTATGTTGATTAACAAGAACGCCCATAACTTTGGGCTCCTATTCATACCGAAGTGATTAAGCTTCGTTTTTGTTTCCATTTTCATAAAGACACTCATTACCTCGCTCCAAACATTCTATTCTACATAATTGATGCCACATCTCATGGCTCCGACTACTTAAATTAAAAAGCCCTTGCATTATTGATTAACTCCATCCAGCCTTGAATTAATCAAATCAAAATGCATTTAAAGCCCGAATAAAGGGCTTAGCTAGTGAATATTTAATTGTTTTCAAATGCAAGCACAATTATTCAAAGGCTTTAGTTTGCAGCCGGTTCAGTTTTAATTATTTTCAGGAAATAAAAGGGGGTTTACAGGTTGAAAACTGTATTTATTTTATACAAAAATTAAAACCTTAAAACTTCAAGCTGATTTTTCCCAAAATGTTGTTGGTTTTCCGTATTTCCCGTTTTCTAAACCTCCAGATAGTTCAGTCAATCTGTATCCGATCGGGAATAAAGTACCATTTTGTAATCAGGGCTTCGAATACCGGATATCCTCAATTAAAATATACCCCTTGAAGGACATGAAGTACCAGCTTCTAGCACCAGATTTTCCTCCTAATTTATAAACAAATATTTTTGGAGAATAATTAGAATAAGTTGGTAGGCTGAAAACTATACCCAGACTATATAATCATTAACCCCAAAGCCTATGCTCCTTGAACTTTAATTATAATGACTTGATTAAATTCTGGTGACCCCGATTTCGCTTGCCAGTTTTCTTGCCTTCTTGGCTTAATCCGAGCCATTATTTTGATTACAAAAATGGATTTGTGCCGTACTTCAAGCGCCAGACTTTGGAGTTTTCTCACTCGCCCCTGGCATCCCCTCACCGAAAAAGGTGACCCCGATACACAAACACACACACACACACACATACTGGAAAGTATACACCCCCGAAAAACACACGAACGAGTCATGGGGCGAGGGGCATATGGGGCCGCAAAGTTTCTTCATTAGAGTGCAAAACTGTAAAGCAAATATCGTGCGGCTAGTTTAAATGTAATGAAATAAGTTCACCAAAGTCGGACCAGGAGGCGGGCGTAAAAAAGGCAAAAACTGAATTTTCTGGAGAGGTTAGGTGTCGGAGTTTGCGGCCTCGGGTCTGTATGTGTGCGCCAGTATAGGTGGCTACTGGATGGGTGTTTGTATGTACTGCTCCCCGTATAGCTCTATGTTTGGCTATAATTTCGCAGTCGGGCGAGAACGGTCGCTCATTAAATTTTGCGTGGTTACCAAAACGCGTCTGAGTCCACAAAATGATAATTAAAATGCGCCCAACCAGTCCAGGCAGGAAAAGCGGGGAAAACTGAGGGCCAAAAAACAGGCAGTGGAAGAGGCTGGGCAGCACAGTAGCAGCAGAGGCAGCCGAGGCAGCAAAAACAGCCGCCGTGCATCATGAATTATGCCCAAGCGCCACTTAACACCCGGCGCTAAGAGTCCTGCGAAATCTGGCATCCAAGGCATCCTGGGGAATTGCCGGCAGAACTCCTTCGGTGCAAGATATAAATGCCGATGCCATGCTTTCCAGTTTCCAGTTACCAGGTAACTCGTTCACTCCCACACTCCCTCCCTTCGATTTCCCATTTGCTTGCCTAAGCAGCTCAGGTCGGGCTTACCCGGCGTATGCGTGATACGGTGGAGCTTCAACTGGAAATCGTTTCATTAACGAAGAAGGATATGCTAGAGCCAGATCCTTTATTGATTTCATTTTTCTTTAATTCTATATATAGAGTATTTTGATAAAAATTCCACTTTCTATTTGTATTTTCTTGAAAAAAAATAGAGAATCAATCTTCTTAGTCGAGTCCTCCCGTACTTGCTGCCATTTTTGGTTGTGCGTGAGAACCTCCTGTCGAGTGTGCGTCTGTGTTGGTGTGTAAGTGTGCCCAGGTGATGTGATTTATTGCATTGCGGTAACTTTGTGGTATCTTCTTTTGTGTGTGTGCGCCCCTTTTTCGCTTAAGAGACAAACCGCTAATTTGTTATCATTTATCACCACACTGAGCACGTGTGTGAGCTTTTCTGTGCCCCAGTGTCTGTGTGTGTGTGAGCTGCGTGGGCAGATATGCGTGTGTGTGGGTGTGTGTGTTTGTAAACAATTTGTAAATATGCTACATTTAAACCCCAAAGTAATGCCCCGCCCACCGATAATACACCCGCCCAGCTGCCCCTCCCGGGCATCACTGATTTTGTCATTCTGATAAATACTTTAATGTCAGCGTTACATGGGAGCCTTCCCTCACACCTCGCCCCCGCTTCTTCTGTGTGTGTTATAATTTATGAAGAGGCCAGTCAAGGGAGGGAGGGGCATGGGGTTTTTGGTCCAGTCGCTGAATAATGACAGCCAGAACAAAACCTCAAGATAAATATCCTTTATGGAACATGCAAACAAACGAGCAGACCAAAAACAAACAAACGGACAAGCGGACAAACGGACAGAGATTCCTTGGGGAATTCCGATTGCGATTGTGGCAAATAGTTTTCGAATCACAATTGGCCCGGTCTCGCCTTCCAATCTGTCATTAATTTTCAGAAACAACGCGTCTGTCAAATCGATGTCATTAACCCATTTGTTGTGGGCTCATTTATGGCCAGTTTTCCACCATAATCGTCAATATATTTGCTTAATTACAGGACAGGTGGTTAATTGTAAAATTGAGATTAACAGGAAATTATTGTTTTCAGAGGGGGGTTCTCAATGATAAACGTTTAAAAAAAACGAGAATTTACTGTAGGATCTAGCATTATATCTTAGAATTACTAAATCAAAGCATTAAAAATATCTAAAAATATACATAATTTATGAACCTTTTTAAACCGCCTAAAAGTAGGCAATGTTTTTAGATTTCTTGTAACTAATCATTCTGAAGCCTCTTTTTATATAAATTTATAAATTAAGACGCTAACATATTTCATAAATATCAATTACCTAAAAACTAAGAATATCTGTAAAGATTTTATTAAAAGGTATCTACATCAGGGCATACTCTTAATAGTTCTAAGAAATCAAAACATATCTGTAATGCCTTTATTATTTATTAAAATTTATCTATATAGTTATAGAATATTCTTAATAGAAGTAAACAAATAAATAAATTAAGCCTTAAGCCTCTTTCTAGGTATGGATTGTTCTAAAAAATATGAAATAAATCTTTATTGAAAATGTGTTCAAAAATAAAGCATACCTTTAAGCTTTTATTGAAAGGTATCTATTAGCTTGTATTTCTTTTTATATACTTAAAGCCAATAAAGAATCCTTTATTAAGCCAATTTGATAAATTTTAATTAAAAATAAAATATGAAATGCAATCCCTGGCCCTACTGCCAAAACTCAGAAGTCAGAACTTATGATTTGAAATCTCAGCATGTCCTGTCAGACATCGATTGTCTGTCATGCAAAAGCAATAACTTGTATATAGGGATATAGGGATATATATAAAGGTATACACATATATGTAGGTATTGAGAGAAGACTGCTTTTGATACTCGTTGAGGCTTAGTTTACAAGTCGATCGAAGTGAAAGGACGAAGGCAACTTGTCAGGGCACTTCCGAGAGCAAAGTGAAATTCCAGACATGCCGGGAATTGTTTGCTGCCCGGGGTTTGCCTAACGACTTAAGTTTTTTCCTTCTCAAGCACCGAGTCCTTTACTTCGTAAACTCTTTTTTCTTCCTCCTCCTTTTTGGCCATTGCCCCACCCCACTTGCCACACTAGCCCACTAGCCAGCCCAGTTTTCCATTTGGCATCTTGCTGGGGCATTTGTTTACCTACGTTGCAGGTAATTTCTCTGCCTCAGTTTCTGCCTCAGCCGACAACTTTTTTACGTTGCGGATGTTGTTTTTTAACCATCCATTCCATCCCGCCAACCACCCTGCCCCCTTCAGTTGTTCTCTATACCCTTGTTGCCACTGCCGGGAATCCCCAGTGCGAACATCTTAAAGTTCAACTAAGAATTTTCACTTGAACTTTAATGAAATTTTCCTCAGATGGAGATTACACTGTGAAGAATACATGAATGTATTCTTTTCTTAATTATTTATTTAATTAAAATTAATATCTAGTATTAGTGGAGAGTCTGGAGTTGTTCCAAAAATATCTTTAAAGGAATAAGGTTTAAGATTTAATGCTTACATGAATAATATTATTATATTATGTACATATTTTGCTATTTTTTAGTACTTTTATTTAATTTCAATTATGTATGAAATTATTAAAAATATATATCATATAAGTATTTAGTTAAAAAGTATATTTTTTCGAACCTCTAATCGAACCTCGAACCCCTCTGAAGTTAAATCTCTTCGTAGATTACCCCGAAACCTCTACATCTTACCCTCATATGAGTCCTTAGTACTCCCCTCCCAACTCTTTTTTTCTCCCAGTGTAGTCCGTGACTTGGGCACAAGGCCAAAATGATCATATGCATATTTCATAAGACCTTTTTCATTTCGCTCGCTTTTCGGTGGAAGTTATGGTGAAATTTTTACAGCCTCTCTGTCGGAATATGGAATTGTAAGCGGAGTAGGAGGCGTGGCATGATGGGGAGGGCTGCTTGCAGGACTGCCAAGTGTGGCGAACAATAAAAGACGGAAGCTGCCATAACGGTATGTTGTTGCTGCCATTTGCTTCTTCTTTCTTACCGTAATTTGTCGGTGATTCATTTTTCTTGTCCCGTTCCGCCACTCCGCCACTCCACCCCTCCCCTGGCAGTCTTACCTGTTTTTTTTTTTTTTTGGCCAGAACTTTTCGGTTTATTAAATGCTTCATGGCACTATTTCCGGGGCGGCCCCGGGGGCGACATTAAGCGGAAAAGCGCATAAGGGAAGACGGTTGTCAGAAGAGTGAGAAACTCCTTTAATTTCCAGCACAGTCGCTAAACAATGCAATTATCCACCTGATTTGTGCAATTATCGTTCAATTATTGACAGACCTCGAAATGGCTGTAATGCGATTAAGGCCAAAAATACTATAGTCTAGCCAGATATTAATTAGGGCCAAATGATTTGTCCCTTTTTCGCATCACAAAGTGGAGGCGCGGAAGTGCATGTAAGTGCAATAATTATCAGCAATTATGATTATGAACACATTCAAATAATTCGATTTGGAACTTGTTGAATGGGTAATAGGATAACGAGCTTGTTGGTGGCTTTCCCGACAAAAAACCAAAAAACAATAAACATTCAAAATGCCAAAATAAATGCATTTTGTTGGCAGGTAACTCGCAAGTAAATGAATAAAATGTTTTACTAGCCAGACAAGTTTTAAGGTTTATGTCTTTAATTTACTAAAACCATAATAAAAAAATATATATAAATGTTAGAGCATTTTCGTGTTTTGCTTTTGCTTTCTGTTGAAACAGTGGCCGCTTTCGGGGAAGCCAAGAATCGGAGGGCTTGCCCGGGCCAACGGGGCGTATGAGTGATACACGTGTAAATTGGTTAAAGTACTCAGCAAAACGGCAAAACGGCCGAACGACAAAGGACAAGGGAAGGAAAAGCAAACTGCCAACGGGTCGACCCAATTGATATCCTTCAGGCAGGATCAACAGCTACACTGATGCCACAAGGATACGTAAGCCGATTGACGTTTGTTTAGTCTGTGTTAAGTCCTGCAATGAAAACCTATCCTGGCTTAAAGGGTAGCCAAGTGAAGAACAACAATTGCATCTACATCCACTTAAGCCCGCACACACACAGATACACACTACACTGTATGAGTGTGTGTGAGTGTGTATATGTGTGCCTGTGAGGAGCCTCTCTGACTGCAACTCATGTATTTATGAAGTGTCAACAGCTTCGTCATCATGATGCATGGCGCCGAGCACTATCTGCCCCCTGGTTTTTTTTTCCCCTCCCCTCGCCCCACTCATGGACATGGGGCATGCCACACATGCTCCATCCCCCCACACTCACTCACCTGTGTCGCATTCTTTGCGTTCTTTTTCATTTCCAGAGGGTTGACTCTAGATTTCTGACAGTTTTTGAAGAGGGATTTACAAAATGTACTTTTCATTTGGAAATAGTTCCTCGAAGCTTAAAGATAATCCACAAAGAGAGTGTTTGAGTGATGGTTCTAAAAGGTTTGTTAGAAAACTAATTACTTACAAGTTTTTAAAGATTTTTAATCGCAATAGTACTCTTTAAACTCCCCTCGGAGGACTGTTAATTTAGGCTTTATTACTGAACATCAAGCATAGAAAACAGAGACAGCTAACCTGAGTAATATTTGTTTGTTTCACGGTTCCGGTTTTAATTTCATTTCATTTTTTTCCCAACTACTTTTTATGGCCTGCCTTTGCAACTCAATCCAGGTCTGGAGAAATAAATTCAAGCAGAGACTAGAATACTCTATTACTATTGCAATCGCAGCTAAAACATCTATTCTATCTGCTCTTCAGCCGTACATTCTCTAGCAGCGCCCCAAGCTAGATGGCTCTGCCAACCTCTTGATAGAAATTTTCAAGTTCATTGATTCCTAGAGATCCGGCAGCCCCAATGAACAGACTTAATGAGTTTAAGCCATTACATTTTCGTAAAGTTGGCCCGAGTTGGCATGGCAATTAATCACCGGGGCATGGCAGGGCCCGTGGCAAGCCGATGAGCAAAGGTGTGATGCCTGAAAAAGGTGAAAACGGTAAACAACAACGGGGCACACAACGGGGCGAATAATAAAGATGGAGGGCGCGAACGGGTGGGAATAAGAATAAAATGGCCGACAGTTGGCGAAATTGTGTTTCTATGTCAAGCATAAATTTCTACCCTCTTCAGTTTCTGTTTCTGTTTCTGTTTCGCTACTTTCTCCGCTTTTCCGCCGTGATGAAGACAGACGATTATGCGGAAAATGTAAAGAGGGACGGACGGAGTGGTGGTGGATGGCGGAAAAGCCCAAAAGGGGGGAGAAAGCTTGTTGACAACGCCATGGGGAAATGACAGAAAAGAAGACACCATGCACTTAATGAATGCAGCCTACAGTTCTCCAACCCTCCAACCTTATCCCCTAAAAAACGAATGAAAAAATCAGAAATCACAAAACCCCCGGGTCTCGAGTAGCACTATGCACTTATGTATATCATTTCTCTCTCGTAATGCAATTAAATTATACGGAAATAATTTCATCAAGTTGAAGAATACAAGTTCCGCTCGGGGGATACCGACAGGAGCTGAACAAAAAAAAATAAAATAAAATAAAGGACATAACTCCACATGTCATAGAGCGGGGAAAAAGCGCTCCTTTCAGCGCAATTCCCCATTTCGTCTGCAATTTGCACGACAATTTGCCAAACAATCTGTCAAGTCTCCGGGAAACTTTCCTTTCCATTCTTTTCGACCCAGCCCTCGAGTAATGAGCACTTCGAGTGAGTGTGACTGCAAAAAAGAAGGAGTTTTTGTTTCTGTACCATAATCAAGGGACCAGCTGATGAGCAAAAGGGACTCCACTCCACCACCAAATTCATGCCACTTTTCTGACTTTTTCGAAATTATTTTTTAAATAAAACTCTTAGCAATTACTAACTCGAGCGTAGCACAAAAGAAATATTTGTATACAAAGTACTGCGATGGGAAACACTTCAAAAACTTGTATCTAAACTTTGGCCATTAGCCGGCTAGAATGTTGCGGCCGGGCCAGATATTCCGGGGCAGTTTTGGGCCAAGTTATGGCGGCCTTGGCCACCGCCACTGGTATTTCAGTTCATCGAAACTCAATAACCAAAAAAAGAGGCGAAGAAAAAATGGGCTAAGCCCTGCAACACAATTCAAAGGCAGTCAATGGAGGGCAGACAGCGAAAGTGGAGGAAAAAAGTGGTAGAAAGTAGTAGTTCGAAAAAAAATAGAGAACAGGCCGCAGTACAGCCGCATGGTTGCCTTAAATTGTATTCCGACCGAATCCAGTGGCGGGGAACATTTTACAACTCGGCTGAAGTGCTTAATTACACTTCAGACAGAGACGGAGTGGGCAGACCAGCCCCGAAGAGGAATGCCAATAGGGACGAGGGCTAAGGATGGATGCTATCGATATGTATCGAAGCTAATGGGAACTATTGTTTTAAAGTAGGAGTTTAAAAGATATAGATAAGAATTTGAAGTTTAAATGATTTCTGCTAATAATTTTCATACATTTTTCATTGAAATAATCATAGATAAACTAAAAATCGATAATAATCGATAGAAATGGTTTACAAATTATATTTTTAAATACAATTAAGTATGACTTTTCATAACTAATCTTTACATAATAAAATCATTGAAGTATCTTGATTTTAGTTACCTAAATCTATCGAAAAAATCGATAACAACCAAGTACAGTCTTGTTGAAATAATATTATTGGCAAATCCAATACCTTACCATCTCTAACTCTAGAGTCAGTCTAGGGTCTAGACCGAAACAAAGCCAAGTTGCGAACAATAGAATGGGTTTGGGCAGACGTGTGCTACAAAATCAAAGCCGCCGAACAACTACTTGGTTATTTGTGCTGGCCACAGCCACAGGATCCTCCGGTCCTTCCCAGTTCACCCAACGATTCAGGGAGCCAGACCCCAGACCCCAGCCCCCTGCCACCCAACGTAGGTGGCCATTAGTCTTAATGAGTTGGGAGCCAACTTTTCCGCACAACGCCCCTCCTAACTTTCACGCCTCTTTCAGGGCAGATGGTACAGTGAAGCCCGTGGAAATGCCTATTAGAGGCTTAATCTCTTAATAAGTTTTTGCTTCGTGGCTTGTGAACTATCTACTTGGCTTAGGATGCCATGTTTTGAAAGGTAGTTTCCTTACTGAAAAGCTTCCATATGTTATCAATAGCTTATCGTTTCTAAAATATGGTTGTGTATCGATAGTATCGATAGTAGTTGCGAAGCAAAAAGGGCAGACTGTAGTATGACAAAGAAACAAAGGACGTTCCAGTAAACGTAGCAGGAGGAAAACAACCAGGAGAGGCAAAAAGAAATGTGGCAAAGTAACTTTGTGTTTTTAATTCATTGTTGACGACGATCCTTTGTTTTCCTCACTCGGCACTCCTCGCTCCCAAGCCAGGTCTCAATAGCCCTGTCCCTGCCTGGCAGCGTGTGTACTTCTGCAGCGTTGCGTATTATAAACAGTTAAAGGAGCTTTACGCGCCACACGCCGCCACCAACTGCCGCGATTTTAATTCCACTTCACCATAAGAAGGGTAATTTTTAATGAGCAGGAGCCGGGCGAAAAGGAGCTGCCGGCAAGGAGTCATCCTGCCGCTTTATCATCGTCCCAGCCTTCCGTTTCAGGCCAGATGCATTTTGCAAACAAGCTGCAAAAAAGGACGAACTCTGGAACTGCAAACGACAACTGCTTTCCGGAAACTAAAATGTTGGATACCCTAGCTCAGGAAATCTTTAAGAACATGCTATGGGTCTCTACATTTTTGAATTCTAGTGCGAACTACAAACGCAACTTAACAAAAAATTGAATTTCAAATATTTTCTAAGCCATAAGTCTCTCGTAATACCCATTACCAGGCTGGGTGGCAAGGATGCCGGGACAGCTACCTTTTTGTTTACGACTCTTAAGGAAGCAACAAAAAGACGAGGGCCCGGGGCTGAGGGAGTCGCGGAGACCCAGAACATCCGGCGAGACCAACATCCTGCCGCTGCACTTAACCCATATTCCAAGTCCTGCCTGGCTCTCGCCATTGCCCGAAAAAGGCATAATTTGCACGCATTCGTTTAGTCATTTTCATAAATTACCTCTTTGCACAATAAGCGAGTAATGTAAATGGGGGGAAAAATGTGAAAAAAATAAAAAGGAATCCGACGATTTTCAGGTCAATCCGGTTTTCCTCCAAAATGAATTCAATAAGTGCTCAGATTGCGCCGGAATATTTCGCTTAAAAGCGGACCAACCATGCACTAATTTGCCAGCATGGCTGGCATGACTGTTGCATAGTATTCGGTATTATATAATACCAACATTAAATGCCACAAGTATATAATACCAACACACAAGGGGGAGAACTGTAGTTAATATTGTGTAACATTGCATCCGCCTCATGTTTATTGCATGGCCCGAAAATTATGATCCATCATTTCTGGTAAACAATAAAATCCACAGGCCAGCCGGGCAGTCGCATATCGAAAGGGATAATGAAAACATTATTGGAACAAATGCGGCCGGAAGGGTGGTGGGACGGAAAAGGATCCAGTCTGAGGGACAGTGGGTCGTTTGCCCGACTTCGGTTCGCTGCACACTCGAGTGCATTCAAGTGTGCTCGCTACAATGCATCCCCGAACCATTGAATTGGCGGAAAGCAGGGGACTTCACTGTACAGTGGAGCAATGTATGGGATTTTTAATGATTTAAGATCTGGGACACACCAGGTTGTCTATAGTTTTTCCTTCAAGGCCCCACGGTTGGGCGTCTAAGGCTTGACTTGACTTGCCTGTTTAACTCTAATTATAGTTGAAGCTCTGTAGAGTAATATTTTATTTATTTAAGTAGAGAATTGTTTCAGCTAGAGACCCACTCTGTTTGCAGAACCATAATGAATGCAGCTGTTTCCACATCATTTAGTCGCTGCCAGCGGAAAGGAGCAACGTCCTTTGTGCAGCTACCACTGTGCCACACTGGTCCTTTGGCACACTGGTCCCCTCCTGCACTGGTGCCCTCGCATCGAGGGCAGCTACAGTTACAATGCATGCGAATAAACAAGGAGAGCAGAAAGCAACACTTGAAACAATAATAATAACACAATCAAGTGACTGTTCACACACGCTACGAGTGTCTAGTGCCGTCTCTTTTGCACCACTCATAGCCCCTCTCTTTCTGCTCGGCTGTGCGAGTGCACACATATGCATTCCACCTGAATGCATTACGTATACGCCGCGTGCACTCAACGAGATCCTGCCTTGGGATCTGGTCCTCTCCATCCTACCATCTGCCATTTCTTTTCACACATGCGGTGGCCGGGCCCAAGCCGATGACCCAGCTGAGAACAGGACAGGACAGGCCGGGACAGGACAGGCCATCCATCCTATCCTTTTGTTGGCAAGCCTTGAGGCCATCGCCGACCTCATCCCCGAGCCCCATGCCCCGACTATCCTTGCATCCTTTGGCCACTTCACTCTTCACTCGCAGAAGAGCTGCTCGCACAACAATCTGCAACAATGGCGGGGACAGGCCTTCGGTGAGTGGGTTTGTCAGCTGCTGTTTGCCCTCCTGTCTGTGTTTGCTTTAGGTAATCTCCTAGCCACGCCCACCCCCACCTCACACCCACACCCACACCCACCTAGACAGATATCGAGGCAGTTGAAAGCTGAAAGGTGCCAGGCCAAGTCAGGGATGGCTGCACAAAGGCAATCATAAATCTCATTCCCGCGACCAGATGACGCGGCCAGGCGGCCAGAAGTCGCCGAGTCAATCACCGGGGGATTCGGGACTTTAAGGATTCGATTTCCAACTGACAAATGGCTCACATAAATTCCAAATATTTGTTTACTCAAAAAAAAGTGAAAAAATCGCAAGAAAAACGAGTCAGAAATTAAATTAAAATGGCATTTTCTTGGGAAAGCACATTTTCAATTTCTTTTTTCCAATTTCCCTTTTCCTCAATCTCAGCTTTCTTATCAATTAGGGAGTCCCCCTTTAATCACAGTTCCTTTCTGTCGATTCCCCCCATTTTTTGGTTCATCCTTTCGCTGGCTCATCCTGGCCCTTGTTACCTTTTGCCAAATAAAAAAAAAGGGCGCCGAGTAAAAGAAAGTCGGGCAGGATCAAAGGCTGGCCGGGGCTGCAGCAATATCCTTCCATGTATGCATGGTGCCTGCAATTTATGCGCATCCTTGCGCCAGGCTCTCTGCAAAATGTTGCCAGCCAACACCTTCTAATAGTTTCCTTCTACTCTTTTTTTTTTCTGAGTGTGTGTGTGTCTTTCGTCCTTTTTTTATACTTTTTTTGAATGGCAACCACTACTGACACCATTTTGGAATCCTCTGGGGTTGGGTTGTGTTTTTCCCATATCCTTCCCGAGGGTATTTTAACTTTTAACTACAATTTCAATTCGAAACATGGGTTTGAATTAGTTTGTTTTGCAAATATCTGAAATATCCTGAAAATATATCTTTTATAATTCTCAAGTGGTTCTAGTCCAGCCTCGAAGTCAAGCAAAGTCCAGTCAGGAGTTCGAACCTCTCGCAGCAAATTTAATATTTTTTATTTTGAATATTATTTAACTTTTTATTACTTATCCCACTTCTAAGCCAGTTTACTCTTTAAGCCCAAATACCAAGCCCGAAACTATTCTTCGCATAATCTACTGTTGAAGCTTACGAGCTCTCCATCACAGAATTTATGAAATTTCACAAATATAGAGTTACTTCGTTGGCTTCACAATTGCAAAGTATGTGCCTGTGTGTGTGTGTGTTTGAAATCCTTGCCAAGGAGCAAAAAAAAAGGAAAATAATGTGTATAAAATAACTTTTGCTCTTTGACTTTTGGCGCCGTTATGCATTTTTCCGCAAGCACTTGGCAACCTCCTGGCTTCCTATATTTTTTTTGTGAGAAAGGACTCTTCCAGGACGCCTGGATGGAACGTGCCGCGTGCCATGAATTTCCTGCAACAACAAAAAATAAGCCACTACTGCTGCTGCACATCCTGTCCTCTGTCCCGTGTCCTGACTATCTATTCCCGGCGTAAAGGACCTGCCGGCTTCGTTATAATAAAGTTGCGGCCACTGTGGGCCAATATCCTTTCGGATATTTAAAGGACGCGGGGCGCCCGGCACTCCTTGCAAATTTATATCAATTAGATTTTAGGTGAGACGGAAGGACTCCTTGGCTTTCGGTCAAGGTCCTGCACTCCTGCCATCCCCCAGAAACTAGACAAATGAGGAGCTCCTTTCACGATAGCAAGGGCACTAAATCTGGCTTGCAACATGCCACAGGGCTTGCAAGTTGCAACATGCCAGCAGGATTCCCGACATGACCTCAGACACATGCCGCAGACATAGTTCAAATTTTCAAGAGGGCGTGTGTGTGTGTGCTAGTGTGTGTGCCTAAAGGACCTCCTAGCCCCCGTAAACTATTTTGATGCAACATCCTCCAGCAGCCATTAATTGAGTTCCCAACACACATTTTTTTTCCACCCAGTTTCTCTTCTTTTTTTTTCGAACCAAAACATCGATTTTCGCAGGCTGGCTTTGCGTTTTTCTGGTAACGCCTACTGTCAATAATTTTGTTGGCAAGCCGCAGCATAAAAAACCCGACAAAAATGTTAAAAAGTGAAAACACGTGCCAAAGCCGCGAACCTGTGTTCCGGAAGCAATTACGGAACACGCGGTACAGTGAAGTACAAAACATTAAGGGCTTTGAGGCGGCAGGGGAGTTGTTGGAGTTGGAGTTCGAGGACACAAAGTGTATATAGATTATTTCAAGTTCTTAAAACATTTTCCTTTTGGGGAAAATGGAGCTTTAAAAATGTGTTTTTTTCTTGAAGTCTTATATAAGATTATTTTTGAAGCTTCCTAGATTGAAAAGTTTATTCATTTTGTCCCAAAAAAAGGTAGTATTATTAATACCCGGTACTCGAGAATTTAAATTATACATTTTGTCCAAAACAAAAGCTCAGAAAGACTGTAAATACCCAGTACTTATACAGTTTAACATTTTATCCCAAAAAGCTAAGACTATAGAAACCCGGTACTAGAAAATGTCCCAAAATTTTGTCCCAAAAAAGCTTAGAAGGACTGGTAATACCCGATACTCAAGCATTTTTATATTTTTTTTCGAAAGAAGCTAGAACTATAGATATCTGGTAATCAAATCTGGTACTTCTGGTACTTATATATGCATCTTGGAAAATCACTGATAAAAAAAATATATATTGGATCCCCTATATTCCAACTCCCTCGATGTTAAAAACGATCATCTTTGCTGCAAAAAAATGCCATCTTGGCTTATTAATTTTCGATAAGGAATAAAATACTGGCTTATTTTAGAGAAGGTATCTTGACAGGCAGAGTTTGATGGGGAATCGCTTCCCCTCTTCTGGCAGGAAATGCCCTCAAAGCCCAGGGGCGCCGCCGTTAGTGGCAGAAAGGGAGGAGGGGGGCTCTTCATAAGTGTATTTTGTGTTTGCAAATGGGTGTTGGGGCGCGTGTGTTCTGGTCTATGTTCTGCGTTGGTAATGAGGTTGTTTTTGCATGTTCACTCATAATACGGGAATTTCGGAGCTGAACGCAAGGACACAAGGACGAACGAGGAAGGACGTAGGACGCCCGCGCTTTATCTATAAAATACAACGCTGATGATGACGCAGCGGCTCAGGAAGCATTTCGGATGCCATAGGAAGTGGTTCAGTTCAGTTCGGTTCAGGGGCGTAGCTTGTGGGTTGAATGGGGCCGAGTGTTATGCTTCCTGTCTTGTTCAATGCATTTCGCATTTTGACATGTAATTAAACGTTTTGCGGTTGACAACGAAAGAGACCGAGGACAAGGCTCATAGAGAGTGAGTGGGTTTTGTGGTTCCATTGTCATTGGATATTGTACGCATCCGATCCCGATCCGCCCCCACCATGCCATGCCATTTCGACAATATCTGTAACACACTCCTGCCTCTGTGTGTGCAAATACTGCGGCTAAAACAATGAAAGGCATCAGCTGCAGGACGATTGATGTCAGAGGAAATGCGCTCCACGCTCCACACGCTCGACGGCAAGGACCGACAGAAGGCAGGGAAAGTGCTGAATTGGGATGATATTCGCACAAAATCGAAGGCTTAACATCAACAAAGGGGTTAAAAGGACGCAGGACACCCTCCTCCCGCCTTGACGACAGCTTTCCCTTTTCAATTTGCGATTCATTAAGTGGAAAAAGGTGAACACAAGGGTGGTCTTGGTTTCTTTGGAAACAATAGGCAGTAGTGGGTCTGATTATTAGAAGGAAGAGTTACTATATAGCCTATATAGCATCAACTTTTTAACGAAAAATAATAGAATATTTTGTACTGTAGCATCCAGAGTTTAATTCGACTTTTAAATACTATTCTTGCATTAAAGTCTGCGAGAAGTATGCACTATTATTATCTCTTTGAGGTCATTGCTTAAGTGAACTTCTTAGGCCGCAATTAATTTAAGACCCGGCCAAAAGCAGCAGCTGCATCTGACGAAGTTTCAGTGGCTTACGAGAGAAAAAGAAGGCCAAGAGGGGTCGAGACTTGGGGTTAAGCCGAGGGTTACGAGCCAGCTCTGAAAGTTTTTGTGGAAATGAGGAAAATAACATTTCATTGCATACTTTTAGGGCAGCGCTGCTCGGGTTAACTCAATATTTTCTTGGCTCCTTGTGGCATTTGGTTGTTGTTTCTACTTGTTTTCCCTTTTTTCCCCCCCTCCACCCCCACCCCCGGCAGTACTTAAGCATGCATATGAAAATGTTGACTGCTAGGCTTTAATGCTATGGCCAGGGAGTGGGGAGAAAGAGAGGGCGAATGCCAGCCAGAAAGAGACAGAGTCGGGAGTCGCCCATTCATTCATTCATTTTTGCATTTCACTGACTCGCATTTCTTTCTCCAAATTGTTAAAATGGAGCATGGAAAATAATTGCGAGCCACCCCCCTGCACCCCAACCACTTTTCCGAAATCCTCCAAAAAACTTCTTAAACATCCCGCCCAGCCCCTGCCCCCCTGCCGCTTTATGCAACATTTTCCCCAGGAATACATATAATATTTTGCTCTTAATTCGTTGGCAAAGTTTCGTTGGATTTCGATGCGAAAAGCGTTCTGCACTTTAAAATTGCAATTGATGCTGAGCAGTTTTTCCATTTCGGGGCCTATTTTGGCCTCCATTAATAGAGTTGTTGGCTAAAAGATTAAAAAAAATATAAAAAAAGATAAGGATTTTAAATATTTATAGTAACTAACCCAAAAACTCTTTAAAAAATACTCCTATTCCGTTGAAGCTTTTTTAAAAGTACAAAAATTGTGATGGCAACCCTGGCAGCCCAAAACTTCGTTCATTAGGGTGGGGGCCTGGCACTATCAGGCAGAAAGAGAGTCAGAGGAATGCCTATTTGATTATCTTTCGGTTCGGACTTTGGCCCAACAAAGCCATACAACTGGACGCCACAAATATGCATTTTGCAGACGAAATTGTGCATTTGCGATTGCACCAAAGTGCTCTACGGCCAAAAAAAAAAAAAAAAATGTAAAAACAGAAAATGGTTCCAGGAGCAATTGGCTTTTGGCTGGAACTTGGAGAACTCTGGCTACCATTGAAATGGCATTCGATTAGGCCTCTTCCTGTCTGCCCACAGAAGCCACAGAAGGTGTCCCTTGGTATTTTATAACACTGACCGCAGCACCAGTGTGGCAAAGTTATGTATGCTGGAGTATTTTCGGTAGCCCTGGAATACCATGTTTTTGTTCGAAATGTACAATTTTCTTTTGTTTTTGATGGGAATTGGCTTTCATCTGGGCTTTTAAGAGGATATTTGTGTTATGACTAACATTTAAGAGGAAAATACTTGTTTATTTTATCCTTCTTATGTAAAATTAAGCAGACATTTTAAAGGCTTTTCTTCTAAATACTGCACACCAATATAATAATTTAACTAAAAAAAATATTTAGTAGAAGAGATGCGGGTAATTTCTATAAATTCTACATCATTTGATGATTCAATTTTAAAATAAACATTATACGCGGGCAATCAAGAGGCAGCCCTGGAATAGAGTGACCAAAGAGCTTATTGTTATTAGTTATAAGCCAATTGGTTAAAGCCTTTTAAAAGCCAAGGTAGAATGACAAGCAGGCCCTGGTTTTCGACATAAATCACATGTCATCCGGCACTTTCATCTTTTCGACTATAACCTTCTCACAATTCCAACTAATAGCTGAAAATTATAAATCGGTAAGAGAAAAAGCTTGAAATTTAGTGAAAAAAAAGAATATTGTGCAATACTTGTTGGGATCTTTGTGCTTCTGCAGTGAATTATGATTGACGAACGCTTCTTCGACATGGACGAGGACCTGGACTACTCGCACAGCAGCCTCGACTCGGGGCGGCCGGACACCCCCATCCGGTCGCCGTTCGACGACACAGTCCGCAGCATCCAGCTGGCCCGGCGTCTGGCTGGACGCGACGAGTTCACAATTATGTCGGAGGCACGGGAACGGGACAGGGAAACTAAGGCGATGGATCGGTTCCTCAACGCCAAGCTGGTCAGGGACGCACTGCCGGTGGACACGCCGTTGCCGATCTATTTGGCCTTCCGGGAGCCGAGGGGCATCAGTCCACCCAGTCACTGGGACGCGACCGGTCCCCACCAGAGGTGCCACCACCACCACTAGAAAGCCGACAAAAGCCAACAGACCTGACACAAGGAAGTACCTGACATGGGAGAGCAGACACCGAAGGAGTTCTCTCAGACGCGCCACAGGATTTGGGTTGAAAATAAGTTAGGAAACTAGAAGCAGTATCCCGTGCCAGGACAGTCCTTGTGCCGTCTGTACTTTGCATTTCGGAGCCATTGAGCCCTGGCAGCCTTAACCCGCATCCTGTCGAGGCTGTCAGTAATGACCTACTTGTGCTCCGCCCCTCCCCACTCCCACCCCCAGCTGTTTATTGCATTCAAATGCCCACTCATCAAAATCAAAAGTCAAATTGTCTGTCCGATCCAGGGAGGCCGTCATAAGCGGAGAGATTTGGCCAAAGAGAGCTGCCAGTTTGGCCATTTTGCAGTTCCAGAACCTTTTCAAGGTCGTCTAGAGACTATTTTTCCTTTTTTTTCCATCAAATTTGATCAAAAACTCTCCTCAAAAACTATGTCGCCAAAAAAATGTACACTCGATGATGATTACTGATTAAATGTTTAACTTAAACTTAAAACTTAAAATAAAAAATACTAAAACAATAACAAAAGATTTATAGAAACTGAAATATTTTATAAAAATAGTTGGTGCTTAGAATAAAATATTTAAGTATAGGTAACTAGTAAAGAATTATTTTAAGATTATTTTTTAATCATAAACACACTTTTAGCCCAAAAGGATTAAAGGACCTATCGGTAACTCGTGACTATTAAAAGTATCGATAAAAAACAAACATGTTGAGTCTTGCTTTTCAAACTTCTAACCAAATACTAACCTATTTTAGACATAAAAACCAATTCTTTACTAAAACTAGATATTTTTTTTTATAAAATCCAGTTTCAAGCCATTTTCCCTCCACTGACTGATGGCTTGGTCGGAGGAGTGTGGAGGCCTCACAGCAATTGCCATTAAGTTCACTTTACGTCCAGAAGTCAAAGTGAAAGTACCCGGAGAATGGGCAATAGAAGGGAATGGGGAACTTTGGAAATGGGACGGAGGTTGCACTGTACCGGCTGCTATTTATTTTCATTTTCGTGCATTTATGGCTTTATCTTCTCCACTTTACCACCGACCGAAGCTCTCTGACACTTTGTCGTTTTTATCGTTTCAGCGTTAATTCGGTTAAGCACTTGAAGCGAACTCCTGTTCCGCCCAGTGGTCCAGTGGTGGTATCCTGCCTTCCGCCGCCTTACCACCCCACCCCAGCCCCACCATCCACCATACATGGACATGAACCTGCTACACCAGCCACGATGCGTTGAACTCGTCGCAGGATAAACTGCTCGGAAAACGGAAACCACTGCTCACGGAAAGCCTCTTGAGCCGGACTATCCGGCCCGGCAATCATGTCCAGCAGTCACTCCGGCACAATTGGCCGTAAACGGGTCGGCAGCGGCAGCGGCAGTGCTGCCGGCAGCGAATACTATTATGCCTCCGGCGGTATGGGTGGCGGCATCCCCGGTTCCGGCGGCGGGGAGCAGCTGCGGCGGCAAAGGTCGGCCGAGTGGCACAGCCACCGCCACGGCCACAGTATGGGGCACGGCCACGGGATGGGCCATGGCCACGGATACGGTAGCAGCAGCGAGGACGAGTACCAGAACACCGGACAGGCCACGGCCTTCGACACCCAGCTACTTGCCCAGCTGCTCCTCCAGAGTCAGCAACTAGCCAGTGAGTATTTTCTGCAAAAATCATCTTTATTTCAGAGATTTATATTAAAAATAGATATAGAAATCTTTTAAGACATTCCGTTAAGGAATCGAGTCAGAACTGGCAAAGATATAGACATCGGAAGTGGCCATATGCGACAATCCAGGATTTTGAAAGGGTTTTTCCACAAAAATCGCGAAAAAATATAAAAAATATTCGGTACCCAGATTTTGATGCAGATTTGCCAGGAATCGATATAGAAATCGTTTAAGGTATTCCGCTGAAGGATCGGATCAAAATTGGCAAAGATATAGACATCGGAAGGGGCCTCATACGAGAATCCAGGATTTTGGAGGGGTCTCCCCACAAAAATAGGAAAAAAATCTGAAAAATATTTCGCTCTCAGATTTTGATGCAGATTTACCAGGAATCGATATAGAAATCGATTAAGGTATTCCGCTCAAGGATCAGATCAGAATTGGCAAAGATATAGACATCGGAAGGGGCCATGTTCGAGAATACAGGATTTTGAAGGGGTCTCCCCACAAAAATGGGGAAAAAATCTAAAAAATATTTCACTCTCAGATTTTGATGCAGATTTATCAGGAATCGATATAGAAATCGATTGAGGTATTCCGCTCAAGGATCAGATCAGAATTGGCAAAGATATAGACATCTGAAGGGGCCCATATAAGAATCTAGGATTTTGAAGGGGTCTCCTCAAAAAAATAGGAAAAAAATCTAAAAAATATTTCACTCTCAGATTTTGATGCAGATTTATCAGGAATCGATATAGAAATCGATTAAGGTATTCCGCTCAAGGATCGGATCAGAATTGGCAAAGATATAGACATCGGAAGGGGCCTCATACGAGAATCAAGGATTTCGAAGGGGTCTCACCACAAAAATCGGAAAAAAAATCGAAAAAATATTTCGTTCTTAGATTTTGACGCAGATTTGCCAGGAATCGATATAGAAATCGTTTAAGGTATTCCGCTCAAGGATCGGATCAGAATTGGCAAAGATATAGACATCGGAAGGGGCCTCATACGAGAATCCAGGATTTTGGAGAGGTCTCCCCACAAAAATAGGAAAAAAATCTGAAAAATATTTCGCTCTCAGATTTTGATGCAGCTTTATCAGGAATCGATATAGAAATCGATTAAGGTATTCCGCTCAAGGATCGGATCAAAATTGGCAAAGATATAGACATCTGAAGGGGCCTCATACGAGAATCCAGGATTTCGAATGGGTCTCCTCAAAAAAATAGGAAAAAAATCGAAAAAATATTTCACTCTCAGATTTTGATGCAGATTTATCAGGAATCGATATAGAAATCGTTTAAGGTATTCCGCTGAAGGATCGGATCAGAATTGGCAAAGATATAGACATCGGAAGGGGCCTCATACGAGAATCCAGGATTTTGGAGGGGTCTCCCCACAAAAATAGGAAAAAAATCTGAAAAATATTTCGCTCTCAGATTTTGATGCAGATTTACCAGGAATCGATATAGAAATCGATTAAGGTATTCCGCTCAAGGATCGGATCAAAATTGGCAAAGATATAGACATCTGAAGGGGCCTCATACGAGAATCCAGGATTTAGAAGGGGACCCCCCACAAAAATCGGAAAAAAATCTGAAAAATATTTCACTCTCAGATTTTGATGCAGATTTATCAGGAATCGATATAGAAATCGATTAAGGTATTCCGCTCAAGGATCAGATCAGAATTGGCAAAGATATAGACCTCGGAAGGGGCCATGTTCGAGAATACAGGATTTTGAAGGGGTCTCCCCACAAAAATGAGGAAAAAATCTAAAAAATATTTAACTCTCAGATTTTGATGCAAATTTATCAGGAATCGATATAGAAATCGTTTAAGGTATTCCGCTCAAGGATCGGATCAGAATTGGCAAAGATATAGACATCGGAAGGGGCCTCATACGAGAATCCAGGATTTCGAAGGGGTCTCCCCACAAAAATTTGAAAAAAATCTGAAAAATATTTAACTCTCAGATTTTGATGCAGATTTATCAGGAATCGATATAGAAATCGTTTAAGGTATTCCGCTTGAGGATCAGATCAAAATTGGCAAAGATATAGACATCGGAAGGGGCCATGTTCGAGAATACAGGATTTTGAAGGGGTCTCCCCACAAAAATGAGGAAAAATCTAAAAAATATTTAACTCTCAGATTTTGATGCAAATTTATCAGGAATCGATATAGAAATCGTTTAAGGTATTCCGCTCAAGGATCGGATCAGAATTGGCAAAGATATAGACATCGGAAGGGGCCTCATACGAGAATCCAGGATTTCGAAGGGGTCTCCCCACAAAAATTTGAAAAAAATCTGAAAAATATTTAACTCTCAGATTTTGATGCAGATTTATCAGGAATCGATATAGAAATCGATTAAGGTATTCCGCTGAAGGATCAGATCAGAATTGGCAAAGATATAGACTTCGAAAGGGGCCTCATACGAGAATCCAGGATTTCGAAGGGGTCTCCCCACAAAAATCGGAAAAAAATCTGAAAAATATTTCATTCTCAGATATTGATGCAGATTTATCAGGAATCGATATAGAAATCGATTAAGGTATTCCTCTTAATGATAGGATCAGAATTGGCAAAGATATGGACTCCAGAAGGGGCTGTATATGAGGTACCCCCCTGAGCTCATAGCTCGCTGCCAGTCTTGATTTTCTAGAAAATCTTCAACCTTTCCTTAAAAATAATCTGATAAATCGCCTTTTAAGCACAAATTAGTAGAGGCTGCCCCAAGTATTTAGTAAGTAACCCCTGAGGGGAGTGCCCAAGTGTCTCTAAATTGGAATTAGGGCCGGAAATACCGCTCCGACGTAGGGAAAGCGTATTGCAAATGGTCCGCTCCGCCCGCCTGGGTCTCCCCCTACTCATTATTTTATTTAATTGAATTATTCAGCTCTCGGTGGCACAACTGTGTCCAGGATTCCGAATAACCAAAGTCCGAGAGCACACAAATCGATTCCAATTGCTTGCCACTGAATTTCTGAAATGGAGCTGGCCAAGACGCTGGGTGGCAGGGCGAGATGGGGCTGGGCAGGGATTTGGGAAGGAGGACAGCTGGGGCGTAGCCAGGGGGTTAAGTGGGGGTTTGGGCGGTGGGCAGTGGGTGGTGGGAGGTGAGAGAGAGCTCTTCTGACAGTTTCTGATTGAATTGAATAAGTCGCCCAATGTAACCGATAAAGCACAGTGGTGAGTGGATAAAGGGGAAAGGGAAACTTTGTTTTCAGATTGGAATTTAATTTTCAGAAATTTTTAAATCACTTTTTTTATGAAAAATAAGCCTTTAAGGTTTTTTTTTTTTAAGTAATAATAGCTTAAAATATTTGAATATTTATTTATATATTAAATTAAGGGGAATCCCTTGAAGAGGGGATCCACTGTACCCCACCGAATGGCAGCTCCGCGAACGTCAGCAGTGTGCGATTCAATTACAATCAAGTTGGCAGCGCCGGCCTAATGGCCGATACAATGCTAGCATCCTCTGACATTATCCTCCGACCCCCCTGACATTAATCCCCCCTCCACCCCCACCGCCCAGGCGCCCCACAAACGAGCCAAAGGCAAACTTAATCGAGGCATAAAACGCAAATCGCAGCGGCCGGCCGACCGGCGCGGCGCGGCGCGGCGCGGCGCGTCGGCGAATGCTCTTTTTACGCGCCACGCCTGCATTTGTTTCGCCTCGTTTTATTGTCTGTTAATATTTAATGCAATTTACGATTCATTTTTTACAACCTAATAACGCAACGTCGACGGCTCGCAAATTGTTTGCCATTTGGCCGCCGCCACTGCCTCAGTTCTCGCGGGGAAAATTGAAAAGCCAGCATCCATCCAGCACGCAACATGAACAAACATGTTGGAATACTTGTATTTTATTTGGTATTTTTTTGTATACACTGCGCATATCCTGTAAATATCCTGTGCATATATTGTGGTTCCAGGAGCACTCCACAAATATTTGATCGATTGGCAAACACAGGGCTTTCAGTTAGCTTTTGATCAAATTTTTATCAAGGGGGTACCGCGATTTCATATTCGCGTCAGTCAATCGAATACTTTCAATCGCAAATAGGATTTATTAAAAAGTCAATATTTGGAATAAAAATCGCAAATAAAAGGGGAAATTTTCTTAATTCTTGTAGGTTTTTAAATGAAAAGAAAAGAAAGACAGAAAGGCTTCTTATTCTAACCTAACTTTTTTCATACAGTTTAAACGTTATTCAACACTGTTTATAAATTATTTATTTATTTTAATGAATTTTTTGAAACAGGCATGGAACACTACAACTCGGACTGCGAACCGGACTACTTGAGGCAACGCGATCGCCGCTTGGACGAATCCTCCATGGACGAGACCACCCCCAGTCCAGCCCCCGGGCCCGTACTCGGCCCCGCCCCCGAAGTAACCTACGCCCAGCCGCACCAGCAGCGCACCTCGCTGGGCGGGTCGCCGCTCAAGGTGTCCACTGTCTCGGCCGGAAAGTACCAATCGAATGCCAACCTGGGCTTGTTCCCCAACAGCAGCAGCAGTGGCAGCAGCATCCAGAACTCCGCCGGAATGCAGGGATCAGGCGGCGTAGCTGGAGGACTGGGAGGAGGAGGAGGCGCCTCCACCGCCAATACGCCGCGCAGTACAAATCCCTTCCTCAATTCCAGCAAATTTCCGGGCGACGACAGCGATCCTGTCGTCCTGCCGGCCTCGGCCTCGTCCTCGACCGCCGCCTCCAATTCCCACTCGAACCGCAGCCACCGGAATTCGGCAGCCGCCCGGAGCACCCTCAACCGGCTGAGTCAGATGACCAGCTCCAGCAGCGATTCCATGCGGCATCCCCAGCTGAAGCAGCTCCTCCACCCGGAGGAGAACGGCGGCGTGGATCCGGCCCGCAGCAGTAGCCGGAGCAGCGGCACGGCGGAGTCCGAGGAGCCGCCACCAGAACCGGCGCCCCCGGAGATTCCGCCCCGCACCCAATCCCTGCTAATGTCCTTGCGGAAGCATTCCGACTACAAGCTGAAGTACGAGGAGAAGGGCGACCAGAAGCACGAGGAGTTCATCCCCACCAGCCAGCTGCAGAAGGGTGAGTTTCCCATCCCTTTCAGCAGCAGGTCCTTATTGCCTCTGGGGCCACCTTAGACCATGAATATCCTTAGGAGAGTGTTTGCTTTTCCAAGAAAGAATGAACTCCGAAGGGAGCACATTACATTCAGGTTTATAAACAAATAATTTTATTTTAAATTTAAATGCAAATTTCTTAAAAAGATTTAAGAGAAAATAAATGCTAATCATTTTTGGGGCATTTATTTTTGTCAAAATTTAACATTTAATCTTGGTTCTTAAACTAATTGTTCTTTGAGATTATTTTAGGGGAAATATTCTTAAAAAAAATATATAAAATTGTTTCTTTTTAATTATTAATTTTAAAAGTAAAATATTTCCTTTTTGAATTCCTTTCTATTTTGAAGCCCTTTCTAAACAAAGCTTAGTTATTAGATACAATTGATTAAATTTCCCCCACATCTTTTAAAAACAAATATCCCAATATAGGGAATTTAAAAGCAGGGAAATTACACAGCACTTGGCTGTTTATGGTCCCAGCTTTTAGTCCCAAGCTTTTTGGGAAAATTTTCGCTTTGGGAAAAGCATTCCATGTTATTCGCTTCGAAGCTGAAAGCTTTTCGTCCTGTCCGAAAGCTTCTTAAAAGAAACTGTTAGGAGACTGTTAGCTTTTCGAAGTTCATCTCCTTAGTTATAAGTTAAAAAGATTATATATTTTAGTATTAATAATTGAATATTTTTTGTAGATTATTTAATCAGCGACAACCTCCGATCGGATCAGCAGCTAAAGCCTCTCTCTCCTGGCGATTCTAATGGGTGAGTTTGGACTTGACATTTTCTTTTTCAAAAATTATCTAAAAACTTTGAGATTCAAGCTCAGTTAGGTTTCAAAATAATAAAAAAAACATATTTATTTAAGAAAATTTATAACTATTTATATACCGATATTTTCATAAAATATACAAATATTTTCTAATAATTCTTATAAACTCTAGTTCTTAAATCTTTTCCCTGCATATTTTTGTTTTGAACTTGAAGTATTGGGAATCCTGGTTCTGTAATCCTTTTTTTTGGCGATAAAGCAAAGAAAAGGATGTGGAACCTCCACGATGTCAGCGATTGCCCTCTAATCTCCGGCTGCGAGTCCGGCTCCCTTTGGGGCTCATGTTGCGAAAATCCGTATGGAGAAAAAGTAACATCTGCACTGGGAGATATTTTTCTCATCAAAATTATTAGGCAATTAATGAAAATGGATAGATTACTGTTGAAAACTACTTATATCTTAGTAACACGATAGTCTTAGGCCAAAAAACACTATTTTTCCCCAAAAATATGTTGATACGGGCACATTGTTCGAGTATATGATGATCTGGGCACACTTTTTTAACATAAACTATCCAAATAAGCTCTGAGAATACTTACTAATTTTGCTCCTTTGATCTTTAAACATTTTTAGGGAAATTCCCTCAACATCCTTTACCAATATCCTTTTTTAGCCGTGTGGCAAGTGAAAATGAAGCTGCCCTCCTCATGTTAACGGCAATTAAATCCGCAAAATGCTTTCGCATTGGCATCCGTGTTGTCCGGATCGCTGTTTGTTTTCCAACGTGTGTGTCCCTGTGTGTGTTTGTTTGTGTCCTTTGTTTGTTTATTTGTTTGTTGTCTCTGTCTGTTGCTGCGCTTGTCTTTATCTAGCCATGTCCTGGCCGTCCTGTATCTTTTTCCGTCCGCATCTCCGAACTCCAACTCTGGCTGCTCCATTCTCCAGGTTGCATTGTAATCCCAGCCAGATGTGGAGGCCAAAACTTCAAAATGGCTGCTGCCTTTGGTGGCCATTGGAGTCGCCGTTTTTGTCCCCATCGGTGGTGTCCTGCATCCCATCCTTCCAGTGTTTCCCGCCCACTGGCACTGGTTTTCCTCGCAAAAGATGTCCGTAGCATTTTGCGGTTTTGTAAGCGGCTTTCGCTTCACATTTTGTTTGCTCTCTCCGCAACGAAGGATTTCTCCACTGTCGTCCTTGTCCTGCCTCCTGGTGCCTAGTGCCTAGTGCCTAGTGGCTGGTGCCTGATGCGGCCTGTCCTCGTCCTTTTCCTACATTTTCCCACCTGCCACCTGATGCTGCCAAAGTTGCCAGCTCCTACAGAGCCACTGTGTGCAGCATAATTAAAGAACTCGCTTGGAGATTACGTGGTTTTATGGGTTTAACCATTGCCATTGCCATCTCTCCCACCCACGACTTGGCCAGATTTTTGAGGACGAAGGCGTCCTGCGCTTCAGGTCTCAGCCCAAAAGTTTCAACCGCAAGACAGACGCTAATGTTACAGCTAATGATTGCGAAGCCCCGGAACTCGGGCATCGGATATACTCATTCACAAAGCATACACACACACAAAGGATATATATATATATATGTATATGTATGTGTATTTAAAGTCTATAATATATACGGGATATATCCACAACAATGGCAGAGGCTTAAAAAGTCAACAGGACTAGAGGTGCGGGCTGGCTTGTTTTGTTTTCTCGCTGAATTAAGATCCTGGCGAAAATATGAAAGAGACCCCCATCCTGGCTCCTCATTTTCCAGAGTCCTGTGGGCGGTTAATTATTTGATGTGTTGAAAATATATATTTTAAGTTGTTTAAACTACTAACTAAAGGATAATGGAATCTGGGCTTTAAATTGTTTCAAAAACTATAAATAAAGTGACCAGGTCTTTAAAAATAAAATACTACACACAGCGCATACAAAAGCTCTTAAGAAAAATACTTAAAAATAATACCATATGATACCCGGTACTATTTCTTTCCTTCCTTTCTATTGTCCTTAAGAAGAACTTCACTATTATTATAAATCTTAGAGCTAGAACTGATATATCTTTTCCTTAAAGAAAACCTTCCTAAAATACCAAAACCTGTAGTGAAAAAAATCCATAATGGCCTTGCCGACAAAAAAAAAAACAAAAAGATGAGAGATTATGTGGGAAAGGACATGGCATATTCTATTAATGTGGGGATCATGAAAGTTTTTACAACTAAAACCGGATTCGAATTGGCAATTTCATGGTTCGAGGGCGGAGCTGCCATTTTTATGGCACATTCGTGAGCTTATTGTAATGAATTGCCTCCGAGTCTACTGAGGTTACAGGGACAGGGACAGGGCCGGGGGAGGTGTGGCATATGGAGCATGTGGCATGGAGCGTTTGCTGTAATCATAATTTTATGTCCGTCTAAGTAGCTGCGCATGACGACTGTCAACGGCACGGCCTTTATCCTGACTGAAGGACCTGCTTCTGCAGGCCACCAACCCTCCGCATACCCAAGATGCACAGTATCCTGGCCGACTGTCAGGCAGCGTCTTAAGCTGTCTGCCACACACTGTGGCTGCCACAAATTTCGAAACCGAAGTCACTGTCGAGCAACCGACCCTGCAACAGTTAGCGGTCAATTGACTGCACCGGGCCACCCATCATCCCGGCCAGTTGTCTTTGGCAGATCTGGGTCTGGAACCAGTGGCTGGAGCAGTGGCCAGAAGCCGGCGGTCGGAAACCGAGTCCCAAATAGCTGACAGCCATCAGCAGCAGTCGTCCAGTTGTGTCCTTAAAGTCGCACAATTTGGCAAATTCTAATATCCATCAAGTGGGGCATACTTTCGCGAATATCTAGTATTTATTGAGTGTGACCATGCCTTCAGTTTCTTAAACTATTCATAAATTATTTAAAAATAATAAAAATGAGGTTAGAAAGGACAAGTGTGGCAGACTTTTGCGAATATCTAGTATTTATTGAGTGTGACCAAGCCTTTACCAAGCCTGTGACCAAGTTTCTTTATAAAAATTTAAATAATAATAAAAATGCTATAAAAAGGACATTGTTTTTGACAATTACTAGTATCTAGTAAGTGTGACCTTCGCCTTGGCAATTTCTGGCATTTATCCCAGTGTGACCCTCATTGTCACCAATCTGATGATGCATTTGGTGGAGTGCCTTGGAGTTGCACCCTTTTTTTAGTGAAACTTGAATGGCAAGTCGTTAGGAAGCGATCACTTTGTGTGGAGATGGGAAAACTGATGTTGAAGGTAACTGCAGCGATCGCTGACAGTCGAAGATATATGATGGAAATTAATACAACAAGCGTAAACACTTGAGAGGCGCTTCTTCGATCGGCTTGCACCCAAAACATCTCGGGGAAGGGGAAAAAAATGACTAAATAAAACCTTTCCACCAACGCCCACGCATTCGTCTTTTGGGCGAGTGACTCAGGAACAGAATTGGATAGAGTGAGTGAGTGTCTGGCTGAGTGACTGGCTCTGTTTTTGGTTTTGTTGTGCCAGGAAGCGGGAAAAAGATACAGATACAGATGCGACTAAGGGATGCCTCACAAGGTGGGTATTCTAATGGGGTTTAGGGTGTTTGTGGACTTGTTAGAACAAATAGTAATATTTATAAATAAAAAATCAAGGCATAACTGTCTTGAATAAATCCTAAAAATTATTATTTAAAGATATTATGACGTCATGTTTATAAAAAAAAATATATATACCCTAAAAAGTATCCCAAGGCCCGAGTAGCGGGTATCAGAAGCGAGGAAAACGAACAGACTAATTGAAAACAATCATTAAACAGAAACCGAGACTGAGCGCTGTCTGGGGCGCCCGTTTATGTGTATCACTTAATTATAACTGTACACACACACACATCCGTCGAGCGGTATGATGGCACGGCCATAGGCCATCCAGAAGATACAGATACAGGCGCTCTGTGGGATACTCGGGGCCAGTGTGCTTATCCACTTCATTAAAGGAGTTCGGACATTGGACGAAGTTGAAGTTGAAGTTGAAGGCGAAAAGGTGGCACACAACAAACAGAAAGGTATTATAGGGATCGAGGGGGATCCGACAAAAAAAAAATGAAATAAAAAATAAAGCGGTAGGAGTTGACCGCAAAGACAACCCACTGAGTTGGGTTCTCGTTTTTGGCTTTCGGGTTTCGGTTTCGGTTTCAACATGAGACCTTCATCATGGGGCATGGGGCATGCCTGGCCTGGCCTGCCCTGGCCTGGCTGTTTTATTAATTATGCTTTTTCGGTTTTGGTTTTGCTTAGCTTATGCCTTGCTCTCGCCCATCAGACCTTATAATTTCGCGTAATTATATTCAATTGTTTAATTGCCGACTGATTCGGCGTAATTGAATTTGTCTCTGCATGTCACAACAGAGCTGGAAGTTCAATCAGGGCCCAGCTCCGAGCGGAAGCGGTTGACATTTCGGGACAACAACTCCAGTTAATTAAGCTAACCAATTGTCGGGGAAAGTATGTTCTGGATTGGCATTAAAACCTGAAAATTATGAGTGGGATGGAGGCTTTAAAGGAGATTTTTAAACTATTTTGTGAGATGGACAACTATTTTCTGAGGGATAAGTATGGTAATCGTACTACTACTACCATTATGATGAAAACTATGATAAAATATCAAAAAAAGGATCTATTGTAGAGCGTAATAGTCTTTTGGGAATATTAATACTAAGTCTAAAAAATATATAAACTAATAAAGACTAAAAAATACCTGAAATATACAAATAAGTCAAATAAGTCAGTCTCTAACTAAAAAAATACATATGCTTAGACTGCTTTTTAATTAAAAAAAAAAGTGAATCTTATAGCTCTTGACAAGTACTATAATTGGTGAAAATATATATTTTGGATTGCCTTTTGTTTTAGAAATATTCAAACAAAACTAGGCAGAAGTCCAGTAGACTAAAACTTGGATAGACAGAAGTTACTTTTTCAAAAACCATTTCAAAAGCTTATTTCAGTAATTTCTCATTGCAACCTATGGAAAAATTTGTCTGCCATCAATATTAAAATATTATTTATTCATTGATCTTATTATTTCTTTTTGTTTCAATTCAAAATATTTAGTAGTTCTTTTTTAAATTTAATTTTTATCTCTGTCGCAAGCGACATTTTCTTCTTTTCTTCAAACATTTTCTGGTGTTTAGACTTTTTTAAATATAAAAAAACATAAATTCGATATTCTATATTAATTAAACATTAATTCAGAGCTAAACAAAATAAATAATAAGAAATTCGTAATAATTAGCACTTTTTTTTAATCTTTGGTTATAAGCCGATATTAAAAATAGTTAATAGTTAATAGTTTTGAAATCTCTTTACGAAATGTATTTAAAATTAAAATATTTCAAAATGTGTTGAAAGTAAATGTAAAATATTATTCAATTTGTTTAATTAAAATTATTTGAAAATTTTCCATATAAAAATATTTGAAAAAAACATACTTTTAAAGAATTTGGAGAAATATTTATTCTAGTCTCTAGTCCATATATCTATAGTCTATCTACTACTTGAAGTAATCTAGTATTTTATTATCCAACTATAGTATTTTAGTATTTTATTTCATAGAATTAAATACAAATTAAAACAAAAAGAAAGAAAGAAAGTGGAGAAATATTACTTAGGGGAAGAGTGGAAACTCTGAAAACTCTCCACTCCATTGTTGCAATTTTTCTTTTTGGAAAATTGTGAATGAAAAGCCTGATGAATGGATGGGAGATCCCCCCTTCGGGCAGGGAATAAAGCCTATAAATGGGTTTATGAAACGCAAACTGGAGATATAGTTACCGACCATAACGGATCGGCTTACCAATAACTAATGTCCGGCCATCAACTGCAAAGAAAACAGCAACAATGCGGGCCCACGCAACAGGGGAAACAAATACCAAAAAAAAAAAAAAGAAAATACATATGTTTTTCAATGTTTTTCCTTTTTCCTCAAGTGGCGCTCCAAAAAAAAGAGACTGAGAGAGGGGGGTGATCCCATCACTCTTGAGAAATTCATAAATTCACGCCGACGCTGCAATTAATCTGCCGCCTATCGCCGTCTCTCTCGCTCGCCGGGCACTGCGCCTGTGCGACAGCTGTTGACAGCGACGCCAACTGCGACGCAGACGCGGACAGCTCGGCGACCGCCCGCCGAGTCCGTTGATTGACCTTATTATTATTATTGTTTTTGTTTTTCTTGTTGTTTTTGTTGTCTCACAGGCCTGGCCTGTGAGAAATGTGCCCAAATGTCGTAACTGTTAACACAGGCCCTCTCGGTTCCTCATGCTCTTGCTCCCTCCCTTTCGCTCCTTGGACCCTCTTATTTTTTTCTTGCGGTTTTTTCAAGAGGTGTCACATTACGAGTTTAACCCTATGGTGGTTGAAAGTTATTAAAAGAATCTATAATTTTTTTAATATAAAATATGATAAGACTAAATTAAAGAAGAATATTTATGAATATTCAACAAAATATATTTTAAAATCTATTTTCGAGTCAATAAGACCCTTTGTGGGGTTAAGCCATTACCGATCTCCAGTTATAACACTCTTCATCGCCGGTAATTAATCTTTATCAAGCAGGCAGCAAGAGAAACAGCTCGCACAGGGCTTAGGGGCCAAGAAACAGCATGACTCAAGGCCTAAAAATGGAAATTACAAAATTCCAAAAAAAAGAAGATATTTTATTAAAAATCCTTCAACAAGTTGTTTCCGAAAAACTAACAAAGAAGCTAGACAAGCCCGCAACCATTATAAGAGCAAATATAACAGATTTTGCCATACAAGGAGCAGCTGTTATACACTAAGGATAACGGAAGAGAGCCACAGTAACAGCACAACAGTAAGAGATGCTGCCAGAGAGCGCTCTTAGAGCTGGCCAGTTGGAAAGAGAAAAGTAAATAGTTACATAAAGCATTAAAGGAATAAAAATTATAAAAGTAAAAGATGAAATAAACAAAATAAATAATACATTTAAATCTTAAATCTATAGATTATTCATTTTTGTTAATAATTTCCCATAAAACTCTCCTCATATGTTGTAACTGTAATTACTTCTTAAAACTGTTATACCAGCTGAAACTCTTTTCAGTAAACAGTTCAAGGCCCAAAACTATTCTTATTCCTTACAATATTTTTATTCAACATTTATTCAAAAACTAAAAACATAGATAATAAAAAAATCCATTAAAACAGCTGTTGGGGAAACAAAAAGTAAACGGAATGCAAGAAAACAAAAAAAAAAAAGAGTATTGGCAAACAATAACAGAAACCTGTGGCGGCTAACAGACTGCTGGCAGAAATCCTGTTTGTAGCATAGTGCTTCCTTCTCGTTCTGCTGGGGAGAACCGGTTTGCGGGAGCGAGCAGGACAACAGAGCGCAGTTAGTAGTTAACAGAACAGCATCTCCGGAGAGAGCGCAGGTCCAAACTGCTCTCCCCAGCGCTCTCTTTGTTTACAGCTTGGCTTTGTAACTGTTAATGTGATTGTTAACTTTTTACTTCAATATTTAAAAAAAAAATAACAATTTGTTGATTAAATTTTATAATTATTTTTTTAAATAGATTTTTGAGATAGTTTTCTTAAAATAATAAAAATAAATGAGTTCTTGAGACTCGGCTTTAACAGCTTCCAAACAGAGAGAGCGAGAGATAGAGAGCGGAAGAGAGCGCCCACGCTCTCCGTTCTCCGCTCTCCGGTTAACAGCGCCAGCAGACTGTTAGCGGCCATGGCGCGCCGCTTAAATGCAAATACACCAACACAGGGGTTTTTTTTTCGAAGAAGCCCTCGCCTGGTGAGCACGTTTGCCGGAAAAGTGTCGGCGTAGTCGGAAAAGTCGGAAAAGTCGTGAAAAGGCATCGGACGGGGAAAGACTTTCGCTCGCTGGGTCGCTTCCTTTTGCCGTTATTGTTCGTCATTGTCGCGTTCGCGTCGCGTCCCTCTCGTTCTGTCCAGCCACCCCTCTCGCTCGCACTCAAGGTATTCTGCCAAAAAAAAAATAACAAAAAAAAAAAGAACGCGTCCTCTGTGAATTATTTATTATTATTGTTGTTGTTGCGTTGCATATTGTTTGTGTGTATATAGTACCTGTGTGTGTGCGTGTGTGTGTGTCGCGTTGCAGCGAAAAAAAAAGACATTCTTTTGTTGCCATTATTCCCTTTTTTTGTGCGTCCCTTGCGTTCTTATCATTTATCGCCCTCTCCCTCTCCCCGCCATCTTCTGTATATTTTTGTCGCAATTTTTTTCAAGTGCTCCCAGTGCCAGCGGATAAACAAAACAAAACAAAACAACAAACAAGCAACGCCAAACACACACGAAAGCGACAAACAAAAGCCACGGATTACACCAGCAGCGGCGTCTCTTTCTCTTTTTTGTATTTTTTGGATAAAAAATGAATTAAAACTAAAAACACAGCAAGAAAGCGAAGAAGAAAAACAAAAGCGGAGAATTGCGAAAATTTCGAGCAAGGAGCCAGCCAACAACAACAAGAATGTAGGTCACTTTTATACAAAAATTTATCCTTTTCCTTGGCCCGCAAACAAAAAAAAAACATATCCTTGTGTACCGTTATGCTTTACCGTTATCCCTTTGAATAAAAAAAAAATAAATGAATAAAAAATGTAAACTGCAAACAAAATGCAAAAAAAAAACAAGTTACTGTTAAATAATACTGCAATTATGAAGGGAAAACAACAAACAAATAAACAACAAATGAAAGAGAAGCAAAATAAATCGAAAATGTAATTAAAAAACGAAAACAAAACGTCGCGAATGTTTGATTTCCGCAAATATTTGCGGAAAAGTCAGCAAATTTTCTCATAAATCAGACTTTTTTGGGGGGTTTTCGATCGGATAATGGCTAGAAATTGGCAGAAATCGGTTCTATATAATCTCTTAAATAATAATCTTCTTGAAAAACAAAAAATATGAATTGAAAAAATAGTTTCTTTTAAAAAAAAGGCAAAATAGTTAGTGAAAAGCTCGAGTTTAGGCAGAAATTTCATTTTTTTAAACACTTTCGTCACTCAAAAGTGTCCAAATCGTGATTAAAAGTGACAGAAATGCTTAAACTTTATTTTTTTAACTATATTTTAACTATTATTATAAATTAAAACATAATTTCATTTTTTTTAGGCATTTTTAATGCAATTTTTAAGAGAAACTTCTTCGTCCTGAAAATTAAAAGTGTTGAGCTTTGATCTTTTTGTTAAGATTGTTCTTTTCTTAAATAAATATTTACAAAATAATCAAAATAATTAAAGAAATTCTTAGATTCCAAGATATTTCGTCACAAAAATAAAATATTAAGCCCCTTACGGCAAGTTCTTTCGTCACTGAATCAGTTTTGTGACTAAAATTAACTAATTTCTTGTGATTTTTTAGGTTTTTATTTTAGTAATTGATTAAATATTCTACAAATAATCAAAGAAATATAAAAAATATACAAACTTTTAGTGAAATTAGAAAACTGAACTGAAAAAAAGTCAGATTTAATTGAAAAAAATCTGTTTTTTAACCAAAAATCAAATGAAATAAAAGCCAAACCTCTAAAACATAAAAATCGAAACCTAAAAAAATTAAAATAAAAACCAAGAACTAAAAAAAAACAATTATTTGAGTTGAAAGTCAGAAGGAAACAAATATTTTCTTAAAAATAAATCAGCCAAGCAGACTTCTGTCAGTTTTTTTTCGAGTTTTTCTAGGGGGGTGCCTGTTAGGTCAGTGTTTTAAATGTTTGGCAATTATGTGCCTTGTGGCTCTCAAGTTTTGTATTTTTTTTTGCACATTTGTTTAATGAAGAAAAGCAAATGGTTATGGCTGGGAGAACCCCTTCCCGCGAGCCAAAAATGTATCTCAACCCCAGAAGATACTGTATCTCGCAGATCCGTGATCTTCTCGCCGCCGCTCGCGGCCATAAATCAATGCCGACGGCAATCAGCGCTCTGCGATCCCCAGGCGGATGGATTTATGCCCCGCCGATGCCAAAAAAATGGCCATCTCCCCGCCATGTGGAGGGAAACCCTCCCCCCTCCCCCTCTACAATTAAGCAAATTGTTGAAAGAACTCGAACTCCGCGGAATACAAAATTAAAAAAATAAAACTTGGCTTCCTTAGGGGGGGGCCTCATTTCAATTCATCAATTTCTGAAACAAAAAGGCGGCCACTAATGGCCCCAAACAGTTTGTGGCTAAAAAATGGCCTTTTTTAATTGAAAATGTTGCAAGAACTATGGCTTTTTGTTTATTTTATTTTTTGGTTTCTATTTTCTGGCTTTGGAATTCGTTACAAAAGTTTCTAGTCATTTTTTTTGCAAAGAGTGTCTAAAGTTTAAATTGTTTGAATTTTTTATTAGGAACTTATGACATTTTATTGATATTTGTTTACTTTTTTAATTGAAATACAATTTAAATACAAAAATTACATAAAAATATCAGGAATATTCGTCACAAAGCTTAAAAAAAAGATACTTGTTTGATCTTTTGGAAGTAGTTTGTGTTTTAAAATATATTTTAATGTAAAATAGTGCCAATTTTTGTCACAATTGTTAGCTATTTCTTAGATTTTTTGAAAATCTGAAAGAAAGAATTAAAAAATATACTAAAGGGTGGAATATTCGTCACTTAAATCTTAAAAAAAAGATACAATTTGGATCCTTTGGAACTAAATTGTCTTTTAAATTAAATTTTAATGTAAAATTGTTGCAATTTTAGTCACAATAGTTAATAATTTCTTTGTTTTTTTTTGAAAATCTGAAAGAAAGAATTAAAAAATGTACTAAAGTGTGGAGTATTCGTCACAAATTCTTAAAAAATATAACTTTTCTCTCATTTTTCTAGTTTCCAGAAGCAGTTTGTGTTAAAAAATGTGTTTCAAAGTGTAATAATCTTTAGAATTTTAAAACAAAATGCTATTTTTTTTATGAGAAATTATAAAAAATCTAAAAAACTACAAAAAAATAGTTATTTTTTAGAAGAAATAGTTTTAAAAAGCTAAAAATAACAAAGAATTCTTTGAATTCCCTTTTAAAAGAAATGTCCTTCTCTCTAATCTCTAATATTTTATAAAATGAAATAAAATATTAAAAAAAAAACTAAAAAAAATCATAAAAAAAGGCAAAAGCCAAGCTGTTTCGAACTCCTGACTTGAAATATCCATTACGGCGAGGATCGTATCGGATTTCAAAATATCCTTTGGCGGGGATGTCCCAGCAGCTGTTTATGTTTTATTTTTTTATTTTTTTTTATTAATATTTATATTTTTATTTAGGGAAGAGGAAGAGGCCGCCCCCGGCAACCTGCTCGAATTCGAAAAAAAAAAAAGTGCCGAAAAATCAAAGGCAGCTGATGACGAAAGAGGAGGCTCTCTTTCTCTCTCTTCTCTTCTCCTTTTTCTTTCTATTCGAGTCACTCCTCCGCCTCCTTTGTGTTTCGCAAATGTGCCGCACAGCTGTTGTCGGTTTAGCGCCGAGATGGAAATGTATCTCGCGGATGCAGCAGCAGCAGCGGCCAAGAAGTATCTCGAGAGGCAAGTACCTGTGCCGGGGATTAAATTATGAGCGGCGATCCATCCCCTCTGAGGCTGCTGCGGCCCAACAGATGTGTGTATCTTGAAGATAGACACACTCGCTGGATGTATCTGTAGCTCGAGTGCGCGAATTAGTGCAACAGAAATGTCAAAAGTTCGGGGGGGTTGGGGGTAGAGAGAGAGACGCACGTATCTGCCAGATACACTTGCAAATAGTTGTATCTCGCAGATACAAGATGCGAGGAGGGCAGAGCCCGGCCGGCCACTCGAGATGATTTATGACGCCAGTCGCCAGTCGCCAGTTTCGCCATTGATGGCCTCAGACCTCGGGAGCTCGGGAGAACCTCAAGCATCTCGAGAACCTGCGACCTGAAACCTGCCAGCCGAGCCGATGATGCTGCAAAAACGGGGAGAGAAAAAGGTACACAGAATGTGGCAAGAAACAGAGAAGGAGCGAGCAGGACAAGGGGCAGGAGACCTCGTACCTGGGTCTCGAGGTGTGAAGCACTCCGGGCCCCGAAACCTTGAATTGAAAATTCCGAAAAACGCACAAAAATGCCTGCAAAAATGTGTCTAAAAGACACTGACAGAAATCAGTCAATAGTTTAAGAGGAAATTAATGAAAAATCTTAAAAAACAATTCATTTAAGGAATTTTTAGTTAAAACTAAGAGGAAATGGGTTAAAAATATACTAGAATCAACTGGAAAAGAGTTTTCCAACAAAATACTAAACTTAAATACCAAGTTTGTAGTTAAAATTACCAGAAAAAGGCCTAAAAATAAACAAAACTACTAAGAATATTCATAAATATTTATTTAGAATAAATCCTCTAGAGAATTAGTTGATAAAAAATAAAAGAAAAAGGGATTTCTTAAAAAATACCATACTTAAATACCAAGTTTTCAATTAAAAAAAATCAAAAATTGTATGCTTTTCATTAAATTCAGTTTTAAAATGATTAATTTTTATAAAAATTATAAAATATTAAGAGAATTTAAGTAAAAAATAGCAAAAATATAGTTTTCTTAGAAAAATACCAAACTTAAATACTAAATTTTGAACTAAAATTAGCAGAAAAAGATTTAAAAGAATAAAAAAACTTAAAATATTAGTTAAAATATTATATTCTTCTATGAATCCCTTTTTTAAACAATTATTTGATGAAAAATTTTAGAGAGAATACTTTTGGTATATTTTTTCAGTAGAAAAATCATGCACAGACCTGCCAGAAAGCAAACAAACTTTTAGTTATTTATTTTCAAACTTTTTCCTTAATTTAATTAATAAAATTAATAAAAAAATCGGACTCTGTGGGAGATGGCTGCGAGTGTGGGTCCCGTAAGTGAATCAAAAGAGGAAAGCCTGTCCAGATCTTGGCAGCAGTGACGCAGCTAAAAAGGCCAAACCCGGCCTAGACCGGGCCAGAGTCCGGCAGCGTCGGCTGGTCATTACCGTCATGCCTTGTCATAGACAACATCGTTTATTTTCGAAGCACTCGAGGGGAGGCGCAGCTCCCTGCCGCTGCTTCCCAGGCCCCTCCCCGCTCCTAACCGTTTTCACACCTCTCCTGGCTGGGATGTGCCTGTACCTGGGAGGCTGCCTGTGAATCAGCACAACTGGACGGGAGGCGAGCGAGATGGATGGGAAGAACAACAACAGAGATGGAACTAAAATAATACTTGACTGATTTGGCGATGTTTTTTGTTGATTTTTTAGCAGTTAGTGTGGGTGCTGGGGGGTAGAGGTGGGCGCTAGGGGAGGTGGGTGCTGGAAGCTATAGCTAGGAGGTAGCAGCTAGATAAAGGATATAGAAGATAAGAACTAGCTAGGAGGTAGAACTAGGCGCTAGGAGGTAGGTGCTAGGAGCTATAGTTGGGAGCTAGGAGGTAGCAGCTAGGAGGTAGGTGCTGGGAGGTAGAGCTGGGAGCTAGGGGAGGTAGGTGCTGGAAGCTATAGCTAGGAGGTAGGAGGTAGGTCCTAGGAGCGATAGCTAGGAGGTAGCAGCTTGAGAAAGGATATAGAAGATAGGAACTATAGGTATAAGATATAATTAGGAGCTAGGAGGTAGAACTAGAAGCTAGGAAGTAGGTGCTAGGAGATATAGCTTGGCGCTAGGAGGTAGAGCCAGGAGCGATTGCTAGGAGCTAGGAGGTAGCAGCTAGAGATAGGAGATAGAAGATAGGAGCTAGAGGTAAATGATATAGGTAGGAGGTAAGAAGTAAGACTAGGAGCTATGAGGTAGGTGCTAGAAGCTATAGCTAGGAGCTAGAAGGTAGGAAGTAGGAGCTAGGAGGTAGGACCTAGGAGCGATAGCTAGGAGGTAGCAGCTAGATAAAGGAAGATAGGAACTAGAGGTAAAAGATATAATTAGGAGCTAGGAGGTAGGTGCTAGGAGCTATAGTTGGGAGCTAGGAGGTAGCAGCTAGGAGATAGTTTCTAGAAGGTAGGAGCAATAGCTGGGAGCTAGGAGGTAGGAGCTTGGAGGTAGGTGCTGGGGGGTAGAGCTGGGAGCTAGGGGAGAAAGGGGCTAGAAGCTATTGCTAGGAGGTAGGAAGTAGAACTAGGAGGTAGGAGCTAGGAGCGATAGCTGGGATATAGGAGGCAGCAGCTAGAGATAGAAGATAGGAGCTAGGAGCTAGAAGGTAGGAGCTAGGGGAGTAGATCTAGGAGAGATAGCCGGGCGCTAGAAGGCAGGAGGTAGGTGCTAGAAGCTATTGCTAGGAGGTAGGAAGTAGAACTAGGAGCTAGGACCTAGAGCCAGGAGCTATAGCTTGGAGCTAGAGTTAGAGATAGAGTTAGAGATAGAGCTAGAGATAGAGATACAGTATCTCCCTGCCCCTAGATTTATTTCCATAATCATTTCCCCGAAAATGCAGCAAGCTGGCTGCCAATGAGACAAACAAACCATAAATCGCCTCAAATCGCTTTCGAATGAATTGGAGCGTGTGGTGGCGGGGGCGGAGACTCCGAAAACGTTTGTGATAAAGAGTTGGGGGCAGGGTGGAGGGCCTGGAGGGGCCTGGCGGGGCCATCGTAAATCTTTTGGCAACCGAAATTGCTTCTCCCGGCTGGCAATTAAAGGAAATCCTATCAGAATCAGTTTGTAATCAAATCAAAGTAATAATATCAACGCGAGTCGCTGGGTGCAGTGTTGGAAAAGGAGGAAAAAAAAAGGAAGGAAAATCTGAAAACCTGTTGACGTTTTGCGTCTCTCGAAGAGGCCAATTTTCTCAGCGAGGGGAGGAACGAGGAGGTGGCGAGAGGCGTGTTTAGCATTTAAGAGGCGAGTCGAGGAGGCAGCCACTCCAGGAGTCAAGTGGCTGTGGCAGCCACACGTGCAGCAGGCTCCAAGACATGCGCTGGGGCAGGAGGGTGGGAGGAATCTGGCGTCTGCCCTGGCTTGGCCTGCCCTGCCCTGGCCTGGCCTGGCGGGGAATAATTAAATTTTAACCCCGCATCGGCATCCTGCATCCTGCATCTGCAGCAGCAGCAGCATCCTGTCGCAGCAACTGAAATAAAATAAATATGTATTACGTATTTATGTCCTCGACTGGCAGGACTTTAGTTTCTGGCCTGACAAGGAAAAGCTTTTGCCTTTTGCCTTTGCTCGGGAAACTCATTAAATGACAGCGATGCGTTTTTCCCGAGCGGAAAACTTTGTCCCAGCACACTGCCACACGCCAGGGTTGCCAAACTTCACTAAGTCGGGCGTGTCTGCTCGAAAAAAAAAAGAAAAAAATAGAAAAGAACAAGAAACAAAGCCTGAGACAAGAGCAGAGCCTGCTAATTGGATGGCAAAGCGGGATTAATTCAATTCTAATCCCAAAAAGCTAGCTAGGCAGTGCCGGGCGTTAGGCAACACTGGTTCGGATTAAAACGGTACTTAAAAATCGGTAGAAAATGGAGAGAAGAAAGTAAGAACAGAAAAGAGCTTTGTCCAAGACCTCTATGTCTTAAAATCTTTGGTTTTAGCAAAAGACAGTGTTGTAAAGTGCCTTAAAAGGTTCTCAAACACTGGCTTATATAAAGCTATGTGTAATTTTTCTACAAAATCTAGAAGAAAAATTGTAAAAGTTCAACTAAAACTGTTTTAAAAACTGAAACAGGAAGTTTATTCAAAATACAGTGTTGATAAATGCTATAAAAATATTAAGCAATACTAATTTAGGTTGAGTTTCAAACAAGGCTCCTAAAAATCATACTAATAAGACTAATTTTAGTTTCTGTTTGAAGAAAAAAGCAAGTTTATTCAAAAGACAGTGTTGATAAATGATAAAAAACATTAGGCAATACTAATTTAGGTTGAGTTTCAAACAAGGCTCCTAAAAATCATACTAATTAGACTAATTTTAGTTTCTGTTTGAAGAAAAAAAGCAAGTTTATTTCAAAGACAGTGTTGATAAATCCCTAAAAAATACTACTTTAAAAAGAGGCTTCTAAAAAATCCCTCTAAAACTGCTTGAAGAGCTAACTTGTCAACTTATTATACCCTTGCAGAGGGTATTATAATTTTGGTCAAAAGTGTGCAACGCAGTGAAGGAGACATCTCCGACCCTATAAAGTATATATATTCTTGATCAGGATCACCTCCTGAGTCGATATAAGCATGTCCGTCTGTCCGTCTGTCCGTCTGTCCGTCTGTCCGTCTGTCCGTCTGTCCGTCTGTCCGTCTGTCTGTCTGTTTCTACGCAAACTAGTCTCTCAGTTTTAAAGCTATCGACTTCAAACTTTGCACACATCCTTCTTTCCTTTGCAGGCAGTATATAAGTCGGAACGGCCGGGATCGGTCAACTATATCCTATAGCTGCCATATAACTGATTGATCGGAAATGCCATAACTTCGTTGTTTTTTAAGTTAGAAGGATGGGACTTGCTGTGGACTCCTCTTTTAGCAGACTTATTCGATCTGCCAAATTTCATAAGGATCGGCCGACTATATCCTATAGCTGCCATATAACTGATTGATCGGAAATGCCATAACTTTGTTGTTTTTTAAGTTAGAAGACTGGGACTTTGTATGGATTCTACTTTCGGCAAACTAATTTTGATCCGAGTTTAATAAGGATCGGCCGACTATATAAGATCCGATATATATCTAATAATATAAGCTGCCACATATCTGCAAGGGTATATCAACTTCGGCTCCGCCCGAAGTTAGCTTTCCATTCTTGTTTTTATTTCTTTTTGAAAAATCTAAAGTTCAATCGAAAGCCAGTGTTGAAAAGCGCTTTGAAAAACACTTAAATTGCTTCGAAGGCACTTTACCAACACTGAACGCATTATAAATCATCAGAAGGGCGAAAAAAATGAAAACGAAATCCAACAAAACGCTGCAATTATTTTGTTGAACTTTTTTTCTGGGAAATAATTCTCGGGCGGCCTTAAATCATTTTCATTTGGTGGCTGGTGGCCTGGTGGCTTGTGTTTTATGGCCCGTTGGTTTATTGTTTCTTAAAATGTATAAAAATAAATGAGCTAAATTGTTGCTGCTCCTTTTGCTGAAGTGATTTGCCTGCCACACTCCTCCTCCTCCTCCTCCCCCTCGAAGGAAACTGAAAAACAAAAGACCGAATGCCTTGGCGAAATTTTTCACATTTTATGGGCAACGCTTTTCTTTTCTCTTTTTCATTCTTGTTTGTTGGCAGCTCTGAGCGTGACTTTGGTTTGGATAATTTTCATTTTTTTTTGTTTTTTTTTTTTGTGGAAACACGCGTGTGCTCTTCCATCTATACACGCACTGCGAATATTTATGGCTGGGAATATATTTTGGGAATAATTGTTGCTGCCGCCGAGTCGCCAAAGTCTCCCTTTTGCACCTTTGCGCCGTTTTGTTGAATCAATTACAGGCAGTTGCCAGTTGGCTCCTCCTCCTCCTCCTCCTCCTCCTCCTCTCTCTCCGCCAAAAAGCCAACAAAATAGAGAAAAGAAATGTAGGAAGAAAATAGAACGCAGACAGGCTGGCAAAAATGGCAAATTATGGCACCCCAGAGATGCGCGATAAAAGCCCATTTACTTAAACTGAATATTTATTATTCCTGTCGCTGCCACCTCTACCTCTCTACCTCTCTACCTCTCTCTCTCTCTGCTGCTCCTTTGACTTTTGCCCATTTCCTATGCAAAACGTTTGACTTCGCCTTCTGGCTCCTGGCTCCTGGAAGGCCATCCTTCCTCCTCATATGCCCTCCCCCACTTTTTTTTCCATTTCCTTCGCCGAAAAAAAGTTTGGGTGTCATAAAGTTTGGCGGCCCCAAAGTTTGATTGAATTGTGCGGAGGGGGGGAGAGGGGCTTAAGCGGGCGAGATTCTTCCAAAAAAAAGAATCAAGGAGAGTTGCAGGAGGGCTTTGGGAGGGAGACTAGCTTGGAGAGCGGACAGACGGACAAGGAAGTCTCAGTTCCCATAAGCTTCTAAGATCTTAGAGTTGTAAGAGACTTTCTTTTAAAGAAAGTCCTTTTCCAGACTGGCGGACAAGCGGACAAGCGGACAGACGGACAAGGTCTCTATAGACAGTCCTGGGATAGTAGAGCCTCGAACTAAGCATATCCTATAAGCCTTCAAGATCATCATCTTCGTAAGAAGTGATTTTCTGAAAAGTTTCTTTAAAAAGAAAGAAAGTTTCTTAAAAAAGAAAGTCCCTTGGCGGACACACGGACAGACGGACATCCTTTCTTCAGAGTCTTCTCTTACCAGAGCCCAGAAACTGTTGCTTTTTAAAGGATTTTCAAGATTGGCTTCCTGACAAGACCTTTTTCTCTTAAAATTATCCAAAGAACTGGAAAAAGGAACTCTTTTAACGGACAAGCGGACAAGCGGACACACGGACAAGGGTTCTCCACGGCCTGGGACTATCCGAGCCTAGAACCTAGAACCTGCCGCTTCATATGACCTCTTCCAGAGAGCTTCCTCTTCCTAAAATTTGCAAAAAATAAAGAGAGAATGGAACCCCCCCCTGAAAGAAGAGCCACAAAAGGCCACAAGTATGAAGGAATGAGGGCTGAGACGCACCAAAGTGTTTCATAATTTTGGAATTCTAAGCGCCGTGGCCGTCGCCATCGAAAACGCCGATAAGAGGCAGTCGCAGTTGCTCCCCGCCTCCAGGACCGAGAGGAGAAAAAAATTAAATAATTTATGTTTTATGCGGCAGAGGAAGTTGGGGGGGGGGGGGCTCCTCTTCTGGGGGTTGTTCCCGACCGAAAACCGAAAATAAAATAGACGGGACGGGGAGGAGGAGGAGGAGGAGGAGGAGGAGGCACTCAAGTGATTTAGGAAGTGTTTGTCTGCGTTACGCTTGGTTAGTTGATAAAAATCAGTCGACGCTTTTGTATTCTCTTGCCATCCGCAGGGGGGCGTGGCATTAAAGGGAGACTCGAGAGAGAGAGAGAGCGAGAGAGGTTGTCCTTTAGGAGTCTGAGTCACGGTCGCCATAATTGCATCGAAATTGCATTTAAGACTTGAAGCTTAATTTCTGCGCCATTCTGGTTGTGATTTGTGGGATGCCACGCCCTTGAAGGGGGAGGGGCTTGTGAGAAAGTATCTGAAAGATACAAAAAGATCTGGGAGTAGGAGTGTATCTGGCGGGTAGATTGCAATATTGCGTGCCAGAACAGAATCAGAGCGTCCACACTTCCTGTGCGGTGGCTGGGTCTCAGTTTAAAGCGCCATTAACCCACTATTGCCCCAATCCGTATCTATGGCTCTTTGTTTCCTCGCTTTTTGATGTTTTTTCGGTAATTGCAAGCTCCAGTCTCGAGCTGCGTGTCAAAAAATCATTGAGGACTGAGATTCTTTTGGGTTTTCAGGCCATTAATTGCGGTTAACCCCCTACCTGAGAGATACATAGATCTCTGGGTTGTGACAACATTTCAATAGTTTTGGCTTTTGTTTGCTTGTTCGGGCCTCGGGGGTTGGTTCAGAGGCAGCTGCCAGGACACAGGACACGGGACACGGGACACAGGACACCTTTGTCGCGATAAATTCCAAAATAATTTGATGCGTCTTGTTTTATGTGACAGGGAACTAATTCCTAGCCCAGGGGTGTTCCAATCCCCCTGGAAGGTAAACAAGGCCATTAGAGAGGGCTGGGTTCCAGGGTAGTACCTCCTATTATGTCCTTGTAGAGGGTATTGCCTCCTCTCCTCGATTTTCAATTAAAAACTAAACTAAAAGGGGGTGGAAGTTGCGAACTGAGGGATTATTTCAGGGTCTATAGGGGGTGTCTGCATAGAAAAATGCCTAAAATCAAAGAAAATAATGTCCTTAGCCTTGAGATTAGTGCTAGTTTTGAAAGATTTTGTTATGATTCCCAGTTAGTAACTGCTTAGAGTTGAACTCCAGCACCACCTGCCCCCTGAAACCCCCCTTCCCGGGCAGGATGGGTTAAGAGATTGAAAGAAAGTGCAATTTCCGGCCAAAAGCACACATTTTCCGGCCAAGACACACACGCACACACTCGACAAGAGACAGGGGCTTAGGAATGGGCGAAAAAAACTCAATTTCCAAACAAAAATACCAAAAAAATTGCATTATTTTCGGGGAATGTGCACGCACAAACATGCACGACGGCGAAAATTGTATTTGGGAAACGCATTAAACTTTCATTTTTGTGTCGGGACGGCCAAGGATGGCCAAGGAGGCGCCACGAGTGCAGAAAAAAAGGAGTGTTTCGGAGGGGGGGATGGGATATTTGAAAATCAAAGCGAAAGTTCTCAGCTTTTGTCCGTCTGTCCTTCGGCCAGGACTTTGGGGGTAGTGCCATCTCGCTCGCTGGATGCGCCGAAAAGCGAAACTTTTGTCATGAATCCGAGGCGAGGCGAGGCTGGCTGGGGAAATGTGCGAGAAAAACACATCAGAGCAATCAAAAAGTGACGCCAGAGCAATTGAAAACTTTTCCAATGAAGAAAAAAGACAAAGAATTATCCTAAAAAGAGACAGACTGAGCCAAGAGAGAGGGAAGCGCATCGGTGGAAAGTCAATCGCCCGCCCAGTCAGTCTTTGTTTGCCAAAAAAAAAAAAAAATAAAAGAAAAGCCACTGCTTGGGCGCCAGATATCCGACTATTTTGCTCCTCAACTTGAATAATTTGCTCATAAAGTATAATTTAATGCGTTTAGTGGAGGCTACTGGCAGGAGTTCCAGGGGCTATGGCTTGCCCCGAAAACCAGGTCAGATGCAAGGCGGACGCGTGCCAATGCGAGACTCTCCATTTGGCAGCCACTCACTCCCCTGGAATGCACTTGCGATGAGATTTCCAGCCATACAATATTTCATAAAGCCAAGGCGGAAAGTTCCGAGGTCTCTCCGGCTGCCAGCCAAATACCAGGAGCCTTCCTCGGCTCCAATATAGCCAGCTGCCAGTTATGGGAATAGCTTGGCTCCTCTTCTCCGGGCAATTTCCAAAGGATGTGTACTTTCGGGGGAAGTATTTTGGCTTTTATTCCTTGCTTGCCAATAGCTAAATTATTGATGTTGTGGGGAGCCTCTCAAGGCAGCAGGAGAACTGTCCGTGTGTCCGCCTGTCCGCTGGTTTCCACTTCAACTCCCAGTTTTAAAGCCATTCTCGCACCTGGATACAGACTTTCAGAGTAGAAACTCCTAAGGACCTTTGAATTCTTCTTAGAAATGACCTTCCAGGTCAATAAGAGGTCTGTCCCTGTCCGCGTGTCCGCTTGTCCGCTTGACTTGTCTGGTTTCTTCTACTACAAGTCCAAGATTTTTGGATTTGAAGCTTTTCCCATTGCTGGAGAATAGAAACTGATAGAAACTCTGTCAGGGGATAACCTCCAAAGTCCAATAGAACTGTCCGCGTGTCCGCCTGTCCGCTTGTCCGTTTGTCTATTAGTTTCTACTTTCAGACTTAGCCTTGACTAAGAGGCCTAGAGTTCTTCTCAGGATAGGCTAACCTTCCAAGTCAAAAGATAGATCTGTCTCTGTCCGTCTGTCCGCTTGTCCGCTTGTCCGCTTGTCCGCTAGTTTTCACTTCAATAAGTCTCTTACTTCTAAGCTTTTTCGTCTGGAAACTCAAGAGAGGCCCTAAAGTATGTCTTTTGTCTTTGTTTTTGGAAGAACTCTTCTGAGAGGATCACCTTTTAGGTCAAAAGAGCCCTGTCCGCTTGTCCGCTTGTCCTTTTGTCCGCTAGTTTGTCTTCAAGCCACTTCTTCTGGCGACCCAAGAGAGGCTTCCAAGCACCCTTGTCTATTAGAGAACAATTACTATTATAGAATAGTACAAAAATCCTAAAAAAAGGCAATCCCCCGCCGTACTTCCGCCTGATACATTATATCCCTCGATGACTAGTTTCCATGTCGGTAGGGGAGAGTGGGGGACAGCCCTCATGCCGCTCTCCGCACAGATTGGAGTCTATGGCGGGATCTATCCGCGTCTAGACCCTGGGTCCAGCGCTCCATTGTCCCCGTATTCAAATAGCCAATGATTAGCTTCAATTGGCTTCAATTGCACGGGATGGGAGGCTTAGTGCTTAGTGCCCGAAAAGCTTTCCGCCGAAGAAAACCAAAGATAAAGGCCGTAGCTCTGTGGTGATGGGATAAGTAGTGCCGGGGAGAGATGCCACATCACACGCACATCCATTTCGAGTGGCTTTACTTTCGTTTCGGGGGAGAGTCGATTGAAGTGTCTGGCAAGTTAAATCATTTGGAAATTTAAGGGTTTCAGGCCCCAGACCCAGTCCCAGTCCCAGTCCCCATCCCAGCCCCTTCATTTATCTCCAAAAGATACAAAAGTTTCCACAAAGTTTTCGGCTTTTATTGGAATTGGCTTTTCTTTCTTTACATTTTTTTCCCCTTTTTTGGGCTCTGAAGCTGAAACTTCAAAAGGGATTTCCTCTATAATTTGTTATAATTTCGATATCAATCGCCGCCAAGTCCATTATTCCTCAGTTTGTTGATTATTCGAAGCTTGAGTCGCGGGTTCGAGTTCGCACTACATTCTTGCCTATTTTTTTTCTTAATTTTTTTTATTTTTTGAGAATTTTTGCGGGCATTCGGATATGCAACGGAGCATGCCCGTGACCTTTGCTGTGAAGAGACCGCACTACACAGATACAGATACAGATACAGATACAGATACAGATACAGATACAGATACATGCTCCATAACAGATACACAGATACAGATACATCTGCTGGCTGCAAATGAAAAGTTAAACGTTGCGTGCTGCGCCTGTTTATCTTACGGATGCGCCCTGGGATGCATCACTCACCCAACTCGAGCATAGCATTTAACTCATTCGTACAAAAGATACAGCCACCGCGAATGTATCTGCCCGAGTGTGTGCGAGTATCTTTGTATCTATGTATCTCAGTATCTGTGCGTCGCTGTTTAAACAAACAAATGGGCGAAGCACACAGGCCGCCTGCTACTTCTGATTCAACTTCTGCTCATTCATGGCGTTGCACTCGATTAAAAATGTTTCGTGTGCGCCCCGGCCTCCTTGCCTCCCTGCCTCCTTGCCACACTGCCCCCTGCCTCCCTGGCTCCCCCTTTTGGTGCAGGAAGTGCTCATCTTCATTTACTTTGTTGTCGCTGCCGTCTCTTGACGTTTTTCGGTTTTGCGGATGACACTGTGAGGTTTCAGGCCATCCTTCTGCAGTGTGCTGCCTGCTCTCAGTGTGCACTGAGAGAAAATATTGGCCACTTTTTTTAAGGGTTTATTTTCAGAGATGAGTCTTGGAAGAGTTGGAGATTTTCATGGTTTTCTGCTAAAAGATAAAGAGGAGAGAGGTCTTAGACTCTAAAATAGCTATAGGGGATAAAAAGAGGTCTAATAATTGGTCTAAAAATAGGTCTAAACATAGGTCTTAAAATGGGCCTTATAATAGGTCTAAAAGTCGGTCTAATAATAGGTCTTAAAATGGGTATAATCATAGGTATAGTAATAGGTATAATAATTGTTATAATAGATCTAATAATAGGTATAATAATAGGTATAATAATGGGTATAATAGGTCTAATGATAGGATTAATAAAAGGCCTAATAATAGGTATAAAAAGATGTCTAAAAATAGGTATTAAAAAGAGTATAGTAATAGGTATAGTAATAGGAATAAAAATAGGTCTAATAAAAGGTCTAATAATAGGTCTAAAAATACGTACAATAATATGTACAATAATAGGTCTAACATTGGGTATAAAAGTAGGTCTAATAATAGGTGGAATAATAGGTCTAATAAAAGGTATAATAATGGGTATAAATCCAGCTATAATAATATGTATAATAATATTTATAATAATAGGTATAATGAGGTATAAAAAGCCGGATAGTATATATGGATATATAGTGGATAGTACCGGAGGATATAGTACCGGATATCATACAACTTTTTTATAGATAGAGTTCTCTCTATAAGAGTTATATAATACAATAGAATAGTATCCAAGATAGGATAGTTATGAGGAATCAACAAGATAGTAACAAGATAGTTATAAGGAATCATTCCGCTTATCATGTTGCTTTATCTTAGAGAGTTAAGTCTGAGTCTGAGGCTATACTACTTCCTATAATTTCCTATAGGAAAGTTTATAAAAAGTTTATGGAAGACAAGTACTGGGTATTATATAGTCTTATGTCTTATCTTGTAGTCTTGGAAACTACTAGCTCTACAAACTATCTAGTTAGACGTTTCTCCACAACTATTCTCCATAACTATACCTGGTACTTTTGAGAAGAAAGAGATGGAGCGGGAAGAGATGAGAGAGAACTAAGACTATGGGAAATGGTATTAGAAATCACATATTCGATGACTGTCTATCTATATCTATATCTATGTATATCTTAGATATCTTAGACATCTTTTATATAAAACTCTACAACTTCTGGCACCTTTTTTCTCTCAGTGCCCTGATTCGGTTTGCGATTATCGGCAAGTTACAAGCCAGCCGTCCTGCTCTGGCACTCGCTCGGCACTCTGCTAATTAAATATCTATGAATGGCGGGGCTGCCGCAGCTACTGTTAGTGCGTGTATCCAAGTATCTAAGTATCTAAGTATCTAAGTATCTAAGTATCTAAGTATCTGTGTATCTGTTGGATTACCCAGCCAGCCTGCCTTCTCGCTTGTATTTTATTTTAGAATCTTGGAATTGCAACAGGAAATTGCTTCAATTTCCATCGAGTGTTGGTGGGGTGTTGGAGTGTTTGAGGATTTGGGTTTTTTGAGGACATGTTGTTGTTGTTGTTGGCCAAAAAAAGAAGAAGAAGAAAGCCAGAAAACCGAATTGGAGATGTCTTTGCGTTTGAATCGCTTTCTTGTGGCAATTCTGAGGAGACTATTCCAATCGAAACTGTGACTCTTGAAGGCTCTTTTCATTAATTTATGCCGCGCGGTGTGGCAGCTTTTGGAGGCACTACCGAAGCGACAAGCCGCAACAAACAGGCCGCAAACTAGAGATTTTTGTGTGCAGTTTTTGGGATTTTGGAAGCCAAGGGGGAGAGGCACTTGACTCCCTCCCTCTCGCAAGAGGCCCTCTGCCACGCCTTTGATCTTTCTTCTGGGGGAAGGAAAGTGAGGAAAGCCCTGAAGTGGCTCCCGGGGAGGAGGCATCTAGCGATTGGTCAGCCGGGGGGCCACCGAGGCGGAGCAAACCGAAAGGCGGCGGCCAAATGGAGCGAAAATGGCCAAAGTTCCCGATGGATTCGAAGGAGGGTTTATGCGGGAAGGGAAATCGCGAATTGGGAAGTCGGCAGAAAAGGTATTTAAGAATCAGGAGAATCCCAAGGAGTTGTATCTTGAATCGTTGTATCTATCCCCCATAAACATCTAATAGATACATAGATACATTTTTATGGCCGAAGCGTGAACTGCTCCCCAGGGAATTGGCTGGCTGGCTGCGTTCCAATGGCTACACTTCGATTTCCTACATTTGACAATCCGCAAAGTGCCATCTAGAGTGTTTGTATCTTGTATCTTGTATCTTGTATCTGTATCTGTGGGTGGGTGTGTATCTGGGCTGGCATTTCATTTCATTTGAATTTAGAGCCCCCCGCCCCTGTCCCTTCTTGGTCAACTTTTCGGGGCGATTTATGCGAAATAATTTATCAAAGGGCCAGTGTGGCTGTGGCATGCTTGCCAGTGTGGCATTACTAATTGCTGATTACGAGCGGAAGTCGACGAAATATTTTATGCTCGCATTTCTTAGCAGCTATTTCGAGGGGCCTCCCTCCGCCCTCCGCCTTCCTCCTCTCGAGGCATCAATCTAAAATTAAAACGAAGAAAAAAAAAACGTATCTGGCGGATGCATCTTCATCTGCATGTGGCGTGTGGCTGGTTTTCATCAATGGACTTGGAATATCTCTCTGCCACTGGCCGTGTGCCAATTACTGCCACCTCCTCCTCTTGGGCCTCCCTCGGCTCGCCGTTCTGGCCAACTGCGAGTAGTGTCCTCCATTCATGGCTGCCATCCGTAAGTGCATTGCCCGGCACCTGCCCGGCCGAATCCCAAAACTCAGTTAGAATCTGTCTCCTTTGTTTGGTTTACCATTGCAGGGGCCCTTCTTTCAGATTCTTCTGGTTAATAGTCTTCCGAAGAACGGGGAACCAGAACACTGCTGTGTCTGCGATAATTATTATGGCGCTCTTGACGCCTTTATTGAGTGGAAAACGCTTCGCAGGCGGCGGTCGTCGATGGATATGCCGAGATACAAGACACAAAGATACTAAGATACACGGCGATCTCATTTCGAATGCAAAACGATCGAGGGCGATAAGCCGATTAAGAGTTGGAGCAAGGTATTCTCTAAGGTCTAGTATCCCCCCTCCCAGGGCCATGTGTGTGGCGGGCCACTGAAGCGGAACATTTCTGGGATTTAAGCAACCAAGAGACCTGGCAGACCCTATAGACTTCCAATTCGTCCAATTTCTGTGCCCGCTGAAGCGACACATAAAAGTTACAGCCTTTTCCCCCGATTCCTGCTGCAGTGGGAGAAACCCAAAGTTTGTGGCGACCGTGACACAGAGCTTCACTTATCTGGCTCTCATGGCTTTCTCTCAGTGTAGACCTCCGCCCACATGGTGGAAAGCAAGAAGAAAAAGGGTTCCACCGATCATCATCACTCGGGGCTTGGTCTTTTTCTTCAGTTTTTGTTTTTTTGGGTGCCTCGTGTGGGCAGATCCCAGCTCTTCTCTTAACAAGCTGTCACTCAGTCAGCCCTTTGACGGGCTGTTTTCATCGGCAAAGGGTAAAGGGGAGTGGGATGTATCTTTTTGTTTCAGCAAGGGGGGAAGCCATGAAGGAAGTGGAAATTAGCTCGAAATCGATGGGAATCATTGATAGATGCCTCGAAATGGCACAAGATGGCATTGTCTGTTGGGATACTCAAGGGGTTCACATGGTCATAGCACTTGGTATCGCTTTGATGGGTCTCGAGGAGTACCTGGTAATTGTCTGGGAAGTACGTCTCCTATGGGACTCCTCCAATCCATGAAAAGTGACAAAAAAATTACAAAAAAATCTTCAACTGAAACTGAATCTAAATCTGAAACTGAACAACATTTTTCACTTATCCCTCTCCCCTCTCCCACTTCTCTCTGTTTTGTTAACTTTGTTTTCTTTTTTCTGTTCTCCCCCGCAGATACTTTTGTATCTGTATCTGTGAGTGTGAGCTGCTTTTTACGAGCCTGTATCCGCGAGATAATAATCAAAGACACGACAGATTCGGGGCCAGAGCTCTTCCATTTTCCGATTGGAGTTTCGGTTTCGGTTCATAGGCCGGCTGTAATTCCCCAGAAGTGCCTCCAAAGACACACACACATGCACATGTATCTATGTATCTATGTATCTCGGACTGGGGGCGAGTGTAGCTGCGTGTGTGCACAAGATATTAGCATTCTGTGCGTTAATGCTTTCATCTTACAGATACATTCTGCCCTGGCTTTTTGCCTGCGAGTTTATTTCATTTTCAGTTTCATTAAATAACAAATTGCTCTTTTGTTGTGTGGGGCGAGTGTGTGTGTATCTGTATCTTAGTGTCTCTGTATCTTTGTATCTTTGTATCTCGAGCTTAACTTTTTTATGATGTCTATGCCAGCTTATGTGTGTGCACTTTACTTTTCTTCATAAAACATTGTTGGAATAAAAAAAAGAAAAGAAAAGAAAAGAAAAGCTCTACTTCTCGAGAAGGCTCAGGTTCGAAACGGTGCCGACTTTTATATTTTTTTCTTCTTTTTTTTAAAATAAATATTAACATTTTTGTTCAACAACCTCTGGGGCACTGAACTCCCTCAAAAGATTTCCTCAAGACTTTAATCTCAAGGCCTTTGAGATGCTTTTCCTTTGGGCCTCTCAAGTCCTGACATCGCATCCCCCCCTTCGTAATGACGTAGGTGTGAACACTCTTTCTCCAACACGACCATCAAACATCGAAAAGAAAGAACATGCCACACAGCCCATAAATCTAAAAGCAATAAAACTTTCAAGACAAATAAATGCCAGCCGACTGCCCCGCTGCAATTGTTGCAACATCCCAGCATAAATCTCCAGGCACGCAAAATATTTAAACAAAAACAGAACCAGAAAGGGGGGAGCTCGCTCCGAGGTCTCTGGGACGCGTGCGTGCGGTTTCCAGATCTCTCCCAGAATGCATATGCATATGTCCCCACGATCCGCCAGGAGACCAGACCTTGAACACACACACTTATGACAGGGGCGTTAATTTATGTGAGACTGCCTCCGAAAGAGGGGGAGTTTCAAGGGTATCAGGGGGCAGGGGCAGGGGCAGCGATCATGTGCGTCATTTCCATTGAGGATCGCCGAACCGGGAACTCCTTCGAGCGATCTCTAAATAACTTTTAATAGGCCACAAAAAAATTATCAACTAAGGCCAGTGTTTGTCTTTTTAGCCATTTGGTGGAGTTTGTAAAAGGATAGGCTGCCTTTTGGAGCTAAAGGCTTCATATGTCCTATCCATAACTCTGTTAGTGCTGGGGGTTCTGAGCTGAAACTTGGGATGCGGTTTTATCTTTGTCTCAAAAAGTGTATTGAGAAGAAACGGAAGCAATCGGGCAGTTATTTCCTATATAGATCCCCTATATCTAATCCTAGCCCATGATAACTCTGGTGTTTTTGGATGAAAGGGCCTGAAACTTCTAGAGAGCCTGTCTTTTGATGATGGTGTTTGATTTTGATATATAATAGTTCTATACGAGAGCTATGATGGGTGATTAGAGCTAAAGATATGATATGTCCTATCCATAACTCTGTTAGTGTTGGGGGTTCGGAGCTGAAACTTGGTATGCGGTTTTGTTTTTGTCTCAAAAAGAGTATTGAGAAGAAACGGAATCAATCGGGCAGGTATTTCCTATATAGATCCCCTATATCTAGTCCTAGCCCATGATAACTCTGGTGTTTTTGGATGAAAAGGCCTGAAACTTCTAGAGAGCCTGTCTTTTGATGATTGTGTTTGATTTTGATACATAATAGTGCTATACCAGAGCTATGATAGAGGATTAGAGCTATAGATATGATATGTCCTATCCATAACTCTGTTAGTGTTGGAGGTTCTGAGCTGAAACTTGGTATGCGGTTTTATTTTTGTCTCAAAAAGCGTATTGAGAAGAAACGGAAGCAATCGGGCAGTTATTTCCTATATAGATCCCCTATATCTAATCCTAGCCCATGATAACTCTGGTGTTTTTGGATGAAAAGGCCTGAAACTTCTAGAATCTGTCTTTTGATGATTGTGTTTGATTTTGATATGTAATACTTCTATACTAGAGCTATGATAGGTGATTAGAGCTATAGATATGATATGTCCTATCCATAACTCTATAAGGGCTGAAGCTATTCTTCTGAAACTTGGGATACGGCTTTATAATCATTATAAAAAGTATCTCAAGCCAAAACCAACACAATTGGAAAGCTTTTTCCTTAAGAACTCCCCTATGTCTAATCCTACCCCACGATAACTCTGCTGTTTATGGAAGAAGAGGCCTGAAACTCCTTGAGAGGCTCTCTCACTGATCTCTTCCCGAGTAAAGATCAAAACGGATCATCTTTAACGGCAAGAAGAATCTTCAATCGGAAGAACATGGCCCTCGGCACTCTTCAAGTGTCTTTTGGGAGTCGAATGGGGAGAATCCGAGGGACTGATCCCAATTCCATAAACCATAAAGCGGGCGATCGTGACAAGAGCTTTCCCCGGCTGGCCACCGACCAGCGAAGAAAGAAGAAAGAAAAGCGAAGACCCGGCGAGTATTTCGAGAAGATCTTCTTGGAAAAATGTGAAGAAAATGTGGGAAGCGGCCGGGCCGGGCCAGCTGCCTTGATGGCTCATGATCTGTTTGACACTCGATGGCTTTTGGCCAATTAGCTTTGGCCCCAAAATCGAAGTGGCCATGGATGTGGATGGTCTACCCATGTGGCACCTCCCCCCTGCCCCCTCCAGCTTTCCACACCCCACTGCCTCTGCCTTAATTATTCTGGAACTTTTTTTGGTTTGCCTTTCGTTGCTTTTATTTTCTTTGGTTGTTTATCTCCCAAACATAAAACAGAGAATGAAAAACCAAATAAACGCTAATTGGAAAAGCATATTTTATATAGACTGAGTCGCATGCCACCACCCCCCTGCCACTTGGCTGTGGCACGCACTTCCCACTCGTAAAAACTGGAAACATTTTTGGATTTCGGATTCTGGAGCGATCGTAAAAATGTTGTTGGGCAACCCTTTGCCCCTCTGGAATGGTGGGGGGAGCTCTGGAATGGTTAATGGGCGTGGGGGACTGTCGAGTGTCAACCGAACTGCCGTGTTGGCCATCATGATTATTTTTGACGTTTGTGGCAAATGTTTGAAACCGACAAAACTTTGTCCCCCATCCATCTCTCTGTCAGGCATCCCCCCCTTATTTCTATAAATAGTCTGGGGGGGAGAGAGTTCGAAGGCGACGCCATTTAATTGTTTTATGTTCAATGTTCGTAAGGAAATAAAATCAATTTTAATTGCAGTTGGGTGTGGGGTGGGGGATGGCCTAGCCCAGGATGGTTCCTGGGGCTGGGGAACATGATATGTCCTACCCATAACTCTGATAGTGGTGGAGCGATTGGGCTGAAACTTGGGATGCAGCTTTATATTGATTATCAAAACTATAGGGAGGTGATAGGGTAGCTATATCCTATATAGATCTCCTATAACTAGTCAGAACTCGTGATAACACTGCTCTTTCTGGAGCTATAAGCCTGAAACTCCTTGCAAGCCTTCCATTCTGGTAGTCCTTGCTTAGGAAAGTGTTGGTTTTGGATTGAAAATCTTTTAAAAAGAAAGAATAAGGCGGTGGGAGTCATTACCATGATATGTCCTATCCATAACTCTGATAGTGGGGGAGCGATTGGGCTGAATCTTGGGATGCAGCTTTATATTGATTATCAAAACTATAGGGAGGTGATAGGGTAGCTATATCCCATATAGATCTCCTATGACTAGTCAGAACTCTAGATAACTCTTCTGTTTCTGGAGCTATAAGCCTGAAACTCCTTGGAAGCCTTCCATTCTGACAGTCCTTCCTTAAGAAAGTGTTGGTTTTTCATTAAAATGCTGTTAAAAAGAATGAATAAGGCGGTGGGAGTCATATCATGATATGTCCTATCCATAACTCTGAAAGTGGTGGAGCGATTGGGCTGAAACTTGGGATGCAGCTTTAAATTGATTATCAAAACAGTTTAAAGAAGAGAGGGAGGTGGTTGGGTAGCTATATCCTATATGTCCTATAGGTAGATCTCCTACAACTAATCGGATCTCTGCTGTTTTTGGGATATGAGCCTGAAACTTGTCAAGAATGTGTCTCTCGATAGTCCTTGCTTAAGAAAGTATTTGATTTTCATTAAAAATCTTTTAAGAAGAGTCATTATCAGGATATGTCCTATCCATAACTCAACTATCTCCATAGCTACAGCTCTGAAACTTGGTATGCACCTCCATAATTATTATAAAAATTATAGAAACAAGAAACCAAGACAATTGGTAATAAAATCAAGAAATAAAATCAATTTTAATTACACTTCGTCGTTGACATTTCAACTCAAGTTTGAAAAAAGAAGGAAGGAGGGAATGAAGGCAGGTTTCTTGGTCTTCTTTTTGTGGATTTTTGTGACGAAAACCAGTTCTGGCCAATCCACACACAATCCCCAAAGCTCAATGGTCCGTTTCGCTGCAAGTCCGAGTCGCAGTCGGCAGTCTTGGCTTAAAGTCCCAGTTCCAGCCTCGCTTTGGTCTGTTTTTTGTATTTTTTTGCGGCATCCTAACGAAAACCTGGAACTTGTCGTTGTTTTTTCGCTTTTTCCCCATTTTTTGTTGCCTTTTTTTCGCCTTGGTTCGACAGCAACTTGCTGCGAACTCGTTTGGTAGCATTTTGGGAAAGGGGCGGGCCAGCAGGAGGGGGCGTGCGGGTGGAGGTGGCGAGGGCGGAGGGGTAGAGTCATCATGATTTGCACTAAAAAATAAAACAACGAAAAAAAATTAAAAAATTGAAAAAATCTTTAAGGAGCAGTGCAGTACAAGCTTTGCCGCTCCTCTCAAAAAAAGGCACTGAGAGAAGAGGTGGGTTGAGGTTGAGATTTCAAAGAATCCTAGAACCCAGCACCTTTCAATACTCTTCTCCAAGTGGATAGCAAGACCCTCTTAGATGCAACACCCAGCCCCCTCTGTGGCTGCCCCTTTTTCGCGCTGCATTTTTCGCGTAGGCCGCTCGCGGAGTGCAGCGAACTTGGTAGCCGCCTCGGAGATTAATGCGCTGCCAGACAAGCTCAGCTGGAAGATGGTTGGATTTCTGGATTGTTGGACTTCTGGAGAGGAGCTGTGTGTGTGTGATGTTTCGTGCCTGTGGCCAGTAAATCTTGAGCTGCTTTTCGGACGAGGCCAGCAAGTAGATTCCGTATCATCGGGGCGATGCGTTTGGGCCAAAAAAAAAAAAGAAGAAAACCAAAATAAAGCAACGATTTCCGAGAACTCATGCATGGAGCTTAGGCGGATCAGTCATAGGAATGTTGGGGATTTTCAGGAAAAACATATAAGAACATTTTTTGGAGATCATGTTGAGATGGTAGGGGCTTTGGGAATCTGTTTTTCATGTTCTTTTCTCATCTTATCGATAGTTATCGATTGGTTTTGTTTCTTTAAAGGAGGGTGTGTGCTATCAGTCATCGATAAACGATTTCATTTACACAGTTTTTTGATGATTTGTTGATAATTCTGGTTATTTTTCATCCTAACGATATTTATCGATAAAAATGTTTATCTCTAAATTAGAAATCTGACATCTGTCATCGAAAAACGATTTAGTTTTAACTGTTAGCCTATAGAGGCTTTGGGAATCTTCTTCTCTTGTTTCTTTTTTAACATTTTCGATATTTATCGATAGGTTTTGTTGATCAGAAACAGTTTATGAGCCATCTGTCATCGAAAAACGATTAAATTTCAACACTTTTTCGTAATTTCTTCATCATTCATTCTGTTTTTTGGCTGTCGGCAGCAATTATTCGATTACAAGCGATTTGTTGTTATCGTCGAGCCCTCTTTGTTTGCCTTTTAATGAACGTGAAATTATTTTGGCTTATGATTGAAAACATTTGATTGGCCATCGATGAGGGGGGAGCTGCTGGCCGACGGAAGATGCGATACATTCGCATTTTGGTTTTCGCTCCGCTGGCTGGAGTGGAGTGGAAGGGATTGGAATGGAATGGAATGTGCTAGTTCATTGCGTTGGTTGTGTTAATTAATGTGCCACGCCCACTGGTCATTGGCCCGGGCTGAGAGCGCCCACCGAAAATCAGGCAGCAGTTGTTCAATGTTTGATTAATGGTAGTTTTGGCTCAAAAACACACACATAGGCCATTGTATCTAAGTATCTATGTATCTAAGTATCTATGTATCTAAGTATCTATGTATCTGTGTGTCTGTCTATCGAACTATTCATCGAGATGCAAATGCAGCAAGGAATGGACCATTTTGCGGTCGAGACGCTTTGGTATCTGCAGCTGTTTGGCACTTGAAGAAATTTTTAGTTCATTTTGAGGTTATATTTATGATTTTCCTGCACAAACATGTCCTGCGACATGCTCAGACCTGCCTACGACCCTATTAGTGATGGACTTTTTGAAGTTTTCCTTCCTTTTTGGTATTTTTTTCAGTCTTACGCACTTGTTTCTGCTTCTGATTGTGAATTGCAGTTGCCGTTGCGGTTCATTTGAGGTGTCTGGCCATCCAGCCATCCCCACACCCATCCCCATCCCCATCCCCAGACCCTTTGATTGATTTTGATTTACTTCGTGCCTGGAGCAGAGACCGGCCTGGTGTTATTCAATTTTTGTGCCATATCATAAATTTAATTTGAGACGAAAATCCCAAAGATATGCCACATTATCCCAGCTCGTGCTCCATTGTATCCCACAGATACGCTTCGATCTCTCGGCCACAATAACGGATTACATTCGAGATTGTTTGGCATTGGCGCCCATTGGTTTCCCTTTCCTTCTCCAGTTGAGTGTTTTTCCAATATTACACGATGACTTTGAATATTTTGTCTGGTCGCATCATGGGTGGGATTTAGTGATTAGAGAGAAGCTACACACACACTGGCTGTATGTCCAATTGGATAAAAAGTGAGGGGGGAGATGGGATGGGAGGCTGTGTACAAACTGCCAGAATGACTGCCGGAATGGAATCCACACTTATTCTGATTGTGTTTGCCCAGCCAGTTGGCCAGGCCTTCTCTTTCTGCCGAAAACCAGTTTCCCGAGAGCCAGCAATTGGGCAGAAATGGCTCAAGGATTAGGGTTTTTGAGGAAAATCGTGAAACAAATCGATTTCCGATAACTGCAATGAAATATAGTGCCAAATAATACCAAAAAAATACTAACAAATGGATAAAAAGTAAAGCACAACGAAAAGTCACAAGGTTGTTGGCCTAAAAAGCAACTTCCATTAACTTTTGAAACTTCTTTCCCCCAACTAGATCTGATTAATCGATAAAAAGCGATGAAGACTACGTAGAACCACCACGAAAATCGATAAGAAATCGATCAACTATCGATAACAAAAACAAAAGCTAATATTAACAGAAAGAGAGATCCCCGAGCCAAGGAAGCGGAGAGGAGTTCGCCCGGAAAGGACTTCCACTCAATCGAAGGCTGAAATATCCTGCTGCGGGTGGCGATATGCCACCAAGGCCCCCTCCGGGCCGTCCTGCCCCTGGCCGCGACCTCAACAGGGTGCAGTCGAGTCGCTGAATAATCCCCAGCACTTGTCGATGATTTATTGTGAACAATAGTAGTTAAAAAAAAATATTAATCCACGCGAAAAACATTAAAAAAGTGAAGAAGCTATCGCGCAGGCACAGTGAACACCCACACACAATGACTATGAAATCGATCAAGTACTCCGATTGTGATACCATCATGGATGGCTACAATCCGGTGCCGCCGCCCCTGCCCCGCCGAGTGCCCCCCGTTCGCAACATCTACGCCGAGCCCTTTGCCCACGAGCCGAACCACTCCAGCAGGTAACTAACTATCTCATATCATATGGTGCCTCTGCACCTGTAATACCTGTAATCCAGTCAAGTGGGCAGTGGCCCGGCCATCGAAATGGCAGATCCAGACTCTCGCATTCATAATTAGCTCTTGACGGCCGACAAGTGCACTTTTTTGCCACAAATTGGGGGTGTAGGGGATAAGCTGGCAAGTCAACAGATTAAAGACACAGGAAAATATATAGTTGGATAGGATATAGATAGTTTCTAGGGAGTGCAAATATTCAACAAGATTAGGGGTTCTAGGTAGTACTCTATCCGGTACTGGGTCTATCTTTGGGTTTCCAACTGGTTTTTGTAGATAAATGGCTAAGACTAACTCTAAGTACTTGATAACAGGATTAGTCTCAAGAAGAAGTAGTCTAAGAGATAATCGATAGTATTAATAGCGGGTACTTGGTCCATCTCTATCTCTCATACGATATATATGAGAAAGCAATAGCTTTGTTGGAGTTTCCCGATAGTATCTATACCCAGTACTTCTCTCCACCCATCTCTAGATTAGTTTTAGGATTAATTCTTGAGAGACTAATCTGTATACGATAGTACTTATACCCGCTACTGGGTCTATCTTTGGGTTTCCAAATGGTTTTCATAGATAAATGGCTAAGACTAACTCTAAGTACTTGATAACAGGATTAGTCTGAAGAAGAAGTAGTCTAAGAGATAGTTGGTTCTTCAATCGATAGTATTAGTAGCGGGTACTTGGTCCATCTCTATCTCTTATACGATATATATGACAAAGAAATAGCTTTGTTGGAGTTTCCCGATAGTATCTATACCCAGTTCTTCTCTCTACCCATCTCTAGATTAGTTTTAGGATTAGGATTTTGATCTATTACGATAGGGTAGTAGTAGAGCAGAGACTAATCTGTATACGATAGTACTTATACCCGGTACTGGGTCTATCTTTGGGTTTCCAAATGGTTTTCATAGATAAATGGCTAAGACTAACTCTAAGTACTTGATAACAGGATTAGTTCTAAGAAGAAATAGTCTAAGAGATAGTTGGTTCTTCAATCGATAGTATTAGTAGCGGGTACTTGGTCCATCTCTATCTCTTATACGATATATATGACAAAGCAATAGTTTCCCGACAGTATCTATACCCAGTACTTCTCTCTACCCATCTCTAGATTAGTTTTAGGATTAATTCTTAATATTATATGTATAGATGTTTCATCTTTTGATCTATAACGATAGGGTAGTAGTAGAGCAGAGACTAATCTGTATACGATAGTATTCATACCCGGTACTTGGTCCATATCTAGGCTCTAATAGTTTAGTTTTTAGAGAGAATAGTATGATATTTTATGGGAAAGTAAGTATAAGGACAGATAGATAGGCCCTAAAATGGCACACATAGAGTCCTACTTCCGTGGAGATTACTCCAAATACCCCATTTTACCATCACTAGACTACTTGGTATACGATAATGTGATGCGATATGGGAATACCAGGTATAATGCCAACAAACAGAGCCCCCATCTCCCATCTGGAGTGTCGAATAGCAGCAGTAATTAAGAGCCAATGGCTTTCATGGGGAAATAACAATGAAGCACCCTTTCATAAAGGTTTCATTTTGCAAACGTCACCTTAAGGTGTTGCTTTGTTTGGTATTTTTTGTATTTTTTAACTCGGTTCGCAATCATCGGCAATTCAAACGCAAGAAACTGGAACACAATTGCAATAAACGCACGCCTCGATGAGTAGCTCCAGCTCCTGTCCCTGTCCCTGCTCCTGCTTTTTTTCGCCTTTTTTGCATCCATCCTGCCACACATATGTGGCATACAGAGTTACACATTTTTAAAAGAAGGGAAAAAAAATGGAGAATGGCAGGATAGAGGGCGCCAGCGGAGAGGGGCGGAATGATAAAGAAATGTCCCACATAGAGCGGCGGGAGGCGAGTGTACAATATGCATTTTCATATCTGAACAAATAGACAGGCGAGAGGTGCAGAGTTCCCTCCGAGATATATATTATATATATGGATGGACTGTGTACAAGTGCGGGGATATAGCCCACAACAATGCCCGGGGGGAGGGAGTAGCAAACGGCTAACGAGAGCAGACAGATGGAAGAGCTTCGAGGACGATGGACCAGGACGAGCAAGAGGACGAGTGGGAGGACGAGTGGGAGGGGCAACAACGGCCAAGTGGTAACCAACAGTCAGCCAACTGATACAACAGTCCTAGTACACAGAGAAAAATAAATTGAAGAGAAAAGAACTACTATTTGTACAATAAAATGATGTAGAATGATGGAAGAGTGATGTGGAATGATGAAGAATGATGCAGAATCAGTCAGAATGATATGAAATGATAAGGAATGATAAAGAGGGATGTATTGTATGATATGGAATGATATAGAATGACATAAAATCATTCAAAATGAGCTAGAATGATAAGGAATGTTGCAATGACTAATATTGTATGATGTAGAATGATATAGAATGAAATAGAATTATAAAGACTATAATAAAGTTATAAAGAATGATATAAAATAGCAAAGAATGGTAGAGGATGATGTAGAATGATGGAGAATGATAAAGAATGACAAAGAATGATTCAGAATGATAAGGAATGATGCATTGAATAATATAGTATGATGTAGAATGATATCAAATTTATAAAGAATTATATAAAATAGTAAAGAATTAGTTGGAATGAAAGGGTATGATGTAGAATGGTATAGAATGACTAAAAATAATAAGAAATGATGTAGAATGATTCAGAATGGGCTAGAATGATAAGGAATGAAGCATTGAATAATATAGTATGATGTAGAATGATATAGAATGATAAGGAATGAAGCATTGAATAATATAGTATGATGTAGAATGATATAGAATGATATAGAATGACATTCTATAGAATATAATAAAGTTATAAAGAATGGATATAAAATACTAAAGAATCTAACACATTCTTGATGTAGGGTGTGATGTAGAATGATTCAGAATGGGGTAGAATGATAAGGAATGATATATTGACGGATATAGTATAATGTAAAATGATGAATAATTATAATACGAAGAAATAGAATTATAAAGACTATAATAAAGTTATAAAGAATGATAAAAAATGGTGAAGAATGAGTTAGAATGATAGAGTATGATACAGAATGATATAAAATTATATAAAATAGTTAAAAATGAGTTAGAATGATAGAGTATGATGTAGAATGATAAAGAATGATATAAAATAGTTAAAAATGAGTTAGAATGATAGAGTATGATGTAGAATGATATAAAATAGTTAAAAATGAGTTAGAATGATAGAGTATGATGTAGAATGATATAAAATGATATAAAATAGTTAAAAGTGAGTTAGAATGATAGAGTATGATGTAGAATGATAAAGAATGACTAAAAATGATAAGAAATGATGCAGAATGATGAAAAATGAATTAGAATGAGATAAAATAATGTAGAACGAGTAAGAATGATAAAGAAAGATATTAAATGATTAAGATTGATGATAAATGATATATAATATAAAATACTTATATATATAAGTTATGTATAAGATTATATAATACCTCTAATATATATTGATAGTCCCTAGAATTTCTCTCCAAAACTTCCGATGGAAACCCCTCGAAACCCTTTTAGTCTTCAAGTTGCTACAAAAACCAAAATAAATATAAATAGTACATTATTTTTGTAGTGGCTGGAAAAAATACAAAAAAAAAGAAAGAGAAGAGCAGGAGCAGGAGCAGGAGTAGTGGGCAGTGTGGGCGTGGCATGAGGGAGTGGGATTTTCGGGGCAATATGTTTTGCCTGTCAGCTTCATGCATTTCATATCGAAAAGCATTCGTACTTTTACTTGAGTGAGTTTTATGAGCAGCGAGCCGAGCCTGTATGGGGGATACACATATCCATGCGAGAGGATGCTCCACTGGCTACATTGTATCCCGGTTCTAGAGTGGATGGGTGGCTGGATGGGTGGGTGGTGATGGGCTGGTAAGGACATCAGTGGCCCCGTTTATATGCATAGTTTTTGGTTGTGCGATTGCCGACTGCGAAGTGGGTTAGATTGTGTTCCGCTGGCTGTGCTCCGCTTTTATATTAAATGAAAATTCCAATTACTTTTTATGGGACTACCCCTTAGCCGTAGGGGTAGTAGGGGGGGGACCAGCAGTTTCTGGTTGGGATTATCAACTCATTTAAGCTTGAATGTCAAAGTCTGAACCAATCATGAGCCACCAGAAATTACAATAAATATTTCTTTTCACACTTTTTTTTTTTAGGTAAGTCCTGGATGTCCTGGAAAACTACTACTACCAAGGATATACAGTTGTGGAGAAACTGGGCCCCTGGGGGCTGCAGAATTTAATAATTTAAGTAGCTGGTGGAGCAGATGGCGAACTGCCATACTGCCAGGACTGGAGGAAGGCCTCTCTAATGACCTACTTGAAAACAAACAACAACAACAGTAACGGAAAAAAGAAACCCTGCTGCACCACCCACCAGGCGTATACGTAATTTGTGTACTCGTGTGGGTCAGGTAGCCCCAGAAACTTGTTTAGTTTTCGGTTTGGCTTAGTTGAGTTTCAGTTTTCAGTTTTCAGTTTGACTTGCAAGTTTTGGCTTTTTTTATCCTCCCCCCACCACACTTCAAGTGCAGGAAGGACCTAGGACCAAGAAATATGGCTGAGTAACCTCTTGACCCAGTCCAATCATATCCTGGCAAACATTTTCTGATGAGCTCTGCTCCGTTTTTCCCATCATTTCTGGACAAACAAATATATAAACATTTCTGTATAAAAAAGGAGGAGAGATTCCTGGACAGCGGGTGACATATATCCCATACACTTCTCACCCGTCCTAGACGGCATTGCAGTGGGTGGGTATTCTTATGAGACAACTCGATTTTGCTCGTTAGACAACATTTGTTTCGGACAGTTGGCAACTAATTTGTTTTGAAATGGATGTCCGGGCTGGTCGTCCTTCCCCCGAAACACACGAGGCCTCCAAGGGTCACAAAATTGAATAAGGACAAAGAAATAAGAAGGCAAAAAAAATATACAGACACGAGCCGGGCATGTTGAGGTCCTGCTCCACCTCCACCTCCTCCACCTCCTCTCTGGCAAATATTTTGCCAGAATTTTGATGGATTCAGATGTGTGTGGTTGTCTCCCCGGCAAGTAAATTGGGTTCTTTGACTTTATGGAGGAGCATGAGGTCCTTTTCCCCCAGAAAATAATGAGTTACATGGCCTGACGGCTGCCCACAACACAAATCCCAACAAGCCTCCCTTCAGCCGTTTATTTTCATATTTTTTGTCAATTTTTGTAGATTCGAAAAAAAAAGGGAGCCAGATCTGAAGCTGGAGGTGGAGCCTGGGAGCCAAAGGAAATCCTGCAAGACCTAGAGGTCCTCGTCTTTCTTAGGATCCTCTTCCTCCGAAGACGACTCGGTCCCTGGCGGCATATCCATCGATAGCTCTGCGACTGGCGGGGCTACTATCGACAGGTCCATTGGGGCGGGCCTCTCAAACGATAGTTCTATCGGTATTACGGCGGGTGCCGGAGTGTCAAGCGATAGTTCTATCGGTATCACGGCAGATGCCGGCGTCTCAAACGATAGTTCCACCAGTTCCGGCTCACTCGGCTCTATCGTCTCCGGCGGCTCTATCGATGTCCCTGCCAAGTCCACCAGGTCCAGGGCTAGACTCTCTGCCTCTGTGCAGGGCGGAGCCTCCCTCTCCCCCAGCAGGTCCTCCAGCAGCGACTTGGCATCCGGCTGGTAGTCGTCCCTCAGTCCCGGCTCCGGATCAACCTTCTCCGTGGCCTGATCCCCTTCCGCGGAGTCAATGTCGAAGAGCGGCGGCTCCTGCTCCAGCTGGGCGTGTATGAAGGTGAACAGGGTGGGCAGGGAGACCAGGACCTCGTCGAGATCCTCGCGAGGAGCTTCGGCGTTCGTGTAGGGGCGCCTGTTCTCGAGGGTCTGCAGGTTGCTGGAGATGGCCGGGGAGTCCTCGCCCAGAGCTCTGATTTCTTCGCGCTTGGACTCGATAGTTCCTGCAAGGATAGGGTTTCATTATAGAGAGTCCTTCGCAGACCCCGGCAAGGACACTTACGCGGCATGGACCTGTTCTTCCCCTTCTGGTTCTTCTTCCGCAGCATTCTGCCCTTCCCCCTCTTCTGCATGCTTCCGGTGCTGCTGGCCCGGGGCCGGATGCTGATGGCCACGGTCTTGGCCGACCCCGGCTCCACGGCAGCCGGCCCGCTGCTGGAGGTCTTCTTCAGGATCGAGGGAATGGCCGGCACGCTGCTGGTCAGCACATTTGGCGGGGCTGGGGTGGGCATGGCAGGCGGATCCTCGCCCACCACAGGACTGGGAGTGGGCTTCGGCACGTTCGGAGTGGGCGTACGGTTGGGCGCCGGACTGGGCGTGGGATGGGGCACCCCGGGCGTGGGGGGAGCGCGCGGTTCGGTCTTGGTACTCCCACTGGTAGTGGGAACCTCGGGGGGATTCAGGAGCGGGGCCACCGTCGCCTTCAGGCGCTGGTTCTCCTTGAGCAGGAGGGCGCGCAGAGCCCTCATCTCCTCGGTGAGCTTCATCCGGCGCTCCTCCAGCTCCCGGAGCTTCTTCTGCTCGCCCTCCAGCGTGGCGAACAGCCTGGCGAAGGTGGCGTTGTTCTGCTCCTGCTGCCGGGCCTGGTTGGCCAGTCGTCCGGCCTGACTCGCGCCGGCGGGCTCTGCCGTCCTGGGACTCGTCGATCGCCGCGAGCTGGAGCTGCTGGGGGTCTGTTTCAGGGACTTGGCCTTGTCGCCTTGGCTTGGCTTCTGTTCGGCCATGGTTCGGTCTGTTGCTGGATAGAGCTCCTCTAGAGGGTCCTGAGCAGGAGGTTCTCGTCGGGAATCTTCCTCTACTGGGAATCCTCGGTCGCTCGGTCCTCTCGGCTAACTATCATGGATCTGGGTGGTGTTTCTTTTCTGCACAATTTTGTTACTGATGCCCGGAATGCTGTGTGCTGTCGAATGAGAGAACTGTATCCCTCGGCAGGGGCTACTATCTGACACTCGGCCAGTCAGGGCCTGCTTGGTTCGGGCTTCCATCGAATTACACTTCGATTGGCTGGGATTTGTGGTGTAAGTTTATTTATCTTCGACTTGGATTGCTTAAACATTGAGTTTCAAACTTTCCAGCTAAAAAAAGGGGAAAAAATATGAAATGAAAGTTAGATTCCGGAGTCGGACTCTGGCACTCTCTCGCTCTCATATTTTGGCAGCAAACTTCAAACTATTGTTGTCGCAGAGTCAATGAACTGGCAGAATCGCCTAATATATCCACACTCCCCTCCAGTCAGAGTCCTTCGTTGTCCTTTTTCACTTTTTAGCTCCCTGTTTTGTGCTCTGAATGGCCAAGTATATTAAAAGTCTATTTCTTTTGGCAAGACAATAAAGTAGCGCGGGCGAAAGGATACCGAAAGGACACCCGATGGGAGCGGGGTGGGCGATAGTGAAGGACAGTCTGCTGGCAACAAAAGCACATGAAGATGAAGTAGGAGCCCAGGATTCAGGACTCCGGACTCCGGACTCCGGCTATTGTTCTACTTCGCGAAATAGCGCACATAAAAAGCCAAAGAACGACGGCCATAAATGATAAAAAAAAAGAGTAAAGAGAAGAGAAGGGAGGGAATGGCAAAGTCGAAACTGAACCCAAAGTGGGGATAAATGACAGGCAACTGGCAGCCAGACAGGGGCGGCCCAGGACTGGGGGCTGAGGCGGTGGAATAGAATGGGAATGCCGGGCCGACATCGACATTCGTCCGATTCCCCCACCAGGTCCAAGTGCTCTGTGTCAGTGCCAGCGATGTCTGTGCCGGCGAGGAGAAAAGGGTTAAGAATGTTTCATTGGCCCGACAGGACTGCGAAGACAACATATGCCAATAATTTACGCAATTTAGACAATCGGACGGGGGGAGATCCATCAAGGAAGCCCCCAACCCCCCCAGAGACTCCCGACAACAATCCCAACTGGATGCTCAGTTTTGGATCTTAAATGTTATTCAAATTGTGTCACATTTCTCAGTGTAATGGCTTGGAATTGTCTTCCCAAAAATAGCCTTAACCCAAGAGTACCCACCTCCTGGCCTCCTCGATTAGGCCGGAGCTGGTCGGAGAGGACAACCCCATCTTATTTATCGACTTTCTCCATCGACGGCAGAGACAAGGATGCCTTAGAAATGAGCGATGATGGGGGCCCTTAAACGGGCCGCTAAGCTAATTAGCCGCAAGAGCAAAACTACAAGAAGTTGGCCAGCGCCACTGACCCCCAAAGGTTGTCAAAGGGCTCTCGGTGTTTGGTAGTCGGTTTGGTTTGCGGAAATTGCGTCATTAACAGGCGCTTAGTAGGGCTTAAATGCAGAGCCCGAGGGTGCTACACCAGAGGGTGTATGAATAGGTGTTTTTTGGAGAAGACATCAATGATTAGAAGACAGAGGCCTAGTACTTAAACTTTTCTTAAGTTAGTTCTTGCTTCCATTCTTTCATAAAAGATCTACAAAAGTACCGGGTATCATAGAGTTTCCTTTTAATGTCAAGTTTACTTTGAATTTTGGATCTCTTTTTATCCCTAAGTGAGTTATGGAAGTACCAGGTATCACTTCTATCATATAGAAGTCATAGAAGTACCGGGTATCGTATAATTTCATACATAATGAGTTCTGACACTTTTCATAAAGTCTTTAGACTCAACTACCCTCTATTTGTGATTTCTCTTAACCTTAAAAATAGTCAAAGTAGTACCGGGTATCATAGAGTTGTATGTAGTGAGAGTTACGAGACCTTTTATGAAGTTTTTACTTAAACTCTTTAGACATAAGTACTCTTTAAAGTCGAGTTTGGTTTGAATTTTCCAACTCTTTTTGTCCCTAATTGAGTTATGGAAGTACCAGGTATCATATCTTTCATAATATCATAATTATAGATGAGTATAGAATGAGTTCTGATACTTTTTATAAAGTTTTTAGACACAACTACTCTGTATTTGTGATTTCTTTTCATCTTAAAGTGAGTTACAGTACCGGGTATCGTATATCTACTTCGTAGATCATTATTGTAGCTGAACATCTCACATACGTTGTAATAGCGACTAAGCCTGTTGGATTAGACCCTTAGGAAGGGTCCTTAAGACCCAAAAGATGAGCACCCGGAACCATCAACTCTCGATGAATCCTGCTGAAACTTTTTGCTAGAGTGTACTATGGAGTATCTCTCCAAGCCCCGCTCCTATTTGAAGCACCACCATTGTGGCTATAAAGATATCAGCCCGTCAGCTGGCAACTGGAAGACATTAACCCAAAGACCTTTGATTAATGCGGGCGGAGAGGACGAAGGGCGAAGAGGACCACAACAAAGGGAAACAGAAACAGAAACAAAATGGCCAACAAAAGAAAGGCAGAGACAAAGTCTGGTAATGAGAGTAACCATTCGGAGATGATATGACATCTTGTTGTTTGGGAACTCTCGAGTGAAGGAGCTCTTGTCCTCTCGAGACTCCTTTGGTCACCTCATCTGCCTGCGGGCAGGCGCAGGAGGTCCTTAAATCTTGGCCATCCCCGACCACCCGGCTAATGATGTCCGATGCCGTGTTCGAACCGATTTCCCCCTCGGGCCTTGGGCCAGACCAAGCTACAGACCAAGAACATGAACTACACGGGATCTGGGGAACTAATTGGACGGCCAGAGGTGAAGGTGAAAGTGGAAGTTGGGCCTCCACCCCAACTCGCTCCTCGGGAGGCAGAGCTCTAATTGGGCTTGGATGTGGGATGTCCATGGAAATACTACATTTTTGGAGGTCTAGTTTCAAGGACTCTGCAGCTAATCAGGCAGGGATCTGCCAGGAGCTCCTCTTCCCTCACAGATTCAGTGTCAAAGTCAGAGGTCGAGGGTCGAACGGAGCATATTCTCAGGCATGGCCATGGATGGAGCTCCTGCTTCCCTCATTTTTTTCTTCCATTTTTGTAAAGTTTTCCCTGCAGGAAGGGGAGAGTGTGTGTGTGGGTGTGTGTGGAAGGAGTGTGCCATGATGCTGCACAAAAAACTTCCGAAAACAATTCTGCAAACGCAAGCAGGAAAACATAAATCTGGCTAAAGCTAAAACGCAAACTTTTATTTCAAAAAAATGCAAAAAAAAATGCAAAAAAATGTAAAAGAAAAGCTGGAGCTTCAGGGAGTGCGTGCAAGTGATAGCTGGGGAAGTGCATCTGGGGCTGGGGGTTCGAACTCGTGCCTCAAAAATTCCACTAGATTGAGTTGAAAAGATGATACATCTCGAGACTTGTTCCCAGCACTCTTCTGGAGATTCTTCAAGAGAGTCTATCTTCTTTTTTTTTTTTTTCAAAGAAGTGTCCACCAAGGCAGGTTTTATGTGTATGTTCTTTTTATTTTTTTTTTTGTTTCCTTGAGCTTGAAATTTGCAACATGCCTTCGACATCTCTGGGGGATTTTTACGACCAACACAGACGATGGCCAAAAAGTGACCACAAAACCCAGGCACAGCACAACAGGGCAGGGCAGGGCAGGGCAGGGCCCTGTCCAGGCGCCCAAAAGCCGCGACCACGTAGCCGCCCTCCACCCTCGGACCTCCTGATTTTTCCGGTTTGGCTTTAAAGCCAGGAACGAGGGGGGAAAGCGGAAAAAGCCAACAAGCAATGGCAGAAAATGGATTTGGACAGAAACAAACACTCCAAAAAAAAAAAAAGAATAAAAAACAGATACTGCTGAGGGAGGGAGGGAGGTAGGAGAGTGCACGTGATGCGATTCCTCACTGAAGCTTAGAAGATACAACACAGACACAGATACAAAGATACAGATACAAAGACCCACCTACAGATACAGATACAGATGGAGATTGTAGATTCGAGAAGAAAACAGAAGAAACAGGCTTTAGCCAGCTGATTTGCCGCCAATTAGCAGCTAAGTGGATTTGTGGACCGAAAGCTTGGCCTCCGGGTGGTGGGTGGTTGGGTGGTTGGGTGGCTGGGTGGCTGGGTGGCCGGCTCTGGCCGACTGTGTCTGTGACGGTGCTACGTGCCAGGTCGAAATGTGAAAAAGTTGCCAATATTTATGTCGATAAACAAAGTAGGAATAAGCATCAGCGATTTCAAGAAAAACAAAAACAAAAAAACACATAATATTACACTGAGAGAATTTTAGGGAGAAAAAGGGGCATACTTTTAGCTTAAATATTGGAGTTATGGATATTGTAGGTCTTAGTTTTTGTGATTTATGGGTGGATCTTAATAAAAAAAGAGATTTTATTCAAAACAAAGATTAACATTTTAGTTTCTATTACTATTTAATATATATTTAATATTTAATTTAATATTTAACATATATTTTTAATATATATAAGAAACTGTATGCTCTACTCTATGAGGATGGTTCCAAAAACCCAAATAGAAAAAAGATGTCTCTCTTACATCACTCCTATCCCAACCTAACCCAAGTACCGGGTATTTATAAGATTTTAATTTCTATTTTTAGTTAATATATATATTCAATATTTAATTTAATATTTAATATTTATTAATTATTAATATTTAAAAGAAACTGTCAAGGGCTCTGCTTTATATGCAAGGATGGTTCTAAACCAAATATAAAAAATATATAGAAGAAAAATCTATTATATGTCCCCACCTAACCCAAGTACCGGGTATTTATAGCAAGATTTGAATTTTTATATTAATTTTTTTAAACATGTACACTTTATAGGGGGTGTTCTACTATAAAGTATCCGTAGATGGATGGTTCTGAAAGCATAAATGGAACAAATATGTCTTTAATATTTCTATTCTTCTCAAATTTTAGAACCTATAGCATCTATATCATCTATAGGGCTCTCTATTCTTGGCTTTTTATACAATTCCTGGAATAATATATTATTTTTTGTTAAATTATGAGATTAATTTACTTAAAAATATATTCGTAGAAAAGATAATATCTTTATTCCTTAAGGGATGAGAATAGTTATGCCCCAAGTACCGGGTATTGAGAGCTAAAAAGTTTATAGTTTGTGGAATACCTCCTACCAGACCTCTCTTAAGACTTCCCCTAGGACCTCCTCTGCTAACTATAGCTATTAACCTATATAGTCCCCTGATCCACCTGATCCACCTATTTATTTCGAGAGTTTTGGGAAAAAGACTCTTTTTTTTCGCTGTGGATGGATGGAGGGTGGGGCTTAGTCTAGAGCCACGTGTATGGGCCATGGACGCGCTAGTGGACGGGGGCGGTGGCGGTGGCGGTGGTGACTTGCCCCTTGTAGGGCCAAGGGGCAACCTACTGGCGAACCACTACGTGCCCGGGCCCAGAACGAGACAAGTTAAATCGTCGCGTTATTGATGGCGAATGTACGTGATGGGCTCACATGCCACATCTCGCACCACAAAGAACTCGATGATTACGATTACGATTGCGATTACGATGATGAAGCTGGTGGGTGGTGGTTGGATGGAGCTGATCATCATCATTCCGGTAATGGCCATAATGAAGGCCGAAGGCAACTTTTGCGTCGACAACAGCTTTCCACAAGCATAGAGCCCACCTGTGTGCTAGCTTTTCAAAAAAAGAAGAAAAAAAAATAGAAAGAAAAGAAAACTTTTGTGTTGTCGCCGCCCCAACCACCTCCATAGGGTCTATGGAAGGCACCATGGTGGTTGATGAGCAGACCTCTTAGCCTAATGTGATTAAAGGGATTTGGCATCGGATGTGTGGGCCAGATTGGAAATTTTTGACCTGCTTCTCTGCTGCTCCCCACCCCCCCTTGGTTGCATAAATAGGCCGCTGGGGGTACTCGCTTTAAGGCCACTACAGTCTCCGGCAATTGAAGTAATTATTTTTCTGAAAGAAGCTGCAGAACCTAATTGAATTAATAAACACTTGGAATTGGAATTGGAATTTATTTTCTCATAACTCTTCGATTGCCAATGTCTGAGCTCCCTTCGTCGCGCCATTCAATCAGCGAAGGGGGGACCACCCACCCGCATTCATTGATTGAAGCCACCCCGCCGCCATTTAAGGGAAAACTTAACCCTTTTGTGAAAAGGTCGCGGCTCTGGGACATCGTTTATCATTAAATTGCAATTAAAATTGACAAGGAATGCGATTTGTTCAAGTAGCTGCGACTAGGAGGAGTGGGTGGGGCTCTGTTTGTCTTGTAATTAGTAGAATCGGCCTAAAGGTGTCCCTAGAAAGGCACCAAAACGTGATTAGAGAGGAGGAATATAAACGCTCCATGGCCATGGTGTGTCAGATGCGGGCTCTGATGAATTATTTTATATTCTTCGATCCAATCGGACTATAAAGGCAATAAAATCCACTGCCAAGTGGTGGTGGTGGAGAAATCCATGAAGAGAAGACGGCGGCAATCAAACAATCGGTAGGGATTTCCTCCTCATTCCCAGTGTCCGAGGCTCCTCCTCCTTTATTACTACTATTTTTTCTCCTCTTATTATTTATTTATGTGAAGGGCGGAAAATCCGCCAACAAAAGAGTCTTAAGGAGAAAGGAGGCGAGCCGGCACCGCTCTTAATAAGGATGTGAAAAATGTTCGGCATTGCTAATTGAGCGAGCACATAATTCCCATCGCAGTCTTCTGGTTAATTGCAGCGGAAAGATGAGGAACTGAAATTACAGAAAAAAGCAAGAGAAGAAAGGGAAACTTTAATGAAATTTAAAAGCAGGAATCAGCGACGTTATGACCCGCATGCACTTTGCATTTCGCCCGAAAGAGTCGTAAAAATATCAGCGATTTGCAATTGGAAGCCAACTCTGGTTGGTGGCCACTGCCAAGCACGTTTTTTGCATTTGAATGGCGACTAAATTAATGGTTAAGCCATTCCGAATCGACTGTAATTTGATGGGTTCTGGGGTGGTCCAGGGGACAGCTCAGCTCCAATTGAAAAGAAAGATATCCATAGGAAATCGTCAGCCGATCTTTGTCATTTTGTTCTATATTCTATACTTATCTTAGATAAGACTGCTTCCAAAGTTAGAACTCTGTATCTTTAAAACTAAGCGAGTTAGAGGGCTTGGAAGCAATTTGGCGGACATGCGGACAGGCGGACAGGGGCAACAAGAGCATTTCCTGACTGTGTGGCCAGCTTTCAGGCAAGGATATGCCAGAATATAGAAAGTATGGCCATAAAACATACACTCTTCTCGATGACAAACCTCTTAGGAGCTTGGAGTTCAGCGGACAAACGGACACGCGGACACGCGGACAAAGAAACTGCTTGCCACCAGACTTCCCTTTGACGCCTTTGTGAGCCCATTCGAAATTTGTTATCCAATTACGAGTTCCGTAGAAATACTTTTTGCTTTTCTGCCTAATTTTGATGCGAACCAAAAACAGAGCCTGTGTGTCCTTTTTCGGGGTGTGTGCTGAAAGTTTTTCGCAGCTGCAGCGCCAAAGTAGATTAAAATCTAAACACACACAGACACCCATAAATTGCGCTCAAATAAACTGAATTAAAAGTGCAAAACAGGGCGAGGAGTGGGTTTTTTTTGAGCCAAAAAATAGGGAAAACTTTTGAAAACATTCAAGTGTAAAGGCGCGTCATGTTAGACACACCACAGGCCATGCCTAGCAAGTCCTTCCTGGACTAACTTTTGACAGAAGTTTTACGAAAAGGACACGAAGCATTAATTAATGATTTAGATGATGTTCAATTTTAATATTTATTTTGGAGAACATGTCCATTTTTTTCACTCTGTACCCTAGAATAGGGTTAACGGACAGGCGGACAGACGGACAGATCCCGACAGCCGCCACACACGGAAGCCATAAAAACTTATGGCAAAATATATAAAAATTCACCCTTTTTATTGTGGCAAGCAACGAGAACGAGAAATAAAATAAAATGCAAAGCGTTTTACCCTAAAAACATCCACACATCCCCACACAATCCGCACTCGAAGGGCGAACTAGCTGAAGAGAACCGAAACTGACTGTCGTCCTCCGTCCTACGTCCTCCGACGTCCTTGTTGTTGTCGTCGGCGTCGTCTGCTCAACCCTTTGGGCCAACTAAAATTAAATGCTGAGTTTAGCAAAGAGCCAAAAATAACAAAAGCAAAGCGGCAGGGACTGGGCGAAGGGAGAAATACTCTTTTTTTAAATTTAAATTTAGAATATTTCCAATTAAAAATCTGCCTTAGAAAGCATGCTTCCAGTGACGAACTTACCTGCAAAAATGTTTATTTAGGAAGGTCATGCCATGTTTAAAAGTATATAACTTGTTTAAGCTACATAAAAGTATAAAAAAATAATAAGCTTTAAAAAAAGTGAAATTCCAGTGACGAAATTGTATAGAAAAATGTTTATTTTAAATGGAAAGACTTGCTATGCTTAAAAGTATATAGTTTAGAGGCTTTAGAAAAGATACAAATAGCTTGCTTAAGCCACAAAGAAGTATAAATCAATAAAAAGCTTAAAAAAGGAACAATTCCAGTGACGAAATGACATAGAAAAATGTTTATTTTGAATGCAAAGACATGCCATGTCATAAAAAACCTTGAAAAGATTCAAATCTTTTTAAAAATTCAAAAAAACTTGAAAAGAGTTGAAATTTCAGTGACGAAATCACCATCCACAACCATAGATACTTTTTAATGACGAAAAAAACTGAATTTTTGTTGAAAAAAATTCAATTTAAGGACATTCTTTTTAAACCTTTTAAACAAAAATCGAAAGCCCAGAATTTTGATACCCTTGATAATATTTTCAAAGGGTATAAGGCAGAGCAAGAGCCGAGGCAGGGGCAGTGTGGCAGGAGCAGTGTGGCAGGAGCAGTGTGGCATGCAATTGTTGTAAAACAAAGGCAATGAAGATTCGAAATGAATACAAACAGCCAAATGGGGCGCAAACAAAAACGAGGAAAAAATGCTGGTTGGGAAAAAGGAAAATAAAAAAATACAAAATACAAAAAAAAGAGAGAGAGAGAGAAAGGAAAGAAATGTAAAGGACAGCAGCAGTAACGACAGCCGGGGCAGTAAGGAACAACAGTAGGGGAAGAGGGAGCAGCAGGAGCTGCCTCATAAGAATAATAATAATAATATAAAAGAATGTATATCGGGATATGTGGAAACGGGCCGCGCATAAATAACGGAATTGCAGCGCACAAAAAGTAGACCAGAAGGAGGTTAAAACGCAGAGGGCAGAGGGCAAAAAAGTGGAAAAAAAGGGAAACAAAAATATGGAAAAATGGGGAAAAGGGCCAGGGACCAAGGACCCGAATGAGAGATGGAAAGATAAAAATATCCCCAACTATAAAGTTACTTTTTGCTAAAAAAGTTAAAAAAAAGAGACTTTAAAATCAACAATAATAAAAATTAATTAGTGTTGAAAGGAGAGACATTAAGGGAATTAATAGTTTAAATATTTTTTATAGTCCTCCACAAAAAGGATAATAATAGTTAGACATCCCAAGTACTGTTCCCCAATTAGGCCAGATAGAGTCTACCTGGAGTCGTTGATCATTATTTTGACAGTCAAAAAAAAGGGGGGGATCTCCTTCAGTTCTTAAGGTTTTTTTATGCCAGAAACAACAGGTGCCTTTTGGGCAACGAACCCCTAGAAACCCCGGAAGAGAAGACCCTACAGGGTTCGAGTCGTGACTCGTGCTGGTTTTTTTTTCTTTTTAGGGTTAAGGTATGAAGCCCCTTGGCGGAGAGAGGTTCTCCCTTGGGGGAATGCCTGCTGTTCAGTTACCGTTCAGTTTCTTTCTTTTCTGTTGACCCTTCTTCCGCCTTGAGGTCTTCCCGCCCTTGTAGCCTGTCTTCCGGCTGTTTTATGGCTCCCTCTACCAGTCTGCCAGTCTCCCAGTCTTTCAGTCTCAGCTGTTGACTAAACCAAAGGGTTAAACACGAGCCATGGGTTAAAAAATATATGCGAAATGCAATTTTGTTCTTTTGGGATGGCCTTGATTGCAGCACTCCTTGCATTATCCTGCATCCCTCAGCCCTGATCCCGGCCTGGCCTGCTGAAATATTCATTTCGTGGCTCTGGCTTGAGAGATTTCGCACGTGTGCCTTTAGCCAAGCACCTCCCCTCCAGGCAGGCAAACTCCCAGCCAGGCAGCTGCTCCTGCTAGGGGTTAGGGGTTAAGGGTTACTCGGACACACAACACAACCCACTGTGTTCGGGCGGGCAAACAAATTAGCAAAATCATTGTACAATCTGTAACTGTCAGACAGTGGTGCGAAAGCCATTTGTTATTCGGCGAAAGTTCCCTCTCCTCTCGGAATTACGGAATTAAATTTTAATATTTAACAGGAGGAGCGAAGAAAGTGGGGTAATTGGCCAAGAAAATGTTTGTGTTATGAAGTTTTGTTAGAAAAGAGTCTCTAAACTGGCCTACAGGGCACTTGCCAAATGGAGCTGCCGCATAGTGTACGGCTGGAGTTGAGATTGCAAAGTTATGCTGGTACCACGAACCACTGTCCTCCGAAACAATGATCCCTAAGCCACTTCGATGCACGCTCAACCCCGCCCTTGGGCCTTTTGTGACGAAGGGGTGAGGGCCACCCCTTCCATCCATCCAACCCCTCGATTTCCGGCATCACCGACTCTCCGAGCACAAAAATCGAGACGGCAATAAATTTATAAGTTCTGCTAATGTGCGTTAATGGCTTGTAGTGCTCGACAACAAGAGCAGTTATGGTCGTGTGGCTACTTAGCATATTTCCATTCCCGATCCAAAGTCCCGCAGACCCACTCCCAACTCCCCCTTGTTGTTATTTAATTTTTTCGTTTGTATGATTAGAGGTTATTATGCTAATTTGCTGCAGGCCCCACCCTTTGTCCAAACTCCAAGTCTGGGTTCGACCCCTTGCCTAGTTTTCCCTCGCCTTTTTTTTATTTTTTCCTGTTTTCGCCTCTAAATTTGGACATTATGGCGTAATTAGCAATACCGTTGTGTCCGGACCTTGTCGAAGCTTAATTTATGCAAAATTACTCCTCCGAAACGGCAGAAACAACAAGGAGGAACATTGCTCTTGTCCTGTTTCCTGCCGCCAACTTCTCCTTTATTATTTTTCTCCTCTCCCATCGCTTTTTACGACTTTTTCCAAGAGTCCTTTCTGATGTTATGTCACTCTATATTTGAACAATGTGCTAAATGAGTCGAATGTTTGTGAAACAGCCAGAATTGAAGGCCAAGTGGGTGGGTTTCTGGTGGGTTTCCTGGGAATTGGTGTGGTTTCCAAATGGCTTCAATAATTGCGAACCGGAATTGTATTTAAATAAAGGAGGGGTTTCTCCTTCAGTCTTTAATGAAGGTTTTTCGTTGATTTATGTGTTGCATGTTGTGGAAGTGCAGCAACCCTGTAAAGTATGGACTTGTAAGGCCTTGTCCGCGTGTCCGCCAACTAGACTTTGATAAAAGCAAGTCTGTGATCTAAATTCTATAAGCTATAATGGCTTCTGTGCTATAAAAGTGAGAAGAGCAGTCAAAAATTCATAAACTCTATCAGTAGAGCCGGCAAAGACTTGTCAGAGTGTCCGCGTGTCCGCTTGTCCGCTTAGAAACCTTTAACTTGTCTCTGATCTCTACTCTATAGTGGGTTCTACGTTATAGAAGTGAGAAAAGCAGTCAAAGTGCATCAATCCACCCTATAAGCTATGTCAGTAAAGCCTACTAAGACTTGTCCGTGTGTCCGCTTGTCCGCTTGTCCGCTTGTCCCCCAAATAGCCCCCAACTCTCGTTTCTGACAAGTCCCCCATGCCAAGTCCCTCTCCAAAGATAAACTATATATCTCCAACTAATACACCTCGATATGGACTCTCCACAAACTTTATTAATTCCAATTTGTACTTCTTTTCGTTGCAGGTATGTGCTAGCCCGGAGTATCCGTAACTTTGGGGGGTCGGGCCAGCCAGAGTTGCCAAGTGCATGTGGCAACCATAAAAACCCAACGAGGCCAAACCGCACACCATATATGCCCAGAGTACATAGATATGGAAAAGTTTTCGTTAGTTAACTGAAAAAGTATTAGGCAGTCTAGTGGCCGAACTATGGCCCAAAAGCCCGCCAAACTTTAAATATAGCCACATCATTTTTTCGCCCTCTCCTACCACCCCCCCACCCATCATGCCCCAAAAAGAGGCAAAACTTTGCATGGGGCTTCATAAATGTGTGTGGAATTTTCCAACAACACCACCCGGCCTGTAGCACCACCCTCTAATGCCCTTCCAGCACCACCACCGCCGCATCCGTGGAGGCAAAATCCTGGCCTACCTACGAGATATTTTTGTGCTGAGTTTACATTATCAATGAACGGCTTTTGCGCTCTTTGCGCTTTTGTGCGGCTTGCTTGTAGTAGCCTAAGTAGCCACCCACCGCCTACCGCCCACCGCCTTCCTGGCGGGGGAGGCGTGGCTGTTGCTGCGGTTTTTGGGCGTGACGGCAACTATGAAATAACGCCACTAACGACTAACGCTCGAAAAGTAAGTAATCTGGCAGGAGCAGAGGCAGAGGCAGGAGCAGGAGCAGGGAGGATGTATGCATAGATATGCCGTTACACGGTGTCCCTACGCCCTACGCCCTACGCCCCCCACTGTCCTTGCCACGCCCCCACTGTCCCTGTGTCGCGCTGGTTGCTTGGCGGGCCAACAGAAATTTGTTGGGCAATTTCCAAGCCAACAAATCTCTGCAATGTCGGTGCAGGGAAGGCCTCTAACTATTCCCGACATCCCCCCCCCCAGCCCACCCACTAGATAAGCCACCCAACCCAACCCACAACCACCCATCCTAACCCACAACCACCCATCCTAACCCAAAACCACCCAAAGTTTACCCATTTTGGGTATCCCAGGAATTATTGGAATTAAGAAGACATTCTCCAAAGAATCTCTTGGTTCTACAGGCCTTTAAGTTGGAGATCCTTTAATCCCTGGATTCTCCTCTTCTTTTATTAATAATCTTTAAGATTTCATAGTCCTTCTTATAAAAAATATATCCTTAAATCCCTCTTCTAAATATTTCAAATTTTTAAAAATTAAGGATTTCTTTTTTTTCGAAAATCAAAAAATTGAAAAAAGAGGCAAGAGGAGATGCTATTTCTGGTAGAGAACCACCTGACTCTGAAGCTCTAGACATAATCCAGAAAGGGGCAGCTCTAGGGGCGGGTGAGTAGGCGTGGCAGGGGGCTAAATGTGGGTGGTGGGTCGGCTGGTGGGTGGAAGCACACATGCAGCTTGTAACTTGCACATGCCCCAGCTCCAGCTGCTGATTCCGATGATGCGGATTCCGATTCTGTTGCCCGGCTAACAAGGTTGGGTTGAGAGGGGTATGGGGGGTGGAGAGTAGCCTCTACACTGAGAGAAAAAAAAAAGAAAAGGATAAATTAGGAGAGAGGATTAAAAGACCATAGACACTTGACCTTGGAAGTTGGTGACTTGTCTACTGACTTTCTTCTAAGATTTTAACAATTTAATTTTAATAACTACACCCACCGATTTCTCCAAGTGTAGACTGCCCCCCACAAACTGTCGCCAAAAACAATTTCGTTGAGATTTAAGTTCTGTTCAACAATTTCCGCTTTGGCTTTGCCCCCTTTGCGATTTTTGCTTGCCAACTGCAGCGAAAAATCCAAAAAAATGGAGAGGAGAGAGCGGAAGTGGGCGGTGGTGGGTGGTGGATGGTGGGTGAAGGGCACCACCCACTGGAAACCACCCACTCGGAGGCTGCACAACAAAAACCACATTCATAGATAATGTGCAGCCTGGGTTTGTGGTTATTTTGTATGCTTGGTCGGTCTGCCAGTTGCCATGGACTTGCCACATCCAGTTACCCCCTTTTAGGGGCTACCACCACTAGGAGGAGGAAGATGCCCTGCCGGATGGGGATGGGGATGAGGATGCTCATCCAATTTTCGTTGTCGTCGTGGAAAATTTTTGGTAGAGAAATTGCATTTTTCTCTCTGGGCCTTCTAGCGCAGCGCTGACAATATCGCGACGTTTTCGCTTTTGTGGAGGCCCTCGCCCCGCACAGATACTAACCAACACATGGCCAGCAGTGTATCTGGGAGATAGATGGAAAAGGGAAGCGAAACTGACAACGGACACTGGATTCTGGATGCTGGGTAGTGGCTGCGGGAGTCTGGGATTGGACCACCGAAAGTTACCCGCCAGTCAAGCGCTCCGGCCACAAACTTTTGGGCACGATTTTCGGTTTGCGAAACAGAACCATTCTTTTTTTCCTCCCATTTTCAACTCTGTTTGGCTTCTTTTTTTTTTTTTAGTCGCTGGCTGGTGCTTTCTTCTGGTATCTGGTCCTTTTTTTCCAGCTCTTTGTTTCGTCAGTCAGCGTTAAAATGTGCTGACTGTACTGTCGCAGCGTTCTGGGTGGCTTTGTCATTATCAGGCAGCTCCTCGGCCACTAAATCGCAGAGTTTAAACGGCCTTAGGAGTGGATTTAAGATTTGGGGACTTTTCAGAACAAAGAGGCTTAGTTTTCTCTCAAAAAAAGCGATTTGTTTGCCAGTTATCGAAATAATCGATAGACAATCGAGGTCTGTCTTGAGGCAGTCTTGAGGCTTCAGTCTTGAGGCTTAGTTGCTTAATGAAAGCTTATAGGTTGCTCAAAGAATTTCAACATTTTCTCAATTCCCTGCAATCGATAACCTCTCTGAACCTATCGAAATAATCGATAGACAATCGAGGTCTGTCTTGAGGCAGTCTTGAGGCTTCAGTCTTGAGGCTTAGTTGCTTAATGAAAGCTTATAGGTTGCTCAAAGAATTTCAACATTTTCTCAATTCCCTGAAATCGATAACCTTCCTGAACCTATCGAAATAATCGATAGACAATCGAAGATGCTTAAAGTTTCTTAGTATCTAGAGTTTTTAGGCTTGATAGCTTAGCTGCTAAGGGTTTCTCTTAAAGTTTCAACACTTTCACAATTCCCTTTTATCGATAACTCATCCTAACCTATCGAAATAATCGATAGGAAATCGAGGTCTGTCTTGAGGCAGTCTTGAGGCTTCAGTCTTGAGGCTTAGTTGCTTAATGAAAGCTTATAGGTTGCTCAAAGAATTTCAACATTTTCTCAATTCCCTGCAATCGATAACCTCTCTGAACCTATCGAAATAATCGATAGACAATCGAGGTCTGTCTTGAGGCAGTCTTGAGGCTTCAGTCTTGAGGCTTAGTTGCTTAATGAAAGCTTATAGGTTGCTCAAAGAATTTCAACATTTTCTCAATTCCCTGAAATCGATAACCTTCCTGAACCTATCGAAATAATCGATAGACAATCGAAGATGCTTAAAGTATCTTAGTATCTAGAGTCTTCAGGCTTAATAGCTTAGCTGCTAAGGGTTTCTCTTAAATTCAACGCTTTCTCAATTCCCTTTTATCGATAACTCATCCTAACCTATCGAAATAATCGATAAACCCCTGAATAATCGACGCCTTGCCTTAGAACTCGGCTCCCGGCTCAATGTCACTGTCACTTTGTCACTGAGGACTATGGATTGTGTAGTTTGTTGTCGGCTCCTGGCGCCCCAAACAAATCAAAGTAAATTAGAGAAGTTGAGACACAAGACGGGCCGAGAAAGAGACGGCAGGAGAAGGCGAAGAAAGAGAGGGGAAGACGGCCCCTGCTAAGTGCAATTCTCTTCGCATTGATTGCGCACTTGATTACGATAAATGAAACGTCAACAAGGTGGCGGAAGGACGAAGGATGAGGCGGAGCATGGCGACAGGAAGAAGGCAAAGAGTCCTTGTCTCGTGAGTGTGTGTGTGGAGGCTGCAATCGCTTTGGGTCCTTGGGGCATCCTGTGCAGCCTGCACGTATTGTTCTTGTTTTTGCTTCCGCACTGATTTCTTTTGTCTACTGTCTATCATGCACTGCAAGAAACAGGCTACCAGTTAGTCCTTTTTGGTCCTTCGAGCTAGCTTTCCACAGCAAGAAGTAGGAAGCAACTTGGGACTCTTTCTCTCACTGTTCTGTTGACTTTCCCTTCGACTTTTCCATCTGCGTCAGCGTTTCTCATCTCGTGTCTCTTGTCTGCGACGACGGCGGCCGAAAAATCACAGAGCCCAAGCCGGAAAATCAGGCTGATGTCCCTCCGCTTTTCCAGCCCCAACCCCATAGCTTTTTCTCAAGGCGCCGAAGCAAATGTTGACATGCTGGCAGCAAGCCGTGACTGGACTTTGGACATGGACGAGGACACGGACATGGACATGGACATGGATCCGTATCCGGACCCTCGGTTACATGGCCCGCAGAGAATGGGCGATGGCCGGGCTGGGCAGAACGGGGCGTGGCAGGAGCCAAAAGCAAAGCAAAGCAAGGATCTGCGGCACTCACGTCGCTGGGCCGTCTGTTTGTCATTTTGCCGCTTGGCCACTTAAGGCAACAATGTCACCTACCCGACGACGACGTGGAGGACACAACCAACCCCCAACAGTCCCCGCCTCTGATAACTCCTTGAGTGAGTGCACTCAGTGCCTAGTCCCCACCCCACATGTGTGTGTTTCAGGCCACTCTGGAGGATTCATTCATGTTGAAATGCGCAAATTTGTTATCAACGCTTTATGCCATTATGCTCCATGTTGCCCGGAGATTTCAGACACAACTCGGCCCATCCCTTACGCTTCTGGCTTTTCTGGTTGAACAACATTTGGGCAACGCTGGGCTCTGTTTAAGAAGTTTTTGATTTCCCAGCAACGTCTCCGCCGGCCCCCATTGTCTGTCTGGGTCTGGGTCTGGGTCTGGGTCTCTGTCTTAATCTTCCCTTCCACGCAGACCCTTTCTGGTGGAAGCTTTTCCCTTTTAACTGCCAGCGTCTGTGTGTGGTTTCTCCTTTGTGGCTCATTGACTCATTAGATGGCGATAAATTTTGGAAAGAAACAAAATAAAAAGCACGACCCAGTTTGGTGTGTGGCTTAAGTGTCCAGAAGGGTTGCCGAAGACCAATTAAAAGCGGAGGGGTTGTTGGGGCAAAAGTGTCTTGAAGGTGGAGCTAGTTGGTCCTTCGAGCCGGCTGTTTCTCAAGAGTGGAGAGTGGAGAGTGAGGCTGTAGGCTTGTTGGGACTTGGAGGTACTCCTTGGTCCTTCGAGCCATTCGTGGAAAGCAAGCAAATATCCTTCAAAATAAAGACTCGCAATGCATTACTTTTCCACCAAACTCCACCAAACGAATGTATAGCCTTTGGTCCTGCTAGCCGGCAGCCATTAATTAGAAATACTTCCAAGAGAGGGCGCCACCCCACCCTCCTCCGCGGCGGCCTCTCGGGCATAAATGTTTCAGCAGCGTTTTATGCAAATGAGTTGCATCCAAAACTCCGCCAAACTTTCTGGGCCAAAAGCAAGGAGGTTGAAAAGAGAGAAGTTATTTTTATTGAATAGAAAAGTTTTGGCCGCAGTGTATTATAAATTAATAAGCGCTCCGTGGCACCTCCTCACATATGGGCCCTGGTTCTCGGCATAAATAATAAAGCTAACTCCGAGGACGATTCTCCAGCAGCCCTTTGGGTAGCTGAGCTTAATTATTCCAGCAAACCGAGGCCTGTTTGTTGTTTTTAGTGAAAGCGTTCTGTGGAGGACATTTGTCAGAATCGGCTTGCCACGAAACTCAATTCCGGCAAAGATTTGTCACCAAGTCGGGAATCGATTCTCCACCAACTGGAGAGTCTATCAAAATTCGGAGAATCGTCAGCCCCCGGCAGAGGTCGGAATTATTTTGATTAAGTAGCCGGGGCTAAATCGATATATCAACGCATTCGCACGCGACATCCAGAGTTGCCACAAGCTTGGGCCTCTCAGTTCCTCCAACCGAAACAGTCCCCGTCCTAAGCCCCCATTCCCCGGACGAGTGGACGAGCAACCCAAAACCCGACAATGACAAACGCACTTGTGCATGAATGTATTTCTGTATCCGAGTATCTGAGTATCTGAGTATCCGAGTATCTGTGGCCATGTATCTGTAGACCGTATCCCGTATCGTTGCTTGATTTATAACCAAGTGAGGCGAACATAACCGCGCACTTTAATATGAATCATTTGACATATTTCGGATGTTGCCTTTTGTTTTTAACCGTCTCACATTTTTGATTTATGGAACACCCCAACCTCCCACTCCCACTCTCCAGCTCTTTGTCACTTTTTTCCCATTATTGCTTCCTGCCTTTCATTAGGGGGGAGGAGGTGGTCCCTTCTTCCCTCCGAAGGCAGGAGCAGAGGAGGCCAAGAAAATTAGTGGCAATATTTATGGCATGGGTGCTATCAGTTTTGTTCAAAGGTGGCTGGGCGCAGGGACTGAGTGCATATTCGGATTCCAGGGGGTCTGAGTCAGGTTCGAGTTTCCAAAAAGTCGGTTTCAGGTGGGGATTACTAGGTACTCCTCACTGACTTACTCCTAGAGGTACTGGGTATCTATTCTTAAGAGTGGTGACTAGTTGTGAGTCTATTATGACAGATTACTCTGATACTTTAGTACCAGAAAGGAGGATAGACTTGATAGTCATACTTACTAAGACTTTCTTACTAAGACATACTAACTAAGCCCTCTCATTTCAGCAATGATTAAAAGTTTTAATGCAAAACCCTCTCATAATACACCTCTGCTCCTTTGTACCTACAGTTCTATAATGCCCCAAGATTACCGTGTATATATACTAACTATCTGTACTATATAGTACCTATCTATACTAGCTACTAGCTACTACCTATCTATACTGTCTACTACCTACTAGCTACTAGCTACTATTACTACGTAATACCTAATACCTCCCACCTACTATCTACTACTATACTGCCTACTACCTACGACTATACTACCTACTACCTACGACTATACTACCTACTACTATACTATCTACTACTTAATACATAATACCTACTAACTACTACTTACTACCTACTACCTAATACTTAATACCTACTATATACTACTATACTACCTACTATCTACTACTGCCTACTACCTATCTATACTATCTACTAGCTACTACCTATCCATACTATCTACTACCTACTAGCTACTAGCTACTAGCTACTACTACTACCTACTAGCTACTAGCTACTACTACTACCTAATACCTAATACCTACCTCCTACTATCCACTACTACACTACCTACTATCTACTACTATACTACCTACTATCTACTACTGCCTACTACCTATCTATACTATCTACTACCTACTAGCTACTATTACTACTATTACTATTACTATTATACCTAATACCTACCACCTACTATCAATTACTACACTACCTACTATCTACTACTATACTGCCTACTACCTAATACCTACTATATACTACTATACTACCTACTTTCTACTACTGCCTACTACCTATCTATACTATCTAATAGCTACTACTACTACTACCTAATACCTAATACCTACCACCTACTATCCACTACTACACTACCTACTATCTACTACTATACTGCCTACTACCTACTACCTAATACCTACTATCTACTACCTACTATACTACTATACTTACCTACTATACTATCTATATCTCTACTACATATACTATAGTCTATAATACTTAAAAACCCTCTCTATACTCTCTAAAAGAGTGAAGAACAGAGTCCACCCTACAAGTACCGGGTATCAGTATAGATGGTATATTAATACTAAATACTAAACAATATCTAATACTAAACTATTCATCTACTACATTATGAATGTGGACTTTTTCCAGTCGATAACCCTTTAGAAGCCCCTCCTCACTCTCCAATCGAGTCTCTAATGGAGAAAATCACATAATCCCCGCCAGCTACCAGGTACCAGGTACCTCCATCAGAACTAACGACTTACTTATCCCATCTCGGGAATGGTATCTGCTAAGCAGGGTTGTCATCGTGCCTGTGTATCCTGTTATCCTCTTATCCGGCGGTTATCGCGAACCGGGTCCCTAAAACAAAACCGATTTGCGAAAGAAATTGGCTGTCAGACGGGGAGAGTTAATGCAACTAATGACAGAAACGCCGACACCTGAAACCGAACCAGGAGGAGCAAGAGCAGAGGACGAAGGACTCTCCCTGGCACTTGCTTCATTCAGTGACACTCACTCAATTCCTGGCTGATAAACAAATTGAAAGCGGACTCCAATTCCGATTCAGAAACAAGAAATAAATAAAAATAAGCAAGAGTGGAGGGTAAGTGGTGTCCCCTGGGGGCAGATACAGACCAAGACTCGGTCTCGGATACAGATACAGATACAGAGTGAGTCTCTGACTCAGATACAGATACAAAGTCAAGGGAAGGGGAATAAATAACGAAAAGCGCATTGATTTATTTTAGCCAGTTTGTTGTTAACATTTTAACGATTTTGTCCTGGCACTTTGGCTCGTTTCAGTTTCAGTTTCATCCCTACCTGGCATTAGTCCTCCGCCTCTCTCTCCAGTGTCCTTTCTCCGCTGTCGCTTAGCCAAATTGCTGAACATTAGTCACCGATTGACAACCAAAATCGGCCCAGAAAGTCGGGCCAAGAAGGTCTCCAGACATCCTCCTACCTGCAAGAGCACTGCGAGAAACAGGGATAGTCTCTATAAGAAGGGATTTCTGACTAATTTCCAACTTGTCGATATTTTAATGAAATCCAAAAAAAGGGGAAATGGGAATAAAAAATAGGAAAAGGCAAGCAGGTGAAACATTTCTTTCAAAGGAGCTACTACGGGGACTACCCTCACTCCCCATTCTTCAGGCATTTGTCACTGTCGCCTGTCGCTTGTCGCTTTTGTCGCTTTTGTCGCTATTGTCGGTCTTGGCCAGGTTACCCAACCTGGTCGGCACTTTGGCTAATGAAACGCCAACCAATCGCCGGGTCATAGGCCCGGTCCTCCTCGGAAACCGTTTTCGGGGCTACTGGAACAGAAGCCAGAGCTTCCAGGGATTTTAAAGTGAATCATAGACCTGAAAGATGGATGAACTGGAAAGTGAATCATACATTTAGCTGGCAACCCTGGGAAAAAGATTATCAAAACTCATTTCCATTTCCATCCCAGATAGAGGCCTCTTCGTTATTGGCTCTTTTGAGAGCACAAAGGCAACTCTGTTGCCCCTTGGCCTTGTGTGCGTTTTGCATCTGCAATGCGGGTGACAACTCTGTCGCAGATTAGGTCTCTCTCTCTTTCTGGTGTTGGCATCTGCCTTTGTCCACGCCCCCCTTTTTGGCCACTGGCGATGTCTGCGGAATGAGAGTGCGACACTTGGCGATTGCCCGTGTTTGCATTCTACAATGGCCCAAAACAAGCAGAGTTGCCAGAGCTAGTCGTTGTCGTTCCCCCTCCCCTTTTTCGATTTTCTCATCACTCAATGGTAGAACCACCCCCCCTACTGCCCCCTCCCCCACACCACTGACGCCTTCTCCGTTGGGGCCAAAAGCGGTGGAAATGTCTGACGAAAAATTTCAAACACGTTTCAATAAAATTCAATTTGTAGCACATTTCAACGCTTTCCGCTGGCAGTCCTTGCCCCTCCCCCTCCGCCTCCCCCCTGCCACTCACATATGCATGAATTTCCTTTTGCACTTTTGGGCACACAACTGCCCCGCCCACCCTCTAGCCAGCGACCACCCGGAACCCCCCTTTTTCGTTCAATTTTCTTCTTTTTTTTTTGGGCCTCCCCCCAACCCATCGCCCACCATTTTGGCACTTTGCTTTTGAGCTGTGTATGCAAAATGAACGACAACAAGGCGCAGCTTGTTGTTTTTGAGGGGGGAGGGGGTTAGGCACACCACCCAACCACCCCCCCTTAAAATTTCGCGATATTTTCGATTTGGCGTTTACTTTGCCTCCCTCCTCGCTGCGGCACTCAAACCGAAACCTTTAGCTCCATCCCCATAGTCTCCCAAGGATATTTTTCATACATGTCGCACGCACAGAGACCCCCCCTTTGCCTCCACCCCTTGTTCCATGAATGTCCTGTGGCATCCGTTTCGCTCTGCCTACAAAATGCAAATGCAAACAGCATACGAATTAGTAAAACGGAAACAGGCGTTTGTGTTTTGTAATATTTGCCCCAAAACAACACACTCACTGGCACGCACACACGCGCTGCCTACACTCTACACTCTGCCACCTGCCCCACCTGGCGACAGGAAGTGAAAACTCGTGTTGTGGCAAGCAGAAAAGCGAGCGGAATACTTCGAGCAGAGTGGAGCGGAAAAAATAGAAATGAAGAAGAGGGAAGCTCCACTTCTCACCTCGCTGGCGACCTCCACAGTACGGGGTATATAGCTGTCTCTGTCTGGGGCAGGAGGCCCTCTCTTTCTACGGGGCCTGCCCCTCCTGAGTGGCTTCTTCTTGATATTTTTGCCAAAATGGCCCAAGTGGCACGATTTGGGGCCAGGAAGCCACCTTCTGGTACAAGTTAAGTGGAGAAAAGGACACCACCAGGAAAGGAGGTGCTGATACCCGGTACTTTGGTAGGAAATGGGGTAGAATTCCCAATATGTTAGACCTGGTACTTGGCAGAAGACGGTGGAAGAAGTAATAATACCTGGTACTTGTGGAGTAAGTTCAAAGGAGGGGTTAGTACTGATACCCAAATCTTGGGAAGTAACTCTTCTAGACTCTTACTAAGTATGTAGATATATGTATATAGTATGTATGTAGTATATAGTTATAGTACCTGGTACTTGGGAGTCAACTGTAGAAGAAATAAAGGAGAGTAGTCATACCCGTTAGTAGTTATACTCGGTACTTATGATACCCATTACTTTGATAGTGAAAAAGTTTGTAAAGAATCCTAGTAATGGTATCAGGTACTTGAGAAGACAAAGTAGAAGAATTCAGCGACTACCAGGTGGTACTTATGGAGAGTGTAGAAAAGTGTGTAGAAGTGCAAGTACCTGGTACTTAAGAGGGAAATTTAAAAGAAAGCTTTGTGGGAGATGTAGGGAGTCGTTTCAGAAGATTTCAGAAGAATGGTGAGAACTAATACCCGGTACTTGGGAGGGAGAATGTAAATGTAGAAGAAAGTCAAGTAAAAGCCTAACAGATCCTAGTTTTCCTCTAATTCTCTTAAAAAAACATACTTCCTCCACTTCCTCCAAGCTTTGTGAGAAATATAGGCAGTTTTTATGGAGATTTTAGAAGAGCGAAGAGAATCGACACCCGGTACTTGGGATGGAGAATGTAAATGTAGAAGAAAGTAGTGTACTACCCGGTACTTGTCGAGTAAAAATGTCAGAAGAACCTAGTTCTCTTCTAGTTCTCTTTTAAAAAAAAAACTTCCTCCACATCCTCCAAGCTTTGTGAGAGATGGAAGGGAAGAGAATCGATACCCGGTACGTGGGATGGAGAATGTAAATGTAGAAGAAAGTAGAGTGATAATACCCGGTACTTGTCGAGTAAAAAGATGCTAATTCTCTTTTGAAAACTTGCCTAGTTTTCTTCAGTGCACTTCCGCCTCCTTACTGGCCCTTCGCCCACTTTTCTATCGGATTCCCAGCGATGCGTAAGGTTTAATAAGCAGCGCGTGATATTCATTATCCGCCAAGGCGCAGCGAAAAAATAAATGAAGAAGGTGGGCCGTGGGGGGAGGGCCTGGCGCGTGTGGATTTTGCAATAATGCGAAATGAATACGCCCAGGAGTCGCCGAAGGAGGGGAGGGCGGAGGGGGAATCGAATGAAAGGCAAACACCCATCCATCAGGACACTGGACACCCACCCACCAGCCGTGCCACGGCGCCGTCTAACAAAATAAATAAAGTACAAGCGGGAAAAGCGGGAAAATCAAGTGAAATCAATTTAATACACTTTTCATCTGGTGGGCGAGCGTCCTGGCATGTGGGTGAGCAACCCCCCGAAGAAAGGAGCTGGAGAGACTGCGGCAACTTGATTCATCTGTGATTCGCCGTGGCGCCCCTCCGCTCGGCCTAATTCATTACATTTTAATGACTTTTTCCAACACACGCCGAAGGTACCCCGGCATGGGGAGGGGCAGGCGGCATAAATCGCATTGATATGCAGCCTGGCACCCGGCTGAGCTCACAGGACACATAATTAGAAATTAGAAACAAGGACACACACTCCCACGATAGGAATCGTGACAAATACGAGCAAGAAACTCACCTGCCGACAGGTGATAGAGGAAGGGGGAGGAAAAAAAAAAAGACAGGTTGCTCCTTCTATGACTTCCTCCCCAGGTCGCAGAAACAAACACTCTTGCGGGTTGCACAAGACGTGTGTTTGCGGCAACATTCAGCCACTGTTAATGGCTTCGACAATTTGCATTTTCGGCAATCAAATAATGTTTGCCGCCGCCTGCATTTGGCGTCATCATTGCCATTACAATGCCCCGCCGAAGGGGAGAGCGGGGGTGGGAAACCCGACGCTGCCACTGCCACGTTGACAGGCTAATTACACATGCCAGTCACAAGTCAGAGAGTGCGGCAGCAACAGCTCGGAAAGTGGCTGCATATTTGGTTATTTGTCGTGTGGCCATGTCGATGGAGTGTCGATGGTTGTGTCATAAATGCCAGCCACGGCAACTAATTTTTCACAATTTCGAAATCAATCAGTCAGCCAGGAAGGAGTCAGCATGATGAGTGGCTCAAGAGGTGATTAGGAGGAGGAGGTCACCTGGGAGTCGGCAGTCTATAAGGATTAGTTGGCTTGAACTAATCAAGGGGCAAACAGTTGAAGAGTTTACTAGTTAATAGGTACTTTTAATTACTAGTTACTAGTTACTAGCTATCAGTTATTAGTTACTAGTTACTAGTTATTAGTTACTAGTTACTAGCTATCAGTTATTAGTTACTCAAGAGTTCGTGGGTGAAATGTCACCCAAGAGTCACCTATCGGACAACATCTTCCAGGAATAGTTAGTTTTTTACAAATTTAAGAACAAATAGCAAGTTATTTTACTAGTTACTAGTCACTTTCAACTAGTTACTAGTCGCTTTCAACTAGTTACTAGTTATTAGTTACTAGTTACTTTCAACTAGTTACTAGTTATTAGTTACTGAAGAGATGAACTGTAGGTGAATTGTCACTTTCAACTAGTTACTAGTCACTTTCAACTAGTTACTAGGTACTAGTCACTTTCAACTACTTACTAGTCACTTTCAACTAGTTACTAGTCACTTTCAACTAGTTACTAGTCACTTTCAACTAGTTACTAGTTACTAGTCACTTTTAACAAGTTACTAGTTACTAGTCACTTTTAACTAGTTACTAGTTGCTAGTCACTTTCAACTAGTTACTAGTTACTTTCAACTAGTTACTAGTCACTTTCAACTAGTTACTAGTCACTTTCAACTAGTTACTAGTCATTAGTTACTGAAGAGATGAACTGCAGGTGGTTACTTTTAAATAGTTTCTAGTTACTAGTCACTTTCAACCAGTTACTAGTCACTTTCAACCAGTTACTAGTCACTTTCAACTAGTTACTAGTCACTTTCAACTAGTTACTAGTCACTTTAAACTAGTTACTAGTCACTTTCAACTAGTTACTAGTCACTTTCAACTAGTTACTAGTTACTTTCAACTAGTTACTAGTCACTTTCAACTAGTTACTAGTCACTTTCAACTAGTTACTAGTCATTAGTTACTGAAGAGATGAACTGCAGGTGAATTGTCACCCAGCTGTCACCTACCAGTCACCATCTTCCCCCCAGAGCTATTATTTTTTCGTCAAATTATTCAAAAATGAGTCAACCAACAATATGCCTTAGCCTCTCAGCTCTTCAAACTTTATTTTATATAATTTTCGAAATAGCGAACCTCTAATTATCGCCGAAAGAGGCTGTCGACTTAATTACAGGCCGCGATCCCAGCAACTGTTGCACCCTCATCACGACAGTGTATCATCGCCCGGACAGCTGGCCGATCCAACTGAAGGCGAGCGGAACCCCCTGCGCATTATCCCAATCCGATAAAATCTGAAAACTCCCCAAAAAAAAAAGAAAAGCGAGACACTAATCCCATTATGGCACTTCAAACGGCTGCCAGTCAGTCAGTTATCTGAAATATTTCAAAGGGATGTGAAATCTGCGTCATATGCTGTTTCTTTTCCCGGAAGAGATGCTCAGTCTTTAATACTAAATATTTTTAGTATTTAATAATTAATATTCAAAATAAAAAGTTGCCGTCTCCCTTCCCGAAAAAGCACTCTTGGCTCGGCTGATTGCATTCTCATCGATCTCTTAACGCCTGCCAGAAAGTTTTCCTCCAGCCTCCCCCCGCCCCAACTCGACATAATGCTTAACCCTATTAGGCCACGCCCACTTAGTTGGATCTCTGTTTTAATTGCTCCAGTCAAGTGCCACCCACTCCCCTCCATCCGACTCTGGTCTGGTTTTTTGGTCTTGTGCAATTTGCATGCCATGTGTCGATGGGAGATGCCAAGAAGTTGCCAAGTGGAAATGTTTGCCGAGCACTTTGAGTGCGGTTTTTCTAGGGGTGGTGCTAGGGGTGGCTGGGGGTGGGAGACTAGGGAGGCTAGGATGTCTAGAGGTGGGTGGAGTGTCGATAGATTCTGAGAAAGAAATGACAAATAACTAAGAATCTTTGCTTGAGCATTTGATTCTTTGATTTATGTTTAAATAACTATTTTCATTAATCGATAACTATAGATTTTTTCGATAAATTTAGGTTATTTGGATTTCCTTTTGGTAGATCTATGTTTTTATAAATATTAACTATATCTAAAGTATTTCATTCTTGGATTCATGTTTAGGAAACTAATTCTATTAATCGATAACTATCGATTTTTTTGATACATTTAGGTTATTAGGATTACCTTTTGGTAGATCTATGTTTTTATAAAAGTGAACTATAACTATAGTATTTATTTCTGGGATTCTTGTTTAGAAAAATAATTCTATTTATCGATAACTATCGATTTTTTCGATAAATTTAGCTTATAATGACTACCTTTTACCTTCAACTATAACAATAGTATTTCATTCTTGGTTTTTTGTTTAGGAAACTATTTTTTTTAATCGATAGCCATCGATTTTTTCGATAAATTTAGAAGATTACGATTACCTTTTGGTAGATCTATGTTTTTATAAAAATGAACTATAACTATAGTATTTATTTCTGGGATTCTTGTTTAGAAAACTAATTCTATTAATCGATAACTATCGATTTTTGCGATAAATTTAGGTTATTAGGATTACCTTTTGGTAGATCTATGTTTTTATAAAAATTAACTATAACTATAGTATTTATTTCTGGGATTCTTGTTTAGAAAAATAATTCTATTAATCGATAACTATCGATTTGTATTATCTTCTGTTAGATCTTTTTTCTTATAAATATTTAAATGCCATAAACAGCTGATATTATTATTCACATCATTTGAAATTCGATTTATTCGATTTTTTTTGCATATCATTTCGATAACTACGATAAGCCCCACTCTCCACCCCCTCTGCGCTCATTTAGTGCAATTCAAATTAGTTTCGGTGCTCTCGCTCTCTGCTCGGCAGGATAAACATGTTAATTTCGAGAAATGCAAAAATTCTATAATCCGATTTAATGTTTTATTCATTCCGTCTGGGAAGGCGACTGGAGGGGGGGAGGGAGACTGCAGATGGAGACCCCACTCCCCCACGCATCCATAAGCAATTGGAATTTTAAACTCCTGCCCGCCTAGACATCGGCAGATTGGAGCTCGCTCTCTCTCCCCCCCACCCATTCTATGCAAAATAATGTGTGTGTATGTCGTATCCTGGATCCTGGAGGAATATATATATTTTTGTATCGACATCGACGCACATTAACCTACTTTGGTGCGCCATTTCTCGCAGCTTCCTTTTGCTTCTGTTTTCCATTCTGTTTTTCCTTTTTCTCTACACATTTCTCCCCTCCCTCCCTCCTCGTCCTTGTTAGATATTCAAATTCTGGCGACATGGGTGGTGGTGTGGGGTCAGCATCTTATTATGCGTTGACACCAATTCCAGCGGGGGAGGGGAGGGACTCTGGTCCCCCTCGAATCGTAACTCCCGAAATCCATAACTATCAGGAGACTATCTCGGGAGATATCCCTTTCAGCACTGGTTATCCCTCGTCCTGGTCAAATATTGTATTGCCAGGCAACAGGACTCCTCTCATTATGCGCAGGATAAGGATATCCTTGCCCTGTTTTCGGGGGCTCCTTGCTTTTATTTACTTTTAATTTACTTTTAATTATAAATTCATGCTTTCCTTGGCCGGGATTAAGCTTTAAATGCAAAACGGTAAACAGAAAGCGAGTCCCGACTCCTTCCCAGGACCTCATCCATCCCCCATCCTGTTTGCTTTGGCATTTCTCAAATGAGAAATGAAAAGAAAAAAAAAGAGAAGAAGCCCTGAGACTCGAACGGCAAGGAAATTGTTCGGGGATGCGTCATAAAATTTGTATTTGGGCCATATGATTTATGCCCCGCCAGTTGGCCCACAGTGGCGGGTATTTATTTGTATATATCCTATATATATAGTATCTCGTGTCTACACTGGCTCATCATCCGCTCCGGTGGGCGGCCGAGGAGCTTCTCCCTGAATTAATTTCAAGTTTCGCTTTCAGTGCTGGGCCCTGTTGTTTGCGGCCTTTGTTTATTTATAGCCTTTCCCTTTTGGCCAACCAATATTTTGGTTGAAATGTTTCAAGAAAGGCCTTCCAAGGCCTTCGAGAGGGACATTAGGACCTCCTATCCCTGTCCGTTTGTCCGCGTGTCCGCCAAAGGGGTTCAAAGTCTGCCAAGTCCCTTGGCTTCAAAGCTATTGATCTGAAACTTTGTCCACAGGCTCATTATAGTCATAGACACTCTATAACTGGTATAGTCTTTGATAGACTTCATGTCCGCTTGTCCGCTTGTCCGCGTGTCCGCCAAAAGCGTTCTAAGTGGTACAAGTCTCTTATTTGAAAAGCTATTGATCTGAGACTTTGTAAACAGGCTCATTATGCACTATATAACTATAGTGTAGTGTATAACTATATCATAGACACTCTATAACTAGTATAGTCCTTGATAGACTCCATGTCCGCTTGTCCGCGTGTCCGCCAAAAGCGTTCTAAGTGGTGCAAGTCTCTTATTTGAAAAGCTATTGAGCTGAAACTTTGTAAACAGGCTCATTATAGTCATAGACACTCTATAACTAGTATAGTCTTTTACAGACTTCATGTCCGCTTGTCCGCGTGTCCGCCAAAAGCGTTCTAAGTGGTACAAGTCCCTTATTTGAAAAGCTATTGAGCTGAAACTTTGTAAACAGGCTCATTATGCACTATATAACTATATAGCTATAGTGTAGTGTATAACTATATCATATACACTCTATAACTAGTGTAGTCCTTGATAGACTTCATGTCCGCTTGTCCGCGTGTCCGCCAAAGTGGTTCTAATTGGTGCAAGTCTCTTATTTGAAAAGCTATTGAGCTGAAACTTTGGATATATATATTGTATAGTTACTCCCATCACATAAGTAAGAACTGTACAGATCGGTCTACTATATCCCATAGCAGCCCTATAACCAGACTCTCTCTCTGAAGCTGGAAGTCTGAAGCTTGGGACACACTTCCGGAAATTTTTACTAATAATATCTATGTATAGACTCTGCCTCTTGATATTTCAAAGGATTCTCCCAGATTGTTGGCTATTTTATGGCTCTTGAATATTTCTGGCGCTCTTCAGATCTTTAAAAGCTTTTCCCGCCCATCTGGGCTTTTGTTTTTCTTGCATTTGACTTACATCAACAATTTGCCAGCCTTTACTCATTTTCCTTTGCGGTTTTTCCGCTTTTCTTTTTTTTCTGATTTTTTTTCTTCTCTTTTTGTTGTTGTATTTCTGGTGTCGCGGTTGTTGTTGCTGCCTTTTGGTTTTCCATCTATCATCATCCCCATTTATACGCGCAAATATTTGCGCTTTACTGTGGATTTTTTTTTTTTTTTTTCGGCACCCCACCATGCCACCTCGCCTTGCCTCGCCTCGCTTTGTTTTGCCATTTCCCCCCCACCCTACCCCCGCACTTCCTTGCAATTTTCATCCTCAGCCATCGGGCTGAGCAGGGGGGGAGTGGAGTGGGACGGACGGCGGCCCTTTGTATGGATTTCCATTCAATGCGAATGCCGCGCCACGCAACGAGCCGAAATGAAAATGTTTAAATGAAAGATTGATTGGATTTTGATGAATTTCAGCTCACACACAGACACCCCCAGATACTCACACAGATACTCACCCACACAGTGCCATGGAGACTGGCTTATGTGTGTCATTTCGTGTTTTTCCTTACTTTTTATCCTGAATCCTGCTCGTTTATGAGCCACACTCGCTGATGAGCCCCCCAAAGTGGACCTAGAGGAGGCCTTCTTTCGGAAGTCTAGGAAGTACTTCGCTTTTTTAGCATAAAGTGGACAATGTCCTGCGCCTGGGGCATCATTAGCTTCATATGTCATCCTGTCGATGCCGGAATACGCACCCGGAACTAATGAATTTTTCATAAATCCCAACCACCGCTGGTCCAAGGGTTGCAGCTCAACGCTGTCGATGATGAGCCGAGATCTATGTGTGCCATTTTCGGGGGTGACTTTTTCCATTTCGTGGAAAGGACATCCACCCACACACACGCTTCGGTGTTGCGGCGGTCTGCGCTTGACACAAAAACCAGATTAAAAGATTATGTTGCAAATTAACTTGAGGGCGGTCACTGGACCCAAGGACCTCCATCAGCATAACGCTTTACGGCGGAGCGGAGAGGGGAGCGAAGGGATTATACAATTATAATGATTCATACATCGGAGAGAGGCTAATAATAATAGGAAATAATATTTTGAAAGGTGCAAAGGGGTTTCAGGAAGGTTTTCGAGGTGGAAGGTAGGGTACTGTGGACTGTATGCTACCTGGTACTCGCTAGTGGAGTGGCTGTGATACCTGGTACTCGCCTTTAATGAGTATACTTTGAGTTCTTGCTATTCTCCAAATATTCTTTGAGATTATTCGGAATAATGGGTATCCTCTACTCACTAAAATCGAGTCTATGATACCCGGTACTCGCTAGAAAGGAGTTCGATGTCTAGAAGGCTTTTCTTTCTACTCTTTGACGAATGATACCCGGTACTCCCTATAACTTGGTGTACTACGAGTACCAAGAATTATAGAAGAATTTTAATCCAAGATCATGGTTCTACTCCCCTCTCTTCCCATAAATAATGATACCCGGTACTCCTTCATGTTTGATAGTAAAAGTCTCTAATTAATGATACCCGGTACTCCCTATAACTTAGTCTACTATGAGTACCAAGTATTCTAAAATTAGTCTCTGATTACAATCCAAGATCATGGTTCTACTCCCCTCTCTTCCTATAAATAATGATACCCGGTACTCCCACATACTTAATACTAAGCTAGTAGCCAACCCTTTTTCCAGCCACACTCTTTTGATCAAAAGAATGATACCCTGTACTCGCCTAGGGTATGGCGATTACCCAACCTGCGAAAAAAGTCAAGAAAGCAACCACTTTTTTGGGTAGCAGCACCCTTCGCGGCGAAACCTTCGATAATTGATGGACCGGAAATAAAAAGGGGCGCAGGGCAATCGAAAAATAAGACCACGCCCACTGATTTGATTATTAGCCAGATGGGCGAGCATATTACTCTGCTTTATGGCCACGCCCAGGGGCGCACCAGAGGGGAGAGGGACTAGCCGAGGTGTCAGGGATGCTGGGCTGTCGGGGTGGTTGCTTTCCGGCGCTGCACTTGCAGCTGCAGGATGGCCAGGAGCAGGACATGCCGTCTAATTCAATTTATTCCATTTCGAATCGAAATCGAAACTGGCGTATCCTAGAGAGATATTTTTCCCTATTTTCTGTGGGTTGGCGGATGCCGGGGGGTTGGTGGGATCTGGCCACGTGCTTGGAAGGACGATGACCCGCTGCGTTTTTCGATTTCTGGTCCTGGCTCCTTGGGCAATTTCCGTTATTAGCTCGATTGATTTTATTGCCACACTTCTGGCAAATATTAAAAATCTCTCCATCTTACTTGTTACTTTATTTTTTTTTTAGCCGCCCAGCAGGTGGTCCAGGGTGGGTGTCCTTTGGTGGATGTCCTCTGGTGGGTGTTTCATGGAACTGAGAGTTGCCACTTCCCAAGTTCCTTCATTCACAAAAGCGTGTGCCTCGGCGACACTGCTGCATAATCCTTTGGCAAACATCCTGGCGGGCCCCTGGCCCTTGGCAGCTTAGGCGGTCCTCGTCCTCGTCCTCGTTCTCGTCCTCGTCCTCGACAAACACAATTAATAAGCGCTTGGAAAAATGTTTGAGGCGCTTATCGCGCGACGCTTTCAGGCCTGGTCCTGGTGCTCCTGCCTTTCTCCAGCCTGTCACCTTCCGCGAGTCCTGAGAGCTCTTTTCTTTCATTTCCCGGCGCCTAAAAGGGCAATGATAGGGCATGGCTTTGCGAAGACTAAGACCGACTAGGAAATGCCCTTAAAAGTGGGGAAGGTTGAGATGCGGACTGGGAGGAGGTCTGAGGTCTTCTTAGGTCTGAGATGCTCTAAACTGTTTAATCTTTGGATTATTATGGTATTATCTAGTTAGTTATACTAAAATATATTAAATACTATAATACTATACTAGTATTAAACGGTAAATAGTGCTGTGTAGTAAGAAATATACTAAAATAATACCATGTACCATAAAATAATATACAAATATTAATGATTTAGTTAGTTACATGTTACTAAGTAATAGTATACTGATCTATACTAAATAATAATACTTATACTAAATACTACCAATAAATACTATAATAATACTACTAAAAATACTATTAAACCCAAATCTTGGCAGTTTCTAGTATGAAAGAATGCAAGTACCGGGTATTCGTAGTTACATTTTTATTTTAAACATTTTTAGGTCTTAGAAGATCTCTTAGTTAGGATCTCTTAGTTAAGATCTCTTAGTTAAGATCTCTTGGATCTTTTAGCTTCCTTTCACTTCTAGTACTTCCCCTTGAGACCTCAATCGAGTATGGATGACTTTAAAAAAAAAACATAAATAGTGTTACCAAGTCAGACATTAATATTTAATTGGCTAGTGAGACCACAGACCCCTTTACCGAAAATCTGGCCAATTAGGCTTATTGGATTTCGGGCTGGGCGGCAGGCAGGGTATTCAAGCCACCTTCCATGTGTCTTGCGGGTTCTGTCGCTAAATAATTAATCCACAAGTGACAGCAATTAAAGGCGCGTTTCAAACTTGCCAAAACTGTAAATATTTAACAAGTGGGCTGTGGGTGTTTTAGGGTGGCCCTTGTCAACCAAAGCGGCGTGCGGCATTTGCTGATAATGACGTCGTGGCGTCTCCCCCCGTTTGGTGGCATCGCGAAATTATCAACTCAACGGCTCTAGACCGAAAAATACAAAAAAAAAGGCGAAAAAAAGGGACAAACCCGTCTGCGACCCAGGTCCTGGACTGAAAAGCGACCCTTAATAATATTAATTCCGCCGTCATAACAAAAATTTAGCTTGGCCTGGCAACCCTGGCAGCCCAACATCTCCCAGTTGGATGAAAAAAAAAAAATAAAATAAATAAAAAATACATGGCAGGGAAAAAATTCTTTGATCATTGGCAGTCGCCGCTTTTGCTTTTGCTTTTGCTGTTGCCAGCCACGCCCACCCCCGCCCACTAACGGCAGACGCCGCTCGCTGCTCCCTCGGGGTGTTATTAGTCGCTTCAGCAGCCCCCGGGGGCCAGTGGAGGGTTAAGGCGAGTTCCGTAGAAGGAAGGGGGTTTCGGTTTCGTTTTTATTCTGCAGAATCATCTGCCATGAGAGCGCGTAACTGATACAGCGGTTACCGTTAGGAAAAGCGCACACCATCTACTACCTCTACTGCCCCTGCCACATGCCACATCCCCCTCTTTATTTTTTTTTTTTTTTGCCATTTTTAGATCGTTTACCTTTTGCCTCAAGTCGCAAAAACTTCAATTCGTAAGAGATTTTTTGATGGAAATCTTGGATATGGATTGTACGATTATGATTCGATTTATGGAGTGCTAATTGGGGGGATTTTTTAAGGGGCTTAAGGGGGTACTGCACTGCAAGATACATTAAAAGATACTATATTACTATAGATACTAAGATAAAAGATACTAAGATACTATATAGTGGTATTCGTGATAATACTACACACTATAGATACTTAGAGACTATTTGTATCTTCTAAGATCTAAGATATAGATTGTATCTTTTTAGAAATCTTAGATAGGGATAGTATTTTTATTATTTATGGGGTTAATAGAGAGTGTTATAGGGCTAAAAATATACTAAAAATACTAAAAATATTGTAAATATTATAATAATATTTAGTATAAGAATCTATCTTTTCTAAGAAAAGATAGAGAATCTATAAAAAATGCAAATATTATGGGATATTATACTAAAAAATACTATAAAGGTTATCATATATGGACTATTATAGGGTATTAGTGTTCTACAGATACCTAAGTAGCCCATAGTCCATGGGAGTAGCACCATAGTACATAGGACACCCTTCTAGCTCGAAGGACCAACCCAACGAAAAACATTTAAAAATCCAAAACCCCTCGCTAGGATAGTGCTCCATAATTATCCTTAAAAGTAAATATCCTGAAAACAGTAACTTGTTTGGCATTTATTTTTTCTAATAATTCCCATTGGGCCAACGGCTACCCCCCCTTAGACTTTTACTAAAAATGCATTGGAGCGTAAGGTTCGTTCTTGTGCGAAAAAAAAAATGGATATAAATATATAAATGCGAAAAGGAGGAAATGAAAGAGTATTATAAAAGGGAGAATGAAGGAAAATGGAAATAAATCGTGTATAAAAAATTGTTCAAGGGGTTGTTGCATTTCTGTTTGACAGCGTTTGGCTAAATGCTACCCCCCTATCTGGTATTTTGTTCGCTTGTTGCTCCTGCTCCTGCCCCTGCCCATGTCCTTACGCTCGATAAAAATTGCTCATACGTAGGGGGTTTCCCCTGTGGGCGTGATTACCTGCCCCCCTCGCTAACCTTCGTCCTGCTGGCTTCTCCCTGTGTCCTGCCCTGAGAGCGGCGAAAGAAAATTTAATAAAAGCGCAAATTAATTTTGCGTACAACCCTCAATGTGTCTCCCCCCCTACTTCTTTTGCTTTCTCCGCTTTCCACTCCTCCTTCTCCTGTTTCCCTCTCCCTTTCCCCCTTGTTTTTGCTGTAGTTAGATACAAGTTTTGTTGTTGTTTGGGGTTCGAGTCCTGCTCGTGTTCAACGTAAAAGTTTTCTTTTTTTTTTCGCTTTTCTTTTTATTTTTTTTTCGGCCAAGAGTTTGGCGCTGGCGCTTAATTTATGGTCTCTGGGGCGCTGTCTACAGATTTATGCATAATTTGTAAATGAAAGTCAGAAACTAATTAAATTGATTTGCCCCTCCCACCCACTCCCTCCGCCTCAAACTTTCTTTGTCCGCTTTTCCTTTTTCGCTTTTGTCTCGAACGGTTATCCTTCAGAGCCCAGAGAGAGAGAGCAGAAAGGATAACATTTTCCGGAGGTGGGAAGCATTTTTTTAGAAATCTCGCAGGAATCTCCTCAAGTGGCGAAAGTTTTTATTTTTTTTGCTTTTAAAAGAAATAGTTACAAAAAAAGGGGGGGATGGGGATAGATCTGATATTAAAAAAGATTTTTAATAAAAAAGTTTTTAAATAAAAAGAAAAAGGGTTAATAGAGAGCCAAATAAATAATAAAAACAAATTAAATTAGGCATTTTGGGTTGAATTTCTTTATAAAAAGTGATTAATAAATAAAAAACAATACTTTTTGTAATTAATTTGTAAAAAAAAACTGTGCTCCCCCTTCTCCCACTTCATAATTATACATTTTCCCTTTTGTTTCTCTCCAAAAACTATTCAGCAACTCCGAACGAGGCTTTTTGTTTAGAGTTCTCCCTGGGAAATAAATTTGATAAATTCCCAGGACTTCCTGTAGCCTGTAGCCAGCCTCTCCCTCTCCTGGTTATCCTGTTTCCTTCTCCAAAAAACGATCGAGCCTGCAGGCCATTGGAACATTTTGTTGAAAACTTTTCCAACGGCCCCAACACTCCCCCTTCTATATATTGAGTGCAAGTGGAACAAAACTATGAATTTAGTTTTTCTGGCATTGTTGGGTTAAATTGCCACCCTCCCCTCCCCCCTCCGTCCCAGTCCCCCTCCCTTTCCGGTTAGTTCGTGGCTTCGCTGGGCTCCTTTCAACACAGATTCGTGCCTCACAAAGCGAAAACTAACACAGAACGCCCACCAAAAACGTGATTTTCGCCAAAATTCGCACACACACACTCTGGAGTAGAGCGAGATGGCACATAATAGGACCCCCCCTTATAGAAAGAGAGGGCCAGAGGAAGATAAACCCAAACAAAATTACACGCTGGCTATGAAACGCTGGAAACGTGCTAGAAAAATGAAGCGCGAAATCAATAATAACACACCGAAAGGGGCCAGGAGACAGAGACAGTTGCAGAACGTGCGACAGAGAGGGGGAGGGGGCTAAATAGGTGAGGGCCAAACAACAAACTTTGTGCCGCAAAGGGCTACGTGCAACATTAACATCTGCAACCAAATCGGAGCAATTGCATTCCATTGTCCTGTCACGCATCCGCAAAGTGCCAAGATTGTGAAGGAAAACCACCGAACCGAGTGCCAGAGTGTCGAATAATTGTCGCAGATAATTGATTAGTGGCGGAGGGGAATCATAAAAGGGGTTTCCTCATGGAAAAAGACAGAAAATCTAGGGTTTCTGGGTACTCCAAGCAGTCTTTCATATTTTTAAAGAGGGGCTTCTTCAGGAAATTGTAGAAATTATTTAGAAATACATTTTGTTGCAGGTTTTTTTTTGAGACTAATCGATAAAGAATCGATGGAAATCGATTTAATGGAAATCGGATAAGAATCTGCTAAGATATGGGTATTCCCTGGAGGTCGGATAGTCACTCCCAAGCATTCTTTTTAAACTAACTCCTAAAAAAAAATCTAAAAAATATTTTGTTTCCAGTTTTCGATAGAATCCTATAGAGAATCGATCCACAAATTGTTTAAGACATTCTTTTTTAAAATCGGATAAGAATTAGCTGAGATATAGACATCGGAAGGGGCCTCATACGAGAATCCAGGATTTTAAAGGGGTCTCCCCACAAAAATCGAAAAAAAATCTGAAAAATATTTCACTCTCAGATTTTGATGCAGATTTATCAGGAATCGATATAGAAATCGTTAAAGGTATTCCGCTCAAGGATCGGATGGATATTATAGAAGATAGAGTCCTGGCTAGATGACCCACGGCAGCTCCCATCCACTTCTCGTGTATTTTTGTAAAAATTCCCTTTAAAAGCAAGACTTTAAACCCCTTTTGAATCACCTTTCAAGGACCTAAAATATTCCCTGAAATTTGATTGGAAAAATGGTGTCCTGCAACCAGATATGTGTTTTCTTGCCGCCCAGCTCCGGCGGATTTATGTCCTTTTTGTCGCAGAAACTATCACCATATCTCGCCTGTTTTCCCAGCGGACAATGCAAAAATTGTATTTATTATCACAAAGCGGAATAAACAGAAACAGGGAGGGGGGAGGGAAAGCAAAAAAAAGAAAAAGGGGGGAAAAATAGCAAAAGCAGGAGAAACAGAAACTGAATTTAATAAAAGCAAAACTTTTTGCAGCGGCTGCTGCTGTTGTTGATTGCAAATGAAATGAATATTATTTGATTGAATAACAAGAGCGTCGGGCAAAAAATAATTGCCGGCAATCTTTGTTATGCGTCGCTTTTAAATCCAAATTAAATTAAACAATCAAACGGGCACACACACCGACAGAGGCACAGCCACACTGGCGCACAGGCCCAAACATGACTGCAAACTGCCATTTTGAGTTACAAAATGCGGCGCACTTAAAAGTATGCAATGCTTTTTTTCCTCCTGCTCTCGCATATTGCGTGTGGCGCAACTTTCGTCGAGTGTCCTGGGTGTGGAGGAGCGGCATGAGGGGGGTGGAGCTGGGGTAGCTGGTCAGCGGCAATAATAATGGCCACAATATACGGCCAAAAGCGAGTGGAGTGCCCTGCCAAATGTATGCACAGGAAGCATTTGTAATGCCCCGCTAGCGAGGCGCGGAAGTTGGCCCATCTCTTTCTATCTCTTTCTATCTCTCTCTCTCTCTCTCTGTCTCTCTGTCTCCCTTTCCAACTTTGGCCCAGCTGTGCTTCCGCTTTTTCGTCTCCTTCTGGTCAAGTTTTGGATTTGAAAATGGCGTCTGGAAGAGGGAGTTACTCCTGAAAAAAGGACTTTCAAGGGATTTATATTAAAAATATTATTTAAAATATATAATTTTAAGATTTTAGGACAAATATTTAAGAGGCTGAAACATTTTTAAGCAAAAAAATTAGAGGAAAGATAGGCCAAAGCCTCTTTATCAAGGATCAAAGATCCTCCTAAAGGATCTCTTAAAAAATAAATATTTTTATAAATTAAAAATAAAGGAAAAATACTAGCTTAACCCCTAAATAGTTGAAACTGCCTTAACCTCTCACCATCGAGGGTATCTGCCTCCTTCCGGGGGCAGCAACAAAACGTTGCGTGTATGTGTGGGATTTGTTGCCAGTGGCGTGCCTGGCAGGGGGGCGCTCCTCTGCCCACTGGCTGGTGGCAGGGGGCGCCTCTGGCAGACTGTTTATGGTTTTTGGCTACAACTTAATTTAAATTGTTTAATTCTATTATTGTTGCTAATAAATCACAGGCACAGCTTGCGCTGCTGGCTGCTGGCTGCCTGGCTGCCTGGCTTAGCATTTGCTAAGCTGCCCCGAAAGCACACACATACACACGCATGGATACTCCGCACACAGATACTCTCTAATACACGGACAAGCCGTATACATTTGTCTTGTGGGCCTGCCCGGCCCAAAGTCTAACCAATCTCCATGTCTATTCTGCTGAGCACCACCCGGGGGCGCCATTCATTGTTTCGGATTCCGGGCTGCTCCGGGTCCCGGACTATACGGATTCTGGATTAGGGATTCCCCTTCCTATAAATTACACCGATCGGGCAACTTTTGTGGCAAAACTCGTAAATATGAGGCTTGATTTCGGCATTTTTAAATCTGTGAAAACTTTTGGGATTATTATGCCGCCAACGGCGTCGCTTGCACTTCATTCGATTGCCAAAAAAAAATAAAAAAAAGAGAGAGAGAAGCCGCACACAACAACCGCATGTCAGATGCAGGCCAGATCGCTGCTGGGCGGCTGACGGGATGGGGGCGTGGCACACGCTTGACCGCTTGACATGCCCATAAATAACAAAGCCAAAATGGCGGCCAAAGCGAAAAAGCGAAAAACCCAAAAACCCAAAACCCAAAAAAGAAAAAAAGGAGCCAGATATAGAGCCAAATGTGATATGTCAGATGCACGCGAATATCCCACTGACGATGAGTTCGGTACAATGACAATGAATCGGAATCCGAATCTGCGCCCGGATCCGGAGACAGTACCGGCGTCCATAGTCCTGCTCGGAATAAAAATAAGCACGATGGCCCAGATAAATCCTGGTAGAGTTCCAAAAACAAAAAAGAAACGAGTTGAATAGCTTTTGGCGCAACTGTACGTTTCAATTGCAGATTAAAAAAGGAAAAGCTAATGACAGGACATACAAAAATAAGGGGGTTTTTAGTGTCGAGAGGAAGAAAATCCTTAAATTAGGTTTCTAGCTTAGGATCTTTAGGGGAAAATGGTTTAAAGGATGGAGTCTATGACTTGTCATTTATTTTCTTCCATCTATCGATATTTTTGACTTCTAATTTGATTTTTAAGCTTTCTTAATCTTAAATTATAATTAAATCTTGTTTATAAATATTTATCGATAACAATTTGTGAATAAATCGCTCATCTCTCATCACTAAAAAAGGACCATGAGAGGTTTTCGAGTTGTAATTTCTGTTGCATACTTGCGGGCGGCGCCTGAAAATGGCATCCGCACTCTGCGTTCTGCATTCTGCGCTCTCCTCCTCCAGCCTCCTCCAGGCTCCTCCAGCAACAATGCCAGTTATCGAGTCCTGGCAGCAGCGAGGACTGCATTTCCGCTTAATGTTGAGCGATAATAAAACACAAACAGCAACAAAAGTCGCTCCAGTCCGGTCCGGGATAATGAAAGCCCTCCTTTCTTTCTTTTTTTTTTGTATCTCTCTCCTTCTCGTCTGCTCACATATGCATTGATTTATGTTTTTTAATTTAAAATTTCCGCATCACTTAACCGTTAAAAATAATAACAATAACAATAACAGCGGGCAGAAGCCAAAAGCCAGCCAGCCGGCCAACCAGCCATCCTTTTGTCCGCCAGGATGGGATTTAAATATTGTAACGAAAAAAGCGAAAACTTTGCACATGTTTTAATTTCCGCATTACAAGCACTGTCACTACACTGGGAGAAAAACTATAGAGTTTTGGGAATTAAAAAAGTGAATTATAAGTAATATTAGTTCTTGAGGAAAAAAGTGTTTCTTATGGATTAAAATTTATTTAATCCATATTTAATTATTTAATTTTTTATTTTTTAATCATTGATTTATATTTTTCTCAAAATGCTTTTATTATATTTCATATTTTTACTTCGATTTATTGCTTCATTTTGCTTCATTTGTGTTAATCTTTATTACTTCCTTTGTAGCTACTAAGAGGCCATAAATTATTTAAGAAATATATTTATTTTTAAAACTTAAAACTTGAACTTTGGAGGCTACTTTTTAAAGAAAAAATGAGGCTTAAGGCTTAAAAATATGTTTAAAAAAACACTTTTAAGTCTTTAAGTTGGGGTTATCTATGAAATATTTTGAGGAATATAATTTTAAAAAAGTTATTAAGGAGTTAAGGGCATTATTTTCTTTCTATATCATATCAGCTCTTAAGGAAGGATATCTACTACATCCTAGGATATCTATAGTATCTATCTATCTATAGTATCTATCTATCTATAGTATCTATCTATCTATAGTATCTATCTATCTATAGTATCTATCTATCTATAGTATCTATCTATCTATAGTATCTATCTATCTATAGTATCTATCTACTATAGTATCTATCTATCTATAGTGTCTATCTATCTATAGTATCTATCTATCTATAGTATCTATCTATCTATAGTATCTATCTATCTATAGTATCTATCTATCTATAGTATCTATCTATCTATAGTGTCTATCTATCTATAGTATCTATCTATCTATAGTATCTATCTATCTATAGTATCTATCTATCTATAGTGTCTATCTATCTATAGTATCTATCTATCTATAGTATCTATCTATCTATAGTATCTATCTATCTATAGTATCTATCTATCTATAGTATCTATCTATCTATAGTATCTATCTATCTATAGAATCTATCTATCTATAGTATCTATCTATCTATAGTATCTATCTATCTATAGTATCTATCTATCTATAGTATCTATCTATCTATAGTATCTATCTATCTATAGTATCTATCTATCTATAGTATCTATCTATCTATAGTATCTATATATCTATAGTATCTATCTATCTATAGTATCTATCTATCTATAGTATCTATCTATCTATAGTATCTATCTATCTATAGTATCTATCTATCTATAGTATCTATATATCTATAGTATCTATCTATCTATAGTATCTATCTATCTATAGTATCTATACCATACTATCCCATAATATATCCATGTCATACTATACCCTACCATACCATAGTAATCTCTGTGAACTATTAAGGAAATATCATTTAAAAAAAGTTATTATGACAGTAAGGTTCCTCTCCAGGAAGGATGTCCTTGAAATCTTACTATATGCCATACTATTTCTCATATTTCTTATTCTACATTAATTAATTTTTAATAATATTTTTTTTCTGTGCAGAGTACCCGCATTCTTCACACTGACTGACCACAACCTTCTTTTCTTTTTCTCTTTTTCGGATACAGGCTCGGCGGCCACCCCCAACAGATGCCCCAAAGTATGTCAACTGGCAGCAACACAATCGGCCATGGCGGCATCGATCGCGGAGGCGTCGGCCTGCCCATGGGCGCTGGCACAATGCCGGGGGGCGTGGGCGGAGGACCGCCGGTGGGCGGCGTGGGACCGCAAGTGGGACCGCCGGGAGGCGTCGGTGGCGGCAACGGTGGCAACTGCCAGATAAGCGGCTCCCAGCCGCTGGTAATGCCCGGATTCCCGTTGCGTAATTCGCACTCGGCCCACGCACCGCACTATTCGCCATATTCGCCATCCAGGTGAGTGCTCCTACTACCCCATGGGAGGAGGAGTCCCATATACTATATATAGCCGCCGATAGCTGGGGCTCCTTGACCCGCCGCGGCAGCCTCCACGGCCGCAGGCTGAATGGCTGAATGGCCGAATGGGCGTTTAATTGCCTGTTTGGAGCGGGCTGACTTCCACTCAACTGATTCCCGGCGCCGGCTTCAAAGGGGACTCAAGCGTTGAAAAGTATTTATAGATCGAGCAGCGTGTGTGTAGTTTTTCAGATGGCTTGTCTTTGGTTCGGAGGAGTGGACATTTTTTCGTTGAAAAGGATGCGCTTTTTAAAGATATTGCTGGAGGGGATTTCAGGGAAAACAGACTATCTGATACCCGGTACTATGCCATCAAATCTTTTCTAATACTACAGGATACTATCGCTTAACCCCACAAGTACCGGGCAAGAATACATTTCAGAGAATAAAACTTACTCCAAAATCCTCAAAAAAAAAGGTTAAAGGATTTCCTGGTTAGTCCTGAGACTCCTTTGAGAGTCCTCTCACGCAGGGCTCTTGCCTTTCCCTCAAACTTCAGAGTTGAATCACCTTTGAAGGCTCCTGCTGGAAGCTCCTGCTGGAAGCTCCTGCTCCCTCCCCTCGGCCACTCTCGCGTCTAACCCAATTCTGGCCAACTTTCGAAAGTTGCCAACTCAAGAATTGTTAATTCTCTTTAAGCCAGGGCCACGCCCCCACCGCCTTACCGTATTTCGCTGGCAGTTCTCCCTCGATTCCCAGAGTTTTGTAGCATTTCGCTCAACTTTTACGCAATTAGAGGCGACCACGCCGAAAGACCTGACAGCCCGGCCCGGCCTGCGGCGGCTTAGACTTGTTGGCTGACTGTATGTGCGATTAACACCCTTTGTGGGGGCAGGAGGTCCTGTCTCTGCCGCCTTTGTCCTGGTCCTGTGCATCATTTTGCATGCGTTGTCATTTCGGCGGGGAGGCTTTATTAAAAAAGTTGCCAGCTGTTGTCGCCAGTTGACAGACTCATTGGCCTGCACTGAGAGAAATGTGGGTCCTGGTGGGTCCTGGTGGGCCTTGTTGGGCAAAGTTTGGCTTCCACTAACCTTCAGGCATGTACTGTTTCTCTCGGTGCAGCCTGTTTGGCTGGTCTCTGCGGTCCTTGTGATATGTCAAGCATCCAAAGCCGCAGGACCCAGGGCTTCAGCTGGTCTCCTTCCTCCCCTGTTAACTGCAAATGCATCTCTCAGTTTGCTCAACATTCCCCATATACACGCAGTAACTCGATATATATCCTCCTTTTTATTCGCAGGTTTCACATAGACAAACGCTGTCAGCACCGATGTTCCTGGAAATGCTTGAGCATCGCCTTAATACTCGTATCCGTCGTCCTAACCGCCATGTTGGCATACTTTGCAGGTAAGAATCGCCCCCAAAACGTGGCGGACATTCCCATAGGGCCAGCACTGATGAGAGTTAATGAAAAATACACACGCATATATGCACAGAATAGTATGTGTGTGCCAGTGTGTGTGTGTGGGCAAATATTCGCTCAGTGTACATAAGTGCAAACTACAAACAAGCGATAACAAGGCAAATACATCAAAGTGTTTGCTTTACATTAGCGTTAAATGGTGTTAACTTACACCCACACACTTGCACAGAGCCAAGAAACTCGACACGGAGCGTTGCCCTAGGCAATCACACACACAAAAGCACACACACACGCATAGGTACACTGCGGGAAAATGTAATTAGTTTGTGTTTAGGGGTCAGGAAACTTGGAAGTGTGGATAAAGTCTGGGAGAAGGTGACTTTTTGAGGGGAAATCATACGCAGAGTTCTCTTTTGCTTTATATTTAAGTTAGTAAATAGTTATCGATAATTTATCGATAATTTTGTTATTTATTCCTCCATTTGGATAGCTATTAAATGTCCTTAATACTTGGAAGTGTGGATAAAGTCTGGGAGAAGGTGACTTTTTGAGGGGAAATCATACGCAGAGTTCTCTTTCGCTTTATACTTAAGTTAGTTATCGATAAATTATCGATAATTTTGTTATTTATTCCTCCATTTGGATAGCTATTAAGTGTCCTTAATACTTCCTAAAAAAGATAACTCTTTAAATATGCAAGAGTGTCTTAAGTATCAGTACTTCTTATAGCCATAGTTCGATAAATATCGATATTAATCGATAGATCATAAAATAATAGAGCTTAGATGATAGAGCTAGCACCCTTTCTCTCTGTGGGCCACCACCTAAAATGTTAATCGATAAATGTGGCAACCGGCGACCAGGTTGGGCATCCGGCATCCCCAATCGACAAGCAATTAGAAACCGCAGCCCCAGCAGAGGGCAGGATCGAGTGTCGGGCCTCCTCGCTTCATAATTGCGGGATGTGTGGCTTCAGATGCCGCTTCGTCGTGGCTCCAATAATATCACAAATGAATTAATTATCAAAACTGCAAACTGATAGCTGATAGTTGGTGGTTTTGTATTGAAATGGCTTTTTAATGCCTGGTTCTTGGTATTGTTGTTGCCACATCCGAAGGATGCTACCAGATCCTCTGCTCTCCTGCAAGCCTTCCTGTTTTTCGTTGCTCGTCCTGGATTTTTCCTGCTGTTTTTGTTTAAAACTTGATAATTAAACATGTTTTGTGCCCAATCCCAGCAGGACTTCTACTCCAGCTCCATCCATAGCTCCTGCTCCTGCTCCTGCTTTCCAAATTATACTTACAGGTCAATTTAATTCTTTTTGGCCATTTCTCTTTTCCGCTCCGGCGCACCCAACCTCCACTCCCTTGCTCCTTGTTGGTGTTTTCCTCTGCCAGAAAGTTTGCACATTAAAATATGTAAATTTTAATTTGAAACAAAAGGGTTGACGGCTGGCAGGCAGTCGGGCGGGCGGGCAGCCCCGCAGCCCCTCGCCAAATGTTGACGGCAATGGCGACGATGACGACGCCTCAACCACCTTTGCCCCATTTCCTCCTCCGATCGCTCTGCCAGCCAACCCTTTTCAGTGGATGATGCCCATGCCCAGCCCTCTCCTGGCATTTTATCTACTGAAACATTGGGCCAACTTTTTGGACACTTTTAGCGTCTGTGCGTCGACATCTGGGCTACCGGGTTGCCAGTCATTTTCCTTGATTTTCCACGAGCTCTTCCTCCCGGTGGCCAGGAGCTGCCAACTGCCTCGCTGATAAATCTTAAACGAACTCCAATTTATGTGGCAGAACCTGGCGACCGTGACATTTCAAATACATGAGTGTTTTTCGCAAGTTCTTTCTTGGTTCTAGAGAATGGAATTTAGGTTTTCTCTTTTAAAAAGTTTGCTTTCTTACATTATTCATTAATTTTAATTTGTTGGAAGTTTTTATTTTTAAGTACAAGAGAGGTAAGTAGAGGTTAAGTACAAGAGGGTATCATAGAGTTGAAGACTTAGATATCTAGACATCTATTTTAAAGTAAAGTGTAGTTGCTTCTTTAAAGATTCTTGCTTAAAGCCATGTTGCAAGGCCTCTTATTTTATTCTGCCCCCAAAGCCAATCCATTATTTGATCTGGAAATTGAGGCCAAATAATTTTGAGGAACAGTTTGGAGGACTGACAGCTTGCGGCTTAGCCAACATCCTTGATTTTGCTCCGCCATTTGTTTGTTTGTGCCATCCATTCCGAGTTCTAGCCACTTATTCCAGCTTTCTCTTGGCTTTCTCCACCCACGCTCTCTCACTTTCTCTCGCCCAGCGTTTAATTTATTATCTACGCAGGAGAAGCAGCAGCTGTTTGGGAGTCGGAGGCACTGATTTACAGTTGGCTAAAAGGGGCGTCCTTTTAGGGGGGCTGGCAGGGGGGCTGCTGCGGTGTCACAGGATTGCAAGTGAACGAAAACAAATTTCCAACAAACCACGGGAAAAATATATGTGATGCCACTTGGCACATGCCACCACCACCCCAAGAAGAGGGCCCGTCCCTCGCTGTTTTGGCCCAAAATGAATTTAAGTTGAAAAGTTGTGAACATTTTGTGGATAGCCAGGCCAAGGGGAAGTGGTGAGGTGGGACAGGGGCGTCTAAAAGGGGGTTCACAAATAAAAATGAATAAAATATATAAATAGATCAGAGATTTTACGATTTTTTGGCTATGGCTTTGGAGAAGGACTTCATTTTGAAGGACTCTTCTTGAGAATCCCCTCTTCTTGTCCACCAATTACTGACTACGCCCTTGGCAGGGAGTTCTTTGGAAGCTGAGTGTGGATTCCACTGATTTAATTGTTGGCAGCTCCAGCACATGCTTGAAATTTATCTTTTTAAAATAATGTATTAATTTTTGTGGCACTCCCCCGGAAAAGCAGCCGGAAAACCCCCTGGAAAACCCCCGAAAAACCGCCGCCATAAACTCATTTGTGTAAAAAGCTTTTTGTTTCACTGTATCCTTGTGTAGCCCTGTGTATCCCTGTGTATCCCTGTGTATCCTTGTGTATCCTTCCCCATTGCGGTAAATGAATTTACGCTTGGCTCTGTCTCTTAACGAGAGTGTGTGTGTGTGCGAGGGTCGTTTTATGGTTGAATAGTTTTCGAAACTGCGGGGCTAAGGGGTTGGGGCTAAGACCCCAACACAACGCCGAACAGGTGAACCAGAAATTAATTTTACGGATTCTCCTCTTTTTGTTGCTCTTTTTTTCACTTATTTTTAATAGTGGCTAATATTTTGCTGGCAACTTTCTCCCCTTTCAGCCCTTTCATCCCTTTCACCTGTTGGCCAAATAAATTTCTATTAATTAACTTTCCATAAAATTAGCAAACACTTTCGGGATGCTGCCAGCTGTTGGAGGTTGAAAAAAAAACACACACACATATCCGAGTGCATGTGCCTTTAAATACATACATGTCCTTTGTATCCTTCGGGGTGGGAGTGTGTGTGTGTGTGTGGGTGTGTGGGCTTGAAGCCCATTGTCAGTTAATTAACAGGCAGACTTTCGCTGGCTTGTTTGCCTTGTCAGCACCACGAGCTGTTCTCTTTAATTTGATTTACATACCACGCCTCCGCAAACAACAAACAGCAGCCGCCACCAGCCACCAGCCGCCAACAACCCACCACCCACTCAAGGACAAACAATCGTGCATTGATGAGGCAAGATTCCAGGCAGCCCACAGAAAACCTAGTCCACTTATAAGGGCGCGGAGAGAACTTTAAAAAGTTAAAGAGAAGTAACTACAAAAAGGCCAAGGATAGCCTTTGAATTCTGTTATTAAATAATGTAAAATCACCTTCATGCTGAACCAGAAAGTAACCATATCCAAAGGATCCTGACATTCACAATTTTTGAAGGGAAAATTTGACAAAAAACATTTTTGTTCATAGATTTTGGTGTAGAATCATGGGGAATCGATCCACAAATCCTTTAAGGTATTCCTTTTCAGAATCGGATAAGAATTTTCTAAGATATAGCTATTGCAGTAAACTCTATAGTCCTTTCATGCATTTTTCACAGTTTGGAGTACTTTGGTGACCCCGAATTTCCAAAAACTTAAGATTTTTTCTTAGTTTCTGTTGCCATTTCATTGTCTTCGTATGTAGCAATGCGAAGACCCTACAAAGCTGTTTAATTATCGAAAAATCAAACAAAAATAACCAAATAGCATCTAAAACTGACAGAGATACAACAAATAGTGATTTGGTGACCCCGATTTCGTTAGAAATGAGTTACCTTCAGAAAGACTGCTGAAACGACGAAAAGTTGACTAGCAATTGTCTCTGCAGACCCAGAACCAATAAGTGCAGCTTGAAAAGCGTTTAACAATTTATAATTTGTGTCTGTTATTCAACTATTTGGCTTTATTCAAAAGACCGCAAGCGAGAACTGTCAGGTAGCAGCTTAAACTTTGCCGAGAGCAAGCATGGCACATCCCGCTGTCATATCTGTCCCGATAATCAACCGCAATGTCAGCAGGCGGCGAAAGAGACGGCACAAGTCGGCCAGCGAGGGGGGAAAAGTGATGGCAAGATAGTGAGTGACAAGTGCAACCGCAGCGGCAGGAGATGCAGGAGCAGCAGAAGCTGCAGCAGCAGCATAAAGTTGCATAAATGTTTGCCGAGCGATTTACAAATGTGCCACTTTCTATCACAACAAGGGCTGAAAGAGACAGCTGGCAGGCAGGAGAAAGAGACGGGGCTAGAGACAACAGTTAATATGGCTAGAATGGCAGCTGGCCCGGCCAGGATGCGCATTGCAGTGGTTATCGGAAATGGGTTAATCGATTTTTAAGCGGATAACTATCGGAAACTCATTCGATATGCACTGTTTCACAGGCAAATGCAGGCCACCACGCCCCCTCACGCCCCGTTCTTGGGGATTACACTGAAAGGAAATTATTGGAAGGCTAAGGGCAGTGCCAGGAGCGTGCTTCTCTTTGCTTTTCATAAAATTTCTCTCAGTGTTCGGTGGCCATGCCAAATGGCGAAGTGCGTTCGTGCGTCCATCTGTGTTGAAACTCGGTTGGCATGCCCCCCTTCCTGCTTCTGCCCCGTCAGTAGCCCCCCCTTTTGGTGCCACGCCACTGCCTGCTGCACCACCATCTGTGTGGTTGCATGCCTTACTGCCCTGCTGCTGTTGCTGCTTTTGCATTTGCCTGCAATGACCCCATGGGGCTGATCCTGCTGTCCTTTTCTATTCCCCATCTGCCTGTAGCTCCCCATCTCCCTCCATCTCTTAACCCCCCAGTGACCCCTTAACATCTTATCGGCGTTGTCATTTACAGCAGCTGCTGGCCTTGTACTTTATGCGATTTTATTTTCATTTCACTTTGCGTTGCCCGTTGCGGCTTGCTGAAAATTTAATTTGTTGCTGCCTTTGGCTCTGTTGCGGTTTTATCCTCCTCCGCCACCACCACCCTGGCTGGCTAGGCACCCCAGCTAGCCCTGCCACGCCCCCGAACAATAGAAATTAGATGCATTGCGCCCCTCAATCGAATCCAGCACAGTGGGTGCCTCCGTCTCTTCATCTCATCGGCCGCCCCCCCGATGAGTGAGTGAAATGCATCAGGATGTGCCAGGATGTGCCAGGATGTGCCAGGACGTGGGCAAAGTTACTCCACAATATTCATGCTTATGTGCATATAATCTTAAGCTGATTACGGCCATAGTTATCGCCACGTTAACTGACTGGCTCAGTTCATGGTTAATTACCAATATGCCAGGATAATGGTATCCTTAGGACGTGTTTATAGCTGTTAGTCGGAGGAAACAGTAGAGGATCTGAAGGTTTAAAGTGGGGAAAAAATATAAGAAGGGAGGTATCGGGTGTTAGAGAGTCTTTGCTTTCTTCCTTCTGAGTTAGATTCTCCAGAAGGGGATATTAGTTGAACATAAGGGCTTAAGGAGTAAAGAAAACTTGAAATGAAGCCTAAAAGTATGCTAAATTTTATTAGAAAAATAAATATAAGAGGTACTGGGTATTGTATACTCTTTTTTTTCTACTTTCTGAGATAGATTCTAATCAGGGAAGCTGATTTTGAGGCGATAGTTGAGTGAAAAGGTTAACAATGGTCAGAAAATTAAAGACTTCACCTAAAAGTATGCTATCTTTTAATTAAAAACCTTTGATCTCTTCTTTCTGAGGCTTAAAGAGTAAAGAAAACTTGAAATGGAGCCTAAAAGTATGCTAACTTTTATTAGAAAAATAAATACAAGAGGTACTGGGTATTATGTACTCTTTTTTTCTACTTTCTGAGATAGATTCTAATCAGGGAAGCTGATTTTAAGGCAATAGTTGAGTAAAAAGGTTAAAAACGGTCAGAAAATTAGAGATTTCACCTAAAAGTATGCTAGCTTTTAATTAAAAACCTTTGATCTCTTCTTTCTGAGGCTTAAAGAGTAAAGAAAACTTGAAATGAAGCCTAAAAGTATGCTAACTTTTATTAGAAAAATAAATATAAGAGGTACTGGGTATTCTATACTCTTTTTTTTTCTACTTTCTGAGATAGATTCTGATCAGGGAAGCTGATTTTAAGGCGATAGTTGAGTGAAAAGGTTAAAAATGTTCAGAAAATTAAAGATTTCACCTAAAAGTATGCTACCTTTTAATTAAAAACCTTTGATCTCTTCTTTCTGAGGCTTGAAGAGTAAAGAAAAGTTCAAATAGGCTTCCTAAAAGTATGCTAGCTTTTATGAAAAAAACAAAGAAAAGAAAGAAGTATCGGGTATCTTATAGTCTTGGACTTCCTATTGCCAATCCAGTCTATTCTCTAACACTATTCACTCTACAAACCACCGAGCAAGGATACTGCCAAACTCCCTGCCAATCGAGGCTTCACTGTACCATGTGGGAAAGAGACAGCTGGCCTTGAAGAGACCGAGAGAGAGAGAGCCAGAGATTGCTGCCAATTAGTGAATGGAATTGTTCATTTTTCTGCGGTTTCCTTTGCGCCTAACGAATTATGCAAAGCACTCGGAAATTGTCCTTCTCGCATTCGTTTCGGTTTTCTTCCTCTGGCCGGAAAAACAGCCTAAGGAAAAGCCGCCAGGGGGATGGGGCATAGTGGGCGGCGGCCAATCATCCGGAAATGCGAACGTCACGCACAACCGCAACAAAGAAAGTCAATTAGCAATAGCCAAGAATGTTGCGGGAAAACACTTTTCGGTTGGAAAAGGCCAGAAGAAAAGCACATACCCAGCTGGTTTCAATTAATTCCGATGCAGAGCACTGCTTAATAGACAAACTATGTCACAGTTTAGGAATAGAATACATCAGAATCGTCCTTAAAAACACAAAACTATTCGGTTTTTGGGCTATCCCAACCAAAAGCCATAATGAAAGACATTTCTATTTAAATTACAACACAACACACACACTGACATTCGGAAAGGACATTCGCAAAGGACATTTGTCAATGGCAGTCCTGCTTCCACTCTCCATTTCCATTTCTCGTCGCCGGGAAAGGTGTGCGCATGTCGTTTAAATAAATTATTTTCCTCAAGGAAGTGCAATTAAGAAAATGTTTCATAAATTTTCCAGCTCCAGCTCCAGCTCTAGCTCCTGCTGCTTCTAACTTTTCACTGACCCTGAGAGGAGGTCCTAGTTTTCGGACCATTGTCCCCCGGCAGTCCGGCAGGAGCCATTTGCATGAGGTCCTGCCGGGAAGCCCGATGATGTGTCTCATTTGTCGTGCACTCTTTTATTCATAGGCCGGGGGATATTCGAAAGTGGCGAGGCGGGCCCGGCAAAAGTTGGGCTCTGGGGGTGGCCGGGTGGCGGAAATAATTAATCGAACACATCCGTTGCACACCCTTTGAGTTATCAGCCAGGAATTGGAGCAGAACTCGAGTGGGGCTAAAAATATATACACACACACACGGCCAAAGGAGTGCCTGGTGTGGCTGGAAAAACAAGAAGCGGGTGGAAAAAAAATAAGAAATGGGGGGGTGCTTGATTTCACACTAATGACGTGCACTGTATGAGACGATGCACTGAAAAAATGGAGGTCCTGAAGGTCACAAGCTTATTTTTCTAAGAAATAGTAAGCTGAAAAGTCATCCTACATGAAAAAAAGCTATTGGCTTCTGAAACTATATAAAGGGAGGTACTTCCACCGAGTAATTCTATCAAATAAGTTGGTAATAGAACGATATATCATAAAGACGGTTCTGGGATTAAAAATGACTATGATACCCGGTACTTGGTACCGGATTTTTATAAACTATAGAAGACAAATGTAGAAAAATCTAATGGAGTATCAAAGACATCACACTACCACAGTCAAAGTTTTGCTTTAAAACTGTGTGATACTCGGTACTTCCACCCATCTACCCATCATTTTAATCGGTGATAAAAGAAAATTTAATATAGAAGATTCTAATATTAATCATTCCCATCTAGCCACCAAGCTACTTGATAATAGGTACTTCTATCCATCTATCTATCATACTAATTGGTGAAATATCATATACTATTCGAAACTATATGATACCTGGTACTTCTAATAGTTGGCTATAGAAGCCTGTTAGTAGCTATAGAAGACATGTATAGAAACATCTGATGAAGTATCAAAGACATCACACTACCACAGTCAAAGCTTTGCTTTAACACAGTGTGATAACCGGTACTTCCACCCTTCTACCCATCATTTTAATCGGTGATAAAAGAAAATATAATATAGAAGATTCTAATATTAATCATTCCCATCTAGCCACCAAGCTACTTGATAATAGAAGACAATTTCCCGTAGATGAGACTACTATATGATACCCGGTACTTCTATCCATCTATCTATCATACTAATTGGTACTATTAGAAACTATATGATACCTGGTACTTCTTATAGTTGGTTATAGAAGCCTGTTAGAAGCTATAGAGGACATGTATAGAAACATCTGATGAAGTATCAAAGACATCACACTGCCCCAGTCAAAGTTTTACTTTAAAACTGTGTGATACTCGGTACTTCTTGTCAATCTTATTGGTAATAGGAGCATAGATTATATTACTATATGATACCCGGTACTTCTATCCATCTACCCATCATACTAATTGGTATGCATACAAACCCTATATCACATAGATGACTCTAAGGTATAGTTGCGAAATAGTTGAAATCATGTACGACACTATATAATACCCGGTACTTTTGATAGTTGGTTATAGAAGACTGTTGGTAGATATAGAAAATCATCTTCCCATCAAACCAATTGGTAATAGGAGAATAGGTTTTTTTACTATATGATACCTGGTACTTCCTCCCCTAAAACCATCTCTCCCTGTCCTCTAAGATATCCCCCTAAAAAGCTAAAAATCTAAACAACTTCTTCGACCAGGAGCTCGGAGGAATAGAAACGAAACTAAATAATCATTAGCGAGAGCCAAGCACGGGGGTGGTAATGGATGGGATGGGCTCCCCCCTCCTGGCATGGGGGGGTGGGCAGCAAATTGTAATCAAATTTAATTGGTGCACGAAAAACAACGGCGAGAAATGAAGGCCCAGACCAGAAACGAGAAACGAGAAACCAGAAACCAGAAACCAAATCGAATCGAATCGAATCGAATGGCAAGGAAGTACAAAACCCAAGCCACTCCAAGGAGAGGAGGTCCTTCATTGTGTGCCGAGTGGGGGGAGGGCACTTGAATGAAAAGCTTGTTAACTTAATAGAACCAACTGGGCCGAGCTCTTAATTTATTAATGATACTCGCCGCGGACTATACATCCAAGAATTGCTTTTTTTCGTCCTTTCCGGGGCTGCTCCTTGTCTTGTTTCGAGTGAGTGTGTGGGGGGGTGGTGCGTGTGCATTAGTTTACATGTCAACGGAATGTTTTGTTTCCTGTCAAGTGCTCCCCGAAAGTAGAGGGAGCAATGACAGCGCCCGGGCCATTATTCATATGTTTATGATTCACACAGGAGTCCGGGCACAAAAATATATATAATGTGAATGGCGGGCCAGGACTATATATAGCCAAATCGAATGCCGCCCATTAACATAATTTCGATCGATGGGGCCGAGTGGGCGAGGTTAATTGCTCGCAAGGGTTCTTGGTGGCACTAATGTGCCACGATTCGAGCCATGAGTCCAGATGGAGATTGAAGACGTGATTGAGGTGCCTGATATGGTCTATCAATTATTTCCTTTTCAGGCTACCACGATTAATTGCAAGGATCCCCTAGAAGGAACCTTCTCTAAACTAAAGCCCTTTCATTCTGAGACTTGTTTGGTTAACCCATTTTGTGCAGCCGTTAACCCTTTTGGTTGGGATATGTGGCCCCGATAGTCCTTCAATCATTATGGTGTCCTCGTTTGTTTTTGCAGAACGCTCTTCGTTCTGCATGTCCTGGCGGCGAGGACCTGCTGGCGCCGCATTCCCACTGCCAATGGCCATAAATCGCCATGGCTGGCCATGGTTATCGATAAACGATAGCCCCCACAAGCAGCAGGAGCCACCCGTTTTCCGAAAGCAAAATGCCAACGTGTTAACAACGGCCACTTTGTGTCCATGTGTGTGTGTGGGTGTCTGCAGGACCCTCTTGGTGGGGTGGTGGGGTGGTCGGTTGGGCGCTAGTTTTTGATTTATACTCGTGTGCATATTAATATGGCGTTAAAATATGATGCCGAAATTTATGTGTGAAAAACAGGGCGGTGCAGCAGCTGAAGCCACCAACTACAGCACCACAGAAGACATTATTGCGATTCTCTTGGCCATGAGGAGGACGATTTATGGCCAGAAATACTAGCAGCTCAGCAGCCTCGACTGCGGCTGCTTCTGGCCCGATTTATGGGCGCACATTTGGCCAGCCCGGAATCGAGAATCCAGCCAAGAGGCAAAGCTCTGCCCTGAAACAGAAGACGCAGCGGCCAAGGATAATACGGCAAGGATGCGGGCCCTAATCAGAGTGCTAGTTGGCTAACCTTTAATTTGGTATTTCAATTTTGGGAAGCAGTTTTCGGCGGAAAATAATAGAAATTGATTCACAAAGTAGGGAGTTAATTGTTTATATTTTTAAAGAATACTTTTGGGCAGTAGGGGGTTCGATTTTCACCAATACCCAAGACACTCGAAAGTATGCTATGAAAAATTATCAAAATGTCACCACAACACTTTCAACAACACTCCCAACACCCTAAAGTAGGCTATGGAAAACAGATCTAACCCTTTTTCTTATCCTTCCTTGCAGCTGTCAGCTCTATGAAGCCCAACATGGACTCCACCAACTGCATCCTAGTCCAGGACGTCAAGTCACAGCCCCACGACTTGCGCGGCGGCCTGGCGAAAGGCAACGAGAAGAACGGCGTGGCCACGGCCTACCCCACGGAGGAATCGATCCAGACCAGCACCTCGGACCACGGCCAGAATCACGGTGTCCACGGGCTGATGAACCCGTCGGTGGTGGGCGGCGGCGGCAATGGCATCAATGGGCTGCCCGGCGGGAATGCCGGCATCCAGCAGCAACTGCTCTTGCAGCAGCAACAGCCGCACTCGATCAACCAGCCACTGACCCCGTTGGACGCCACCAACACCCAGTTGCAGGATCACCACCAGCTGACCTATGGCGGGATTACCGGGAACGGAGGCATCGGCGGCATGGGCATGGGCATCGGCCCCGGGGGACAGATGATGCAGCAGAACCACCAGGCGCTGCAGCCCCAGCTGGGCGGAGTGGTGGAGCTGAAGGAGTTCAACGAGGCCTACCACGCCACCATACCCGCCTACCAGTTCTGGACCCTGGAATTCCGCAACAAGCATCCGGCCTTCATTCGCTTCAACTTCACGCTGCCGTGGGGCGCCCACTTTGCGGTCTACTCGCGGCGCAACGTGGCTCCCTCGGTGACCCAGCACGACTTTGTCGAGTTCATCAAGGGCGGCCGTCTGGACAGCCATCTCCGCCACCGTCGCAGCACCGCCAACGGCACCACCCACGACCTGGAGCTCTACCAGCACCTGCACGAGGAGGAGATGCGTTATCGCACCGTCGACGACACCGACCAGGACCAGGACGACGACCAGGACTCGGACGAGAGCCGTAGCTTTGAGTCGCGGGAGGACGACGTGGACATACCCCTGAACCTTGCCAAGCAACATGTCCAGAGATTCGGAAAAGCACAGCAGCCGCAGGAGCACTGGGTGAACAAGCGGTCCGCCGGAGACGGCCTGCCCGCCCTCGACGTGGACGCGATGACCGTGAACGTGTCCCTGCTGCAGTACCTGGACACTGGCCTCTGGTTCATTTCCGTCTACAACGACGAGCTGGTGGCCCACTCCGTCTCGCTCCTGGCCGAGGAGGCCGAGGGCGTGAGCACCACCTGCCCGAACGACTGCTCCGGCCGGGGCAGCTGCTACCTGGGCAAGTGCGACTGCATCGATGGCTACCAGGGCGTCGATTGCTCCAAGAGTGAGTCCAGCAATCCGTCATCCAACAAACCGAACCTGACACTCCTTTTGCTTCTCTACTTTTAGGTGTTTGTCCTGTCCTGTGCTCCGCCCATGGCCACTACGGGGGCGGAGTGTGCCACTGCGAGGAGGGCTGGAAGGGGGCGGAGTGCGACATTCCGGTGGGCGAGTGCGAGGTGCCCAACTGCTCGGCCCACGGGCGGTGCATCGAGGGCGAGTGCCACTGCGAGCGGGGCTGGAAAGGACCCTACTGCGATCAGCGTAAGTGTCAAGGACATGGTGATCCGAGCTTAAAGAATAAGATCTAGTAGAGTCTAGTACTTAAAGCATACTTTTAGGCAGTTGGGCCACCTAAAAGCATGCTTTAAAATGTGAAATCCCGCTTCTCTCAGTGTCCTTGCTGTATGTGTGTATGCCTTCTGCTGACTGGGCATAAAAATGCTAAAATTATTTATTTGCCTTGTTTGCGATTTGGAGCCAGCCTCGGTTCCGGGCCATGTTGACACTGCCCGATAAGGACGCTCGCCGGACAAGGACATGGGTGGCAGCAGCCACCCAGCAACGTCAAAGAAGTCGAGGGAGTGGATGCTCCCCGCCAAGTGGATGCCAAAATATTTCAGTTATTATGCCGACACCTTCTCTCCCCTCTTGGGGCTCTTGGTCCAAAAATATTCTGGCCTTGCTTCTTGTTGTTGTGCGTCCCTGTGTGTGTATGTGTGTGTATGTTTGTGTGTGTGTTGGCCCTAAATTGACAAAGCGAAAGGCAAAGAAATGCCAAAAATTTTTCCGCTTTTCCAACACACTGCCCTCCGACAGATAACTTCGAATTAGCCCAAAAGCAGGCTATGAAAACGGAGGCGGGCTTTAAAGCAGCTCTGGGGATAGTAGGTATCTGGAATACCCTTTAAAGCCACACCATTCCAAAATGAATTTAATAACGTATATGCCTGGTGCCCCGAGATGCCCTAGTCGTGGCCCATAAAATATGCAACATGCAACAATACACGTTGGGGCAACATTTTTATGTGTTTAATGCGGAGCGGGAGGGTGGCACTGGTGGCACCCTTGTGGCACCCCATGTGAAAAAAAAAACAGGAACAAACAACAAACAGAATCCGAAACAGAAACAAAAGTACAACAACAGGAGGTGAGGCTGAGGGCGGAAAGGACGACAGGTCCTGGGGAGAAACGTTGAGCAAACATAAAACGTATAAAATCGAATTTATATGTCGGGAGCATATTCCTCAAACACATGCAGGACGTAGGTCGCAGGACCAAAAGTAAAATATCAGCAGGCGAAAAGAAGGGCGAAGGAAAAAAAAGTAGAAAGAAGAGGAAGAAAAGAAAAACAAGAGAAGCGGAAAACAAAACCAGGAGAGGCAGAGGCAGAGAGAAAAATTGCAACAACTGCGCAAAATTACCAACTTGAACTAAACTGGAATTTCATTTTAATGACCACTTTCGTACGTGTCCAACATACTAATCATGTCATGTGTGTGCTTTGGCCCACACAACAGCAGGACCTGCAAGGTCCTGCCAACAGAGGGAGTCCGAGGGAGGACTGGAGTAGGTACCAAATGGAGGAAAGCTTTTTGTTTTGGCACGACTGTCACGACTCTGCTGCCCTTCCGAAATCAAATACATATATAATATCCTTTCTCCACTCCTTTCCCATTCTATACAGTGAGGACTCTTGCAAAGGGACACTACACAGGTTTCTTTTAGGTTTCTTCAAGTAATTGTATTTTTTTTAAGGGTTTCGGCTTATCTGGTATTTTTTTTTACTTTTTCACTCTATAATTCTCAACCAGTTTTAGCTTCTTGTTAGCCGTATTGAGCTTCAATTATTCAAAATTATTATTTTTTTTTTGTTACAAAAGTTGTTTGTTGGGAAGGTTTCAAGTAAATTATGAAACCTACTCGTTATATAAGGTATACTAGCCCATAATTAGTATTTTCTCCACTTTTAAGAGGTTTCTGATGCGCTTTTCTAGTTTTTTAAGTCCCATTAGTTGATTTTCAAGTCAAATAGGACACAAACACCTTAAGTACCACTATCTAGTGTTTTTTCAACTCTTTACTTTATAATTCTCAACTGGTTTAAGCCTTTTCTTAGACTCATTGAGCTTCAATTTTCTAAAATTGTAAAAAAATATTTTTTTGTTGGGTCGGTTTCAAGTAAATTATTAAACCTACTCGTTATATAAGGTATACCAGCCTATACTTAGGATATCTGAGGAGCTTTTCTAGTTTTTTCAGTCACTAATATGACTTTCAAGTCAAGTATTAAAATAAGCCCCTTAATGATCACTTATCTAGTGTTTTACCAACTCTGTACTTTATAATTCTCAACTGGTTTAAGCCCTGCCAAGCGTAAGACCTATTTAAGTACAAGTACTACGTATTCCCCATTATAACTCTAATTAATAATTCGCTTTTGAAACCATTATTCACTGTGCCACCTCCACGTGTTGACTAACAATCGTTTTGTATTTTCTCTCCCTCCCCCGCAACCACCAACCACCCGGCGATAACCCCACTCTCCACCCACTGCACCACTTGGATGAAACAGACGACTGCCTGGATCCACTCTGCTCCGGACACGGCACCTGTGTGTCGGGACAATGCTACTGCAAGGCCGGGTGGCAGGGCGAGGACTGCGGCACGATCGACCAGCAGGTGTACCAGTGCCTGCCCGGCTGCTCCGAGCACGGAACCTACGACCTGGAGACCGGCCAGTGTGTCTGCGAGCGCCACTGGACAGGTCCCGACTGCTCCCAAGGTAAAGGATCCTCTACTCTCCCTCTTTAATCTGTCTCCCTGAGTGTGTCCCCGAAAAGTAGAAGCCATTCGTTGAATTTAATCATAATTTCGAGATGTAGGAGAGTCATTTAAGGCCAGAATCCTTCCAGAGGCCATAAAGCATAGTGGCCGTAAAATCCAGGTACGAGCCAGCCGAAATCTGTGGCACTTTGGCGAATATGATGATGTTTTATGGCCGCAACTAAATCCGAAATTAGAATGGAATGTCGACTGGCCGTAAAGCCGGCGCTTCCAATTAGGCCAACGGCCCATGCCGCCCTTACTCTCTTCCAGAAATCAACATAATCATCCAGTGAAGAGAGAATCAGAAACAGAATCAGGAGCTCAATAAAACAAGCGGCTTACGAGGCCAACAAAGTCCAAAGGACACGTCTCGCCGTGGCACGCACTCCTAATTTGCTTAACTTTTTAGCACCACCACCAGCACCAGCACCAGTAGGAGTGGCAACAAAAAAGCATCCCGGATTAAAGGGGGGTGCATATTATACTATATACCTAAATATACACGGGGATGTGGCCACCACGTTGACGACTCCTCCTGGCGTAATGAAGCAGAGCCTCATAAAAATTCATTATTTATTTAATACGCAGGTTGCTCCTGTTCCGGCTCTGGCTCTGGCTCTGGCTCATCCTGCTCCTGGCTCTCATTCCACTTGGTCCTCGCAAAAACAAATAAAATAAATTTACGCCTGCGAACAAAAGTCATGGCGGAGCAGCCAGCATCCCCCGAAAACCAGATTATGAACTAAACCATAAATTCCATAGCCAGAGCCAGGACCAGAGTCGGGCCAAGAAATATGTCCACCGACCGCAGTTTTCCAGCATGTGGAAATGGGAAAAGATAAGGCTTTAAGCGGAGCTTCTAAAATATTTCAAAACAATACAACTTCTAGCCAATAGCTCTAGCAGTCTCTTTAATCCTTAGATACTTATTACATCTTCCTATTATCCTTGCAGCCGTCTGCAGTCTGGACTGTGGCCGCAATGGGGTCTGCGAGTCCGGCAAGTGCCGCTGCAACTCCGGATGGACTGGCAACCTCTGCGATCAGCTGCCCTGCGATGCCCGCTGCTCCGAACATGGTCAGTGCAAGAATGGCACCTGTGTCTGCTCTCAAGGATGGAATGGACGTCATTGCACTCTGCGTAAGTGTTACAGACCTTAAAGGTAGAATGGAAGAAGGAAGAGTATCTGAAATCATATATTTTTCAACTAAAGATAGAGATGTACCGGGTATCACTCACTCTTCTATTGAAGATAGGACTACCAGTCTTCTATACAGTCTTCGGTTAAAGATAGAGTAGTACCTGGTATCATACTATACAGTCTTCAAACATCAGTGACATCTCCACCCCCTTAACTACGCCCCTGCTCCCATTTTTTACCTCAAAAGTTAACATTTCTCTCGTGCTTTTTATCAATTTTTTGGGGGATTTTTTACAACTTTTTGGCTGGCTGGAGCCGGAGTCGATGCACCAAAGTATTTTGTACATGTTTACGCCATTTGCTCTCCACTCCACTCCACTCCACTCTCCAATCTCCACTCCAGGGGCGTGGTGCAAGCCCCCTCTCCAGTGATTTCCCAGGATTCCTTTACGATTTTTTTTGGCTTTTTTTTAGGGGAGAGAGAGAGAGAGTTTGGGGTTGGCTGGGAAGTGCGTTTGACAGTTTTGCCGCCATGACTTAACCATGTTGTTTGAGGCGAAACTCTGGTAACTGGGAACCGGCAACAAGAACAAATAGAAAGGAGCAGCGCCAGGATAGAAGTTGCCAGGAGGGGAGGATGTGGAGCAGGCACTGCAGCATGATAAGTAGCTATCGATTGACAGTGATTAAAACTTTAAAAACAAACAGTCATGTTACAAAAACATCCACAAAACGACGACGAACAGTGGCGGGCATGCATGTAATGGCACTCCTCCTCCTCCACTGCCCCCTCTGTAACCCGCCACTGTCCTCCGCGACAGCACACCACCCCACCCCCCCTTAACATTTCGTTGACGTGTGCAAAACCAATAAAACTTCCGACGTCATTCAGAGTCACTGGCAATCTTGCCTCGACCTCTCTCTCCCCTGCCGTCCCACGGGAGTCAATCGATTCCAAGTGCTCCGGCCCAGGCCTGGGAGGGGGTGGGTGGCGCTACATATGCGGAAAGGGGGCGTGCCAGTGGCACTAATACATGCAATATAGAATAGTGAGCCGTATCTGTGTCTGGGTTTCGGTGTTGTATTTTTAGAAAGTACTTAACGACTTTGCCGGGTCAGTGATGGCAAAAAAAAAGGGGGTAATCTAAAGAGAATATGTATATTTTTTTGGCTTAAGCTATTTTTGGTTAAAATTATTTTTAAAATATATTAGAAACCTAAAAAGCGCTTATAGATTCTATTTTGAAGCTAAACCTTAAGCCTGAGCCAACCACACTGCCATCACTATTCCACTGCACATGAACCCTGGCAGGGGCGTGGGAATGGGGGGCTCTGCTGCACAGATTAGACCTTTCAGGCGGCGCCTTCCATGCGGCCGAGTTGATTGAATTCGAAACAGAGATTTCTGGCGAATTACGCGCCACCGAAACCTCCGCTCAATTGGCCTCGTCTGGCAGCTGGCAGCATAGGAGGGGGGGCAGGGTTTGAAAAGGGTGACCCCGATGGGGTCAAAGGTGCTCAGACACTCCAAAGCCGTACATATAGAGTCCTCTAGTAGTTACATTTAGTGGCTCCCTCTATCGCTCTCCATTCTATTTCCATTTCTATCGCCCCGTCGCGTCGTCTCATTCAAATATTTATTTTTCTTTTTTTATTTTTCGTTTTTTGGTCCTTTCATATCCTGGCTGGCAGGATGGCTAGGGAGGGATTTTATTATGGATTGTAAAATATGTGCAGGAGTGTGTTCGGGGAGATTACAACATTTTTTTCAATGGCCGGGCATAAAAAGCGAGGGATTTGTCCGCCGAAAGTGATAAAATAGAAGCAAAATAAGCTTCAAGGGGGGGCCTACATGCCATGTACTTTTACTAAAGTAACAAAAAAAAAAGACAATATTTTAAAATGGAAGTTTAAGGGGAAAAGAATTGATTTAGTTTGAGGGACTTGCCTTTCTTCAACGCTTTTCCCTTTACAGTTCCCGCTAATCCAGTCACCAGATTTCTGGGCAAGAGTTCTTCCAGAATGCCAATATTTGCGAGTCGAATACTTGAAGTTATTGGCCAATATGTGCCACCCCCCCCCCCCTACGGTGAGGGAGAGTCGTAAACAGGAAGGCCGTAACAAGCAGGGAAGTCGTTTTATGCGCCGCAAACTTTTTAACATGCCGGAAGCTGAGTTAGCAGCCCAAATGGCACAAAAAAAGGGGGGGGCTCTCCACTCTACCTTTGCTGGGCTTGGGTTACCCCCTTGCCATTAACATTTCGCAAATGACACATGTCAAGTGACATTAACTTTGCGTCAAATGCTGTCGTGGCACAAACAAATAAAGCCCGAATGATGGCAACAGCAAAAAGGAGCAAAAAAAAAAAAAGGAGAAGGAGTACTCCGCCCCTGTTCCTGTGGCAGGGGGGCAGAAATCATCTATCGTTAGGTTACGTTTCGTTGGGCTTTTATGTTTGCCCAACATTTCGTCGAGTGCCGCCAAAGGTTAACTGCCACTGAGAGTGAGAGCAAACATCAACATTATTTTTATATTCATGATGTTGACTTGAAAATCAAGAGGTTGGAGGCAAAAATGCAAATTTACAGGACGATATGGGGCAAGGATATACACCCCGGAACGAGGGGGGCTCTGTTATCATTCAATTTGAAGCGCCACTCGATCCGGACAGTTTGCTCTTAATTACAGACAACACTGTACCAGGACACTCTTCCCCAGATATATCACCCCATAAAGGCCAAAAATGATAGAGTCCTTAAAACCGTGTACCTTGGCAACTGCAGGACCAAGCTGCGTATGAGTGATGGGATTTTTAGTTCTCTAAATAAATGCATTTTTGGGAGGAATTTTTAGATACAACAGGGAAGATAAACGCCATTTTTCATCCAAAAATCACAACTCACGCCTCTCCAGGATCTAAATATCTGGAAAGGCTACACTGCGTATGAGTAATGTGCCGTTTTCCATACAAATTATTATTTATTTGATGGAATATCAATCCAAATGTGCCACAGGTGGAGAATAAAACCAAATACGAGACTGCCCTTCCAGGCATTTTCTCAATTTTTGCAGGGGGTCTCCCAGAAAATTTGACAAAAAATTTTAAAAATATTTTGGTACCGGATTTTAGTGCAGAATCTTGAGGAATCGATCCACAAATCGTTTAATGCATTCCGCTCAAGGATCGGGTCAGAATTGGCAAAGATATAGACATCGGAAGGGGCCTCATACGAGAATCCAGGATTTTGAAGGGGTCTCCCCACAAAAATGGGGAAAAAATCTGAAAAATATTTCACTCTCAGATTTTGATGCAGATTTGTCAGGAATCGATATAGAAATCGTTTAAGGTATTCCGCTTAAGGATCGGATCAGAATTGGCAAAGATATAGACATCGGAAGGGGCCTCATGCGAGAATCCAGGATTTTGAAGGGGTCTCCCCACAAAAATAGGAAAAAAATCTGAAAAATATTTTCTCAGATTTTGATGCAGATTTATCAGGAATCGATATAGAAATCGATTAAGGTATTCCGTGTAAGAATCGGATGATTTTTAGCCAAGATATAGCCTTTGCGGGGAGGTAGAGCGCCCTCTGACAAAAAAATTAAACTTTTTCACTCATTCAAAAAAGATACGTCCGACATGGCGTATGATTGATGTGATTTGTGAGAAAAAAAGTGTCGCCTAGTTTTAATGGGCTTTTATAAAAATAACAAAATAATAATAATAAAATAATACAAAATCTTAATTAATTTATATTATTTTTTTTTCCAGCTGGCTGCGAAAATGGCTGCTCTCGCCATGGACAGTGTACCCTGGAGAATGGCGAATACCGTTGCGATTGCATTGAAGGATGGGCCGGAAGCGACTGTTCGATAGCACTGGAACTAAACTGCAAGGATAACATCGATAATGATGGCGGTAAGTGCAGAGAATAGTCTTGAAGCGCCAAGGACCTGTAAAGGATTACAAATTATAACCTATTTCATTGTAAAATCTATAATAAATCCCTCAGATGGCATGACCGACTGTTCGGATAGCGAGTGCTGCTCGCATCCCGCCTGCTCGGAGCACATTATGTGCCTGTCCTCGAACGATCCTGTGGAGGTGCTGCTCCGGAAGCAGCCCCCCTCGGTCACCGCCTCCTTCTACCAAAGGGTCAAGTTCCTCATCGAAGAGAACTCGGTGCAGTCGTACGCCCACATGGACGAGTACAGCGAAAAGTAAGTGATGTGCCTCATATATCCTAGCCTTAACTGTCACCTAGAGAGTCCTATATATAGTCCATATATATATATATATACGTATGTATTCTTAGAGCGCAGGGACTTGATGAATACCAAAAAAAAAAAAAAAAGAGGGCTTGCTATTAAGCGATTTTTGAGTTTGAGAATATTTTTTATGTTCGATTTTTGGTTTTTTTTTGTGGATACCCTTTTTGAATTGCAGATAGCGTCTGCCTCAGACTCCATCCGATCAGGGATCGGACCTGAATGATATTTAACTACTGTATATAGTAGAGAGCGTAAAGATCTGCAATTGAAAAGTTGTTCATTGGAATTGCGTTTGAACTTTTTCCGTTTTCGGTTCTGTGTGTATTTCTTTAAGCTTAACGGGTGCTATGAAGGGAAAAAGCTCAAATTTATTCTAAATGAAGCGTTAGCGTATGTATGTATGTATATAGTGCCGGATAGATCACTCATCTATAGTATATATACATATATATATTGCATTTTTAGTTCATAATATGCTTTACCGACAAAACGAAGAAATTAAACAAGAAATTGTTTATTTGTTTTGTTTATAATTACATTTTTTTGTTACCAACTTAACACACTACCAGTAGCCTCAATCAGTCAAAAAAAAAAAAAGAGAAAAAAAAATTAAGAAAGCAAAAGAAATTTAAAATCTATACCCATTCACATTCCCACAATCCCGTACGCCTCTCTCCCCTCAATGAGTCTATCATTTATGCGCTGAAAAAAAAAAATACCAAAATATACTGAGATGAGAATGAAAGAGTCTCCAGACCAACAAAAAAAAAATGTTTTATTTTCCAGTTTTTCGTTTCCGTTCCCCGAGATCTCTCCATCTCTCTCTCTTCCGTTCCGTTTCTACTTCCGTTTCCGTTTCCGTTTCATTTCGTTTTCGTTCCGTATCCTGCGTTTATCCTGAGTGATTGTTCTCCTAATTTCTCCCGCCAATCCAAAACAAAAAGAAAACAGAGGAGGAGGAAAACGAAAGGACATTTTCCCTGTTTGAGCTTTTTCTTTTCTTGCAAAGTCGAGAAGAAAACCGACAGCTGCCAGCAAAAAACAAAAAAAAAACAAAAGAAAAGAAAACCCGAAAAAAAGAAACTCACAAAAAAAAAGAAGAAATTTGTTGAATTTTTTTTGTATATTTTTTGTTCTGTTGATTTCCCTCAGTTGTATTCTGCCGCCTCATTTCTCTCTCATCTCTCGAGCTGTGGAATCAGAACTATATATCTGATGCGATCCGAAGCGACAATATTTGATAGCACTCCATTGAGTTTGTGTGTTGTCTAATGTTTAACCTCCTTGTGTTCGTCTTACCTAAAAAAAAGAACAATATATATAACAAATAAATGAACGAAACCAAAGAAACTGTGATATAGAAATGAAATAAAAAACAATTTACCAAATCTCTACATAATTTAGGCCTTCATATCGATAAGTAAGTGACCCGCTAATAAGAACCAAGACCTAGCTACATTATCGATAGTTTACTTTACCTTTGATTTGCTTTCGTTTCGTTTCCTTTTCGAATACAGTCGCAGAAGTACAGTCTCTGTCATTGTATAACTAGCCTGTGTGTTTGGTTTTTCCGTTGCTATGATTTTCATTTTGATTTCAAGTCCCCCCAGGCCTGGCCCTCTGGGAACTGCGCCGATGACGACCTCCGACGGCAGTCCGATAAATAGTGCTCCCCCATCCCTAGTTTCGATTACGATTGTTTGACTTTGATTTGATCCCCAGTACTGTTCGCTCTTGAGTTCGCCATTTAACCAACTAACCATACTAAACCAACAACGATGATATGTCAGTACCAGTTACCTGTACACCCCGATGATGTCTGCCGATCTCCGTCTATAAGTCTATTGTCTTCGTCTTCGTCCATCATCAGACTAAATGTGTATGTCAAATGTGTGTTCTTTTCTTATTTTTTATTCTGAGCGTGTCTATTTTGTGGTTATCATTTCCGTTCCCCGTTATCGATTTCCATTTCCGTTTCAGTTTCAGTTCCATATCGTTTCAGTTCCAACTCTCTTTGGTTCACTCTAAGCTATGAAAGTACAATTCTTTACCCTAGGTATGCTAAAAATGAGACAAAAAACCAAAGAAAAAAATGAAAATTTCTACCAATTGTTAAGCAATATCAAAGTTTGAATCAATTCGTTAACGAAACGCATTTTTGTCTTTTGATTTCTTTTTTATTGTCCTGTCAATTAATTGTGTACTGTCCTACTCTGTTGCTGTGGCTCGATACCTTCATGTTGTGTGCTAAACCAAAACCAAAAATACCAAAAAAAAATATATATCAAAATCCAAATTTCAACACCAATCAAAAATGCATTTCCTACATGCAAAATCAAAATTATAATCTTAAAAAAAAACCAAAAAAAAAATATATATGTATCACACAAAAAAAAATCCTACGTTTCAACCCGTGAATTTGTAGTCTCTTCTGGAGCTCATTCACACCTTGGTAAGTCCAAAAAAAAAAAAAAAACCAAAACCAAAACCCCAAAAAAACATTTCAATAGGAAACACAGACTTGGTAACCAAAAAAAAAAAAAAGGAAAGAAAATATGTTTGTTACAGTCTCGCATCTTTTTGAGTTCGTTTCTGAAACTATTCTGTTCTCCATCCGAACACAAAATGCATTATTTTCAGTTGGTTCTTTCGGTTCTTTATTCCATTCCGTACTCCGTATTCCGTAATTCCGTAAAAGTGCATCCAAAATCACACACACACCAAACACACACACCCCAGTAGGCTGCATCTCTCGCATTCACATCCCAAGGCCCCCGCCGATAATCACGATTTATTTTTTATTTTCAATCGATTGCAGTTGCAGTTGATTGGTTAAATGTTTCAGAAAAGATATTTTGGAAAAAAAAGCTGGAATTGACTTTTGTTCCTCTATTAGTTCTGTTTTCGTTTATTTTTTTTGTTAATTCCCAGGCCACTCGGCCGGATAATAATTGCATTATAAGTACCAGCACCGGCCCTTTGATTCCCCCCTCATATAAATGCCATTTTGTTGATTTTAAATTACATTTCAACACACAAAAACAAAAGAACTGCAAAATGCAAAATGCAAACTACAAACTGCCACAAAAAAAGAGCAAAAAATGCAAAAAATTCCATTCGAAGCGAGTTCGAAAAGTCAACAAATCATTCATGTAAATAAAACACGACAACATGGGTAAAAAAAAAAAAAACATACAGAACCAGAACCAGAAACAGAAACCAAAAAAATGCATTCATAATTTTTTATCTCACAGATACAAGAGCACGCACTCCACTCACACACTCACAAATAATGATAATGAAAAAAAAATGTGTATTGAAAGAGAATACATGGACATTGCATATCATGAGTATGTTTTTCGCATTTATTTCCATATTAATTTCCATCGTTTTTCGTTAGCATACTTTTTAGGGCAAGATGGGAGTTGAAAGTAATCGAATCTCGATTCCTATATACACACCACCAATCAATATATATATAAATAAATATATATCCGAATAATTGTATGTGTTATGTGTACCGTGTCTATATGTGTATTTTGATTTCTGATTTCCGACTTCTGTTCTCATTCGTTATCCTTTCTGCCAATCAACCACTGATATTAACATTCATACTAACCCATTCAACCCAAAAAAAAAAAATAATCGATAACTCATCCTCGAATACCTATCGTTTTATTCATGTTTCTCAAAATAATAATTATTTCTATTTATTTATTTGGCATGTGAGCATTTCGAGCTAATTAGCCAAAAGTATTTGATTTTTCCCGAGGTTCTTCTCCAGACACTTAACCACCACTTTTCTCACCTTCTCGCTGTCTTACGCTCCACTCCAACTAAAAACCAAAAATATGAATTTCTACTCCATTTTGAGTTCAAACCATCAACGAATACCCCCCCTCATCTCTTGGTATCTTAGACTTTTCCTTTCGATTTTCCGTTCGTTTTTGATCAAAGCTTTTTATGGTAATTCGATTACTCATCAAAATCAAATGGATCACTTTATTGTTTCCCGATACCTTATCGATTAATATTTGTGAATGTTTTGTTACCAGAAACAACAAGGACTAAGTATACAAAGGAAGAAACAGTCAGTTTAGGCGATTTCCCAGCAAAAAATAGAAAAATAATAAAGAAGCTGAGCAGCTAACCAAATACCAAGAAAAATACCAAATCAAAGCTATTATGTATAAAGAAAAAATATTTGTACATCCCTATGTGTTATCACTGAAAAAAAAACAAACCGAATAACCAAAAAATATAAGCTGAAAAAAAAACATCCCAACAAACCCCCAAACGTATCCCTAAATGTCCTAATTGTCTGCGTCTAAGCCATTTGTTTCTATGTTTTCCAAAAACCGACACACTCACATGCCACATGCCACACACTCACACTCCATCCATCCGCTCCAAAACAAAAAAAAATCTGTGTTTAAAAAAAGAACTACAAAAATATAAAAAAAAAACAAAATCAATGACGGAAAATAGAAATTTCTTTACTCTACAAACTGTTTGTATTGAAAATTTCACCCACAGGGTTTTAAGTTTCTTTTTACATTTGAACTCGATTTTAATTGATTATTTACTTTAGATGTATGTTAAAGTATTTTTAAAAAGAGTGATGTATATTTTATGGCTGATATTATTATAGTATTATTATTGTATCTGGGCATCGGCATCCGATGGTGTTACACTGCCCTTGCAGCAGTCCCTCCCTCCACCACTAAATAGTCCATTTTTTTGCATCCAACTAATAATAAACTATGGACGGGCCATAAATAACGATAAAGTCAATTAACTCCAAATCAACTCTACAAATTATCGGAATTATAATAATCCGATTCGGAATTAATAAAGTGTCCCCAGGTCCACTTCCTGGACCTCCCTCCATCTCGAATATCTGATTTCAAGTGTAGCTATTGTGCCGCCAAGCAATTACGAGAAAAATCTACAAAATTCAAAGAAAAAATATAATCATTTAGCTTCCACATTTCTATTTCTATTTGTCAATATTTTGAGTTCAACTAACATTTCTCTCAGTGTAGTGGTGCCGTGGAAACTGGGCGACTTTGTTGTCGCCGGGTTGCTGTTTTTCTTGCCGCTCCGATAAAGCGAAATCCGCATAAATGCGATACGGGCGTGTCATGACTATGACTCCAAGGGGCACGATGCGACGGCGGCGGCTGGGAGCGTTGTCAACGGGCGGCTTCTTCTTCAGCTTCGTCCTTAGCATCTTGGGCGTCTTTGTCCTGTTTTTTGTTTTGCTTCCTTTATGGGTCCCCCCTTTTGTACCTGGTATCTTTCCACCAACGATCAGGGGATATTTGTTCAACGAAGGAATATGAAAGAATATTTTTTTGCCCTTTGAGAAGCTATAGATGTCCTTGTCCTCTGCTAGACTCCAACAGATCTAGATCTCATAGTTCAGGCTCTATCCTAACCCATATCCTTAATCGTCCTCAGTACCGGGTATCTGCAGTCTCCACTCTGAAAGTCTAGCCATTCTTCCTTGTTTCTTCTTTGCTCCTTTGTAGTGCTCAAGTGGCATCGTTGAAAAGCAGGGGCGTAGTGGGCGGGGAGCTGGGAGCTGGGGCAACAGGAGCAGTAGCTGGGGGTGGTCGAACAAAGGTCCATTGTGAAAAGTTTTCGCTACTTGCAGCGGCAAATGCAAAAACTGTTAACAATAGAAATAATACACGAAGAAAATTCAGCGGGGAGAGGTCTCGAAGGACGAGGGACGCAGGACGCAGGACGCAGTACTCGCCCAGGACCAACAGGAAGCGGGCATAACCAGAACGGAGTCAAAAGTTGCCGCCGGAGTGAGCAACAACAGCGCTGACTAAAAATTAAACAATAAACAATGGCGCAGCGACTATAGATTACTTCCTGTTTTGGCTTCCCAAAAAGGGGTGGTCGCTCCCCCCAGGACGATGGAAAAAAAGCTGAAGTGGGAATGGAGGGAGCCTCCATCCCCCCTCGACTGACACGGCCTGGTTAGGTGTGGCTAGTTGCCCGCTTAAGTGGTCTTCCCAGCGATCCCTGCCACTGCCACCGCCACTACAACGCCCCTGCCCCATTTCTCTGCCACATTTGTGTATGCAAATCAAGTTGTCTGCTGGAGTCGAGCTGGAGCTAAACTGATTAGTGTCAACTTGCTGGCTGTCATCAAGTGGCTACTGGAGAAAGTAGCTAGCTGCCGGGGGCGTGGCATGCCAGTGGGCTGGGCTGCGGCTGCGACTGCGACTTGTCGCCGACAGTTGCCGGGGAAAAGCTGCTTTTTTGCTGCTGTCAAGTGTCCTAAGCGGTTGATCCTTGATCCTTTCACTCCAAAACGGGCTAAATGAATTTAGCAGCACAGAAATGGAACAGCTTTAAAAGGTCTTTCGTCACTGATGTTTGTCTTCTCTTCTGGCAAAAATTTTAGTCCAAAACCAGTAAAGAAATTTTGGGAACAAAAAGGACTTACCTTAGTAACTATATTCGTCACAAATCAGAAGTCAGACATTTTTAAGCTTTCGTCACTGAAATATATCTCTGTATATTTTCCCATGGCTCCCCGGCATTCAAATCCAGATATAGAAGATATATTCCAGCAAAAGGACCCCATACACATTTTCTATAAATTAAAAAGGCGCCAGCCCGAATGTTCAGTCATTGTGGTGGTCCTGCCCGTTGTCCTTTGTGTGTTTGTGGATGTCCTGGAATAGTTATTGTTGTGGTCGCTTCGCTTATCGCCATCCGTTTGCTCAAAAGCGAAAGGACCAAGGACCCAGGACCATCCGGGCGGACAAAAAAAGGTGGAACTTACAGCGTACAAGTTGCACATAAACCAAAATTAATACCCATATAAGTTACCGCCAGGAGGTGGACGTGATACTAGGTAGTTAACCCCCTTTTTTTTAGGCCACAGCCTGATCTAGTCAACAGGACCAACCAATGGGCCACTAATCGAATGTGATATGCTCTTTTCGAGAAGAAACTCTTCCATTAAATGGAAAGCTTCAGCTTCCTTTTGTAAACGTTTGGGATTCATATGTTGCATATTATACGGAAATATATATATATATATATTCCTGTCTCGATTGCTGCCAACTTTGTGCCAAAGTCCATATATCCAGGGACCTGCTCGTCCTCCTCTTGCCACAGAAATAAAAAAAAAATGGAGAAGAGAAGAAATTCGCGGAATTTTCGCTGCAGTCGCACAAAAAGCGAAACGAGTGGAAAAAAATGTGCAAGAAACAAAAAAAAGAGCAAATATGTTGACGGGCCAAAAGGAAACATTGGCCGGCAGGACATGGGGGGAAAAGGATAAAGGGAGCTGGTGGAGGCCATGAGGGTGCCGTGCCATAGTTATGGTCTGCGGTCGACGGCTTCAACAATCCGCAGGATCCGTATCCATATCCCTGGCTGCACTCAATATAATTTAATATTTTTCGATAGCAGCAACGGCAGCTGAAAGTAATTACTTCCATGTGAGATTAGATATATTTATGTGTTTGTGCATACATGTCGCTAATTCGACATCAGCGCAAAAATTTTTAATGGCCTGCGGCAGGGAGGGGCTCTACCCCGCACCACCCTCCTTCGGGGCTTACATTTTTGTTATCCTTTTGACGGTCGCCGCCGCATTTAAGTGAAGTGCAAACTGCAAAGCTACAAAAATACGAGAACAAAACTGGGTTTCGTGCACCAGGGCACTCCGCCCTATGGACAGACCACTGTAATGGCTTCATATAACTATAAAATGTATAAGCTGTGTGCCATTGTGCCGCCGACATGAGAAACGAGTGGGTGTTGTGGTGCCCTGCAGTTGCAGTTGCAACTTGCCATCGCATGCGGCCGTTGCGGCAAAAGTTGATGAAAACTGTTTTGATTGCGGCATAAAATGAAGGCGACTCCCCTGCCCCCACAAAATCAGATCCACCTGCACCACCACCCACAGCACCACCCACCACTCTGGCTTTCGGAATGATTATGAGCGGAAATGGAATGACTGAGCCCCAGAGCCCTGCCAGGCAATTCTTGGAAGTATTTTATTAACTTCAGGATTTCAAAATGGCTCAAAAAAAGAGGCCAAAGGACTACATATCCTCGTAAACAATAGGATTAATAATAGTTTAGAAAGTAACATTTTTAAATGAAACGTAAATGCCAGCTTAATATTAATTCAACCATTAGGGGGGGGCATTGCCATTCAGGGCTAGGTGGGATCGGATAGGTGGCAACTCTAATCTTCTTAGGGACAAAACTGTCATGCAATGGGACGACGCCCCCTTTTGGCCATAGTCGCCACCCTCGTATCTGGGGGAATTTTCCACTGAAATGCTGCCAAATGAAATTTGTTTTGTGTGCATCAAATTGAACAGCCAAAATGTGGAAAGCGTAGATATCCTTGCCGTGTCTGTGTGCGTCTGCATTCGTATTGGTAAGCTGGCAGCATTAGCCGCCAGGTGGCGCCAGCTAATCTGTAATGAAAAAGTGAGCGCCAAAGGAAAAACCCCCAAAAAACTAAATGGAAATGTTTGGGAGCCAATGAATGGCATTTTATGCAGGCAGGCTAGGTCCTGGTCCTCGTCCTGGCAACAGGAGTTGCTTACTTAAAGCGACGACACATGGCATGGCATTTACATATCGTCTCTATCTTGGACTTATGCCAGTCGTCGTTTTCCCATTCCCCATTCCCCCCTCTGCCCCAATCCTTTTCAGCTTTTCCCCTTTTTGGTTTTTTGTGTGCAGCTTTTATGCAAATTTTCAAAGTGCAAATTACACGCTACTAAAGGTTTTCTTTGCTCTCCTATCGGACGATGTGCTGCTGGGCTATGTGTGTATGCCAGTGTTGGTAAATGCTGAACTTAAAAATTCTATTCAAACTTTTCCCCACACACGACGAGGCTTTTGTGAGGCTGTGCGGGTGCGGGTGCGGGTGCTGCAACTCCCTAGAATCCCTGCCCTGCAGCAGCTATTTATTTATAAAGTGTAGGGATTTTTTGCACCCCCTTGGTACAATGGGCAACAAAATGACAAATCACTTTCGAATCAATTCAAAAATCGTTAAATATTGTGGAAGGTAGAGACATTCCAGCGAAATCAACACTAAGAACTACTTCATTTTCACCAGAAAGCAACGAAATTTGCGTTGAAGTGCCACCATTGTCTGGGGTCTTTTCCCGCCTAAACTTCCTCTTCACTTGGCCCCTTTTCTGCCTTTCGTTACTTTCTTTTTCTTTTCACATTCCAGCCAGCCTCCTGCACCGCCTTTTAATGAAAAAAAGGGCACAAGATGCAAACAGAAGCGAGGAAAAGAAATGGCGAAGGTGCAGGAAACATTTCATCAGGCAGGGCAGGAGCCACACCCCCATCCCAAGCTCGCACAAGTGGCGCCCGAACGCCCACAAGCGTGGGGCACCTAAAGGTCTCATCTCTGGCTCCCGCTACATAAAGCACATTTATCCTGGTTACAAAAGCGTAAAAGAAAAGTGTGGCCCAGGGTTTTCGCCTGAAAAATGTTTCAAAAACTGTTTCAGGCTAAATGAACATAAAGCGAACCACCACCGCACCACCGCTATACTGTAATGCCGTAATACCATACTGCCGCACCACCCACAACGGCCCGAAGCATTGGCATTGTTTTTGTTGCAAGAGCTGCTTTGGCTGCATCCTCGTGGGCGTCATGAAAATAAAGCCAAATTAAAATTATATCCTTTTCTTGCAGTGTGTGTGTGTGTGTGGGAGTGGGCTGTCGTGGTGCGGTGGCCTGGGTGGTGTCCTTTTGTATGCACAAAAGTCAACTAAGTCGTGCTCAATTTTTATGATGGCAAGACGAGGACGTCGCTGCCACTTTGTGTGCAGCGGTAAGCCAAGTTAACAGAAGGGGTCGTGGCGGGGGCAGCTGGGTTGGTGCAAATGAATGGCAGCCAGCCGCTTTATGAATGGCCACAAAAATCCCCCCCCATACCCTACCCACTCCAACAGTCCGTCTAGCTTGAAGGAAGAAAAAAAGTGGAGAAAAGAAATTAAATGCACTTCCTTTATGGGCAGGATTCTCATATTTTCCCGCCCAGCCTCGGTCTCTTTCCCGCCCGGCTACACCACCGCTCTCCCTCTCGCTAATAATGGAAGTGCACTTTTGACACAAAAGGTGCAGTGGCGACAATGCCGGCTCCTGGTTTTTGGTCCTTGTCCTGATCCTGCTCCAGCTCCAGCTTTCTTTTCTTATTCTTTTTTTTTTTTTGCTTTTTGCGCCTTTCCCCTTTGTTGCCTTTATTGCTCATTCGCTGCAAGGGCGATTAGTCGGTGAAAAGGGGGTGGTAGGGGGGAGAAAATAGGGGGGGGTAGCACCAGCGAAGGCTCGAAGGACGAACATCTTTTGGGGCTGCTGCTGGGAATGAGATTAGAACATTTTTGTGGCATTGCTTTCACTTCATCGGGCGAGCAGGGCAATACCGAGATTGCTTTTTCGCCCCCTCGCAGTGGCGTCCCCCCTCTTCATAATTTTGAGTGGCCTGTGCTGAGCAAGCTGATAATGATGATTGCAACTGGCTGATTGGCTGATTAGCTGATTGAAACAGTGCCAGCCACGTCAGCAAGAAAGCGCCTTGAATTCTCAGTTTAAACGCAAGTCCTTCGAGTCCTTGGGGCACTGCTCCTCGCACCACTTGTGTTGTATTTCCATTTCGAATGGCAATAAAATCAAAATGGAAACACCTCTCATAACCAAATCAAAACGAAACGAATCGAATCGAACCGAAATCAGCAGCAAAGCAAAGCAAACAATGCCGAAAGTGCTGAAGACATTCGAGTGCGCCGGGTGTCGGTGGCGTATGAGTGATTTTACCTGGTCAGTGGCTGACCTGGTCAGGGGGGTGGCTGAGGAAGGGACCAGACATGGCCGGGTCGGTTGAGGTCTGGAGGCTCTCCTTCGCTGCAGTGCAAATAAATCAAATAAATAATAAATGAAACGAAACGAATCAAATGCGAAATAAAAATCAATGGCACTCACTGAATGAGTGCCAATGAATTGGAATACACCCACACACTACTTCAAAGAGGGGCGAGAGTAGGGGGGTAGTGGCAAAGGATAAACACACATCCTGGCACAACCTTCAAGGCTCCAAGGAGCACCCATACCCATACTCATGCAATTTGTTTTTCGGCTTGATTTCAAATAAAATTTTGCTTCATTGCATCGAATCGAGGCAGCAAAAATGAAAGGCATTTCGATTGTGGGGGTGTCCTTCTCATATATATGTGTGTGTGGGAGGAGTAGGCGTGGCCAGTCTTGTGGCGAAAAAAGAAAACTAGTTGGGCATGACTTTTGAGCACGGCTTCGGACTTTTGGTCAATTGCAATTAGAAGTCAGTGAAGAAGTGCGCTGCTCTCCAAGAATTCCAATGGGCTCCACCAGCCGCAGTGCTCCGCCTATCCGCCTCTCCGCCTCCTTGATCCTTGCTGACCTTATAGGTCACCCCTCCGCCCCTGTTGCCTCATAAAAATGCAGCTGGGCACATAAAACTCTGACCCAAATACTGTACATTATGTGTTTATGTGCACTCTGTCTGTTATTTTGGGAGGAGGATGGGGGAGGGCCGGTCGGTCCTGGTGGGCCAAGGATGAGGAGCAGAAATTGCAACACTTGAAAATGTTTTCGAGAACTTGCGCTCACACAAAAGTTGCAAGAGGCCAACTGCAGTCCTGCGTCCTTTTGGACGCGAGCGGGAAAGAGCGTAGAGTGGCATGGGTGTGGGAGGTCTGGGGGGACCAGCCCGCCGTACCCAGACTCTGCCCAGAGTTCTGCAGTAATTAGTGCAAACAATTGCTCTCGTTTCCGATATCTTTGGCAACTTTTCTCCAGCCTCCCCCCAACACCCCCCAACCTGTCCTTATTTTTTGTCCTGTTGGCATTTTGTTTCAGACTTTGGCTCAGGCTCGGTCTTGGGCTAGGATCTGAAATCTATATATTATATATTGGAAATATGAAGCATATTTTGTATACACTCGCCACCCCCACCAGGCCCTCGATTCTTGTAATAAATTGGCAAACTTGAAATCGGATATCGGTGACAAAGAAAGGCGCGTTGCCATAGTTCTTCTTCCAGGAGAAATGTCCTCATTAAATGCGAAATGTAAATGCGAAATGAAAACGATTGTCTGGGGGGCAGCAGCTGCTCCTCCACAGCCGCCTCATCATTACAAAAAAATATTCAATGTATATATAGGAGGATACTAATGTAAATAATGCGACAAGGAGGAGGATGAGGAGGAGGGACTACCAGAGGACACTGCAAGGGCAAGGCACTGCCTCACTCTGCATCCGACCCGTGGAAAGTATCGCCTTTCCAGCGGCCCACAATCGATTTGGATATCGGGTCGAATGCGTTGGCTTCCTTTATTTCGTTTTTATTTTCACTTCATTGTTTCGGTTTCGGTTCGGTTCGGTTCGGTTTTAATTTGTGAAGAGCTTGTTGTTTTATTTCCTCCAAGTTGTTTGCCGTTTTCGTTTCCACAACCGACTTGTCTCTGGCCTTGCTATATGGACAGGATTATCTATTGATATCGCAGCAATTCAAATTAAATCGCAATTCAATTAGTTTTTTCCTTATAATAATCGTTGATCGAATGCATGTTTTTCAACTTGAGTACTTAATCAAATCGATTGGTGGGGCAGGCTATCGATAGAAGCTATCCAAATGATCGAACTATCGCCGTCTCAAGTGGCGATCTGTTTCCAACTATCGTGTTTAATCGTTATATATTGTTTATTAATAACTTGTGACTTAATGATATTCATATTGCTTTCGAATAACCATTTTTGCAAACGTATCTTTTCAAAGCTTGCCCAGGAATAGCGATGGGAAAAATGCCTTCGATAACAAGCACCCACCAATCGATAAACCATCATTCGTTTTCCGTGCACTTCACCCACCACCCCTCATCCAGTCATCCAGTCGTCCAGTCATCCAGCCACCCCCATCCCTCATCACACAATTTTGATCCTACTTTTCGGAATTTGGTATTTCGAAGCTTGTGGATAAATGTTGGAGGATCCGAAATAGATTGGCATTCCAGCTCCAGCAGCCCGCCTCTCCCCGCCACTTTCCCTACACTCTCCCAGTGTCCCCAAGCGCTGCGTGCCAAATGCCATTGGCACTTGCACTCCAACAGCCAGAAACCAGAAAAGAATTAAGGATAGGAGCCGAGCCAGTCGGACATTCATTCGATTCATTCCACACTGACGCAGACCCACAGACGACACTGACAAACAGCCAGGAGTTGCAATAATTGAATTACCCAAAACCAGGCAAACACTCTGGGATAGCCCCGCAAAGAATGCCCCCCAAAAGGCACACACTCGTTGAGATACAGGTGCAGCTGCAGATACTACCGATACCACAGATACCAGATACAAGATACAAGATACAAGATAGAAAAAGAGAAGAATTCCTGGCCACTACGACAATATCTCTCTCATCCCACCTCATGCTCCCCCCCACTGTCTCCATCTCTCCGCCCATCTCTACATACTCCACACCTCCCCTCTATGTACATCTCTCTATAATATATATATTTTATAAATCTTAGACCTATACATATAATGCATTTGACAAACATCTCCAGTTACAACTACAAACGAAACATAGATATCTAGTGTACCTATTATATAAATACTCCTTCAGATTTGTGCATACTATACGTTTTTATTATTCATTCGGTTTGTCCTTTAGAGCCCGAGTGCTGCGATAGTATCGAGTCGCTTTTCAGTTCTCCCATCTCCATCAATACAACAAGACCAACATACAGAATACAAATGCTCAATGTTTTCATCACCTTTCAAACCGTATGATTTCGACCACAAACCTAAATTAGAAAGAAACAAAGTCCGCCACCTAAATGCTATATGAATGCCATGTCACTAACGAAACTCTTTCTATTTTTTGCGCCTCCACCAACCAAATAACAAACAGTCGCGTCTCCGTGATGAGGGGCCAGGTGATCACTCCCCAGGGCCTGGGGATCGTGGGAATTCGAGTGTCCGTGGACCGTGACTCGAGATTTGGATTTACGTTGACCCGTCAAGGAGGATGGTGAGTACTAAGCACATTTTTATACCTTCTAAGCTTAAAAAAATATCTAAAAAAATAAAAAAATCTACATCGACTGGGAGTCGAACTCGAACCTGGAACTTGGCTTAACAGACGCTTAACAGACACCTAACAGACGCTTAACAGACACCTAACAGACGCTTAACAGACTCTTTGTAGTCGCGAGTTCAACTCCAAGCAAAGAAATAATTAAAAAATAGTTTTTTTTTGTTTAAAAAGTATAGGAAAGGCCTTCTTTTGAGGCTCCACTGTGAGATGCGTATGCACCCAATATAATTCCTACATTTTCTTGGCAAATGCAAATTACTTACGTATGGATGAGTCCGGAAAGTCGGGGGTGGGGCGAGGGTAACTTTTTCCGTTGATTAAATTCTGCTGATGGAATCCGCTGATGGCCAGAAGCACTGCCAAGCGGCCAAAAATAAAAAAAAAAGGAAAATACGGAAAAAGGTGGATCCCACCATGCTCCATGCTCCATGTCGGAGCAAGTTATCATATTTTTAATTAAATCTTTCGCTTTGATGTCGGCGAAAAGTTCTTGGGGCTGTCCTCAAGTTTACCCAAGTGGTTAGCATAATTAGAGCAGCAGTGCGTTTCGTCCTTTCGTCCTGGACCTGTGGCTGGCCGCATCGACCGCAATATTTCGACAACGATTGGCCTCCAACGGCTGGCAGAGTGTGGGGTATTAGTTTCAATTATTTGACATTTTATTCGAATTGCTTTTTAAGCTGAGTGGAGAGGCAAGAGGAGGAGGGGAAGTGTCCTTTGGTCCTTTTTGCTCCTTTCGGACGAAAGTTGTGCAGTATTTTCTCTAATTGAGCCCATCAAAGATGCATAGACAAAATATTTTCTCAACTGTAAAAGGACATTTGTGATGTGGAAGTTGCACTCGCAGAGAAGTCCTGGCACTCCACCGCCGATGTCCTGCAAGATGGCCAACAATCCAATATATCTAATATAAATATTTTTGCAGTTGTTTTTCTTTCTGTAAAAAGGATTTCCGTTTGCTGCCATCAGCAACATTGTTTGCCATCCTTGTTGTTTTGGCATTTTCTTTTAGCCCAGATTTTTCCCAACCAGGAAGAGTGTGTGTGTGTGGGAGTAGGAGTGTGTGTGTGTTTGTGTATCCTGGCCAATTTAAATAAACATTTCGCACCCGACTTTGTCTGATTTTATTATGGGAAAGCGCAGCGTGCAAACAAAATCTGTGCTTGTGCATCAGTTGGACGGAGAACTCGGACTGTCTGATGATTATTTGTGTTTACTTTTTCACACAGGACACACATACATAGAGGACACCACCCCCTCCAATGCCTTTGTTTATTTCAATCTCGCTTTGGCAAATATTAAGGTATGCCAGGATGAATTCTCTCTGTGATTACAGCTCGGCCTGGCCGTGGCCATAATTTCTCATTAGGCCAATGGCCAGTGGCCGAGTAAGCGCCTCGCTCTCGCCAATCGCCCAAACATGTCCTGGCCAGGACCTGCTTCTTATTTATGTATTTTTATTATGACAACTTTGTTGTTATTTATCTTGGGGGCTTCTCCCTTCTTCCACATTTCTTTTTCTTGTTGATTTTTTTCTCCTTTTTTTTCCTTAAGGACTTTAAACTTTCGTCCTGGCCTTGTTATTTTTTTATGCTAGTGTGTGTGTGTGTTAGCCCGCAATAATTCCTGTTTATGTTCGCATTATTTTTGGCCTCTTTTTTTCTCTTATACAGTGCAGAAAATTGTTTAATCTTAAACTTAAATATTATTTTATTTATTTTTTATTTTTATTTCTATTTTTGAGTAAAAATTTCTTCGCTTTCTGCTCCCGAAGTTGCAGATGTTGCTTCGGAGAACTTTTCCATTTTTCGGCCCAGTAAGCAACAGTATGTTGTTATCCTTTCCAAGAACCCCCCCTCACATACACCCCCACACACCCACACATATGTGTCCTCCTGCAGGATTTTATGGTTTTGTATTTATAATGTTTGTTTCAATTCTTGGCTTTTATTACTCGGACTGGCTTCTTGTTGCTCCTTTTCGGGCTGGCGCTTAATTTTTTCCTCCCTTTCTGGTTTTGGTCCTCGTCCTTTTTCGTCCTGCCACCCCCACCCCCACCCACGCCCCCTGACATGCATTGTTGTTGTCATAGTAATAAAGGTAATAAAAGTCATTATATTGTGCTGCAGGGGATTATTGTTGGCATTTTTTATTGCAAAAGTATTATTAGAGCTTGGCCGCCGGAACGTATGTCTCCATGTGTGTGTGTGTGTGTCTGTGTGTCCTTTCCGCTAAATGGTTGGGGGGAAAAAAAAGAGAGAGCCACCCAACCACTAAGAACCACCCACTCGGCTGGCCTCCCCTCCGGTCAGGCTCATAAAATCCAATTCAATTACAAATGAATGAATGCAATGCCATGGCACTCTGTACACTGAGCGAAATAGTTTCAATCTTGAAGTTTTACATTCTATTTAATGGAATATGTAGGCTTTAGAGTGATTTTTCTCAGTGTAGACATGCCTGCTGCCATAAAAGCAGCCACAACAAGCCACACCAGCGACCAGTATCGGCGGAAAAACACTAAAATTAAATTAGCAAAAATTGTAACAAATATTACAAACAAACAAACAAACAAACAAACAAACAAAGCAACAAACAAATTCTTCTATTTTTGTATTTTGTTTGCTGATGCCACTTTATGAGATTTTTAATGAAATGCATCCTCGTTTATGGACATGTTTATGGGAGAGGCTTTGGTGGCATTGTTTGCGAGGCCATTCCATTGAATGTCGGGCCATTTAGGGCGAGTATTTAGTATTCAGTTTCAGAAATATTATATATCAAGGATATGCACATACCTATATCCTGGGAGGGCGATGGAGCATCCCCTAGTGCTCTCCAGCACGCTCACAAAACACAATTAAAAATCGCATTAATTAAATATTTCAAAAGCAAAAGTTTTCCGCCATTTCTTGGCTTGCGCTGGGAGGTCCTGGTCCTGGGCTAGGTCCTGCTCCTGGCCCTCTATCCTGTTGCTAGGTTGTTGTTTTTATTTTTCCGTTTGGCCTTTTGTTTTCCCAACATCTTCTGCTTCTTGTTGGCCAAAGTAGAACTTTCTGCAACTTTTCCTCCCAGCCACTAGCTGCAATGCGAATCTTCTCTTGTAATAATGACGGCAGTGGCAGTGGAGGAGCCTCGCAATCGCCATCATTATATTTAATGCGGCTAACGCATGACTCCAAGGGGGGTGGTGGTGGAGGGGGGCTGTTTTTAACTTATGCTCTCCGATTCTGGCTCAAACCATCCATCCATCCCCCCTCCAAAGCGAAGGCCAGACCAGAATCTAAAGTTTTTCAATTTCCCACAAACAATCGAGGCATTATCTGAGAGGAATGTGTTCACGTCCTGCCCCACCACCTTGCCGTGGAATCGGAATTAGAAATGAGGAGTACAAGGACTAGATAGGGGGGGACTCTACTGACTATAAGAACTCACCGCCAAGTTCATTAAAATATTAATTTGCATGTTTGCCCAGCAAGTTGAGCTCCAATTTCGTATTTGATGACTGACGCTTCGTCCTTTTCGTCCTTTAGGTTCGATGTCCTGGTAAACGGCGGCGGAGCGGTGACCCTGCAGTTCCAGCGCTCGCCCTTCCGACCCCTCACCCGCACCGTCTTCGTGCCCTGGAACAGGATCGTCGTCCTGCCGCCAGTTCAGATGCAGCTCAGCGACGACGACGAGACCACCAGCCGGAATATCAAGTGAGTTTTTCTTTTATTTTAAGAAAATATTAAAAAATATAATACTTTACTACTAATCCTTAATCCCTAATGTCCTTAATTTCAGGGTGGCACCTCTGAACCCCGCTCTGACGTTCCTCAACTCGATCCACTACCACACCGCCGACGAGGCCAACGACGCCAGCAAGGTCTGCATGGATCACGACCACGAGAAGCTCCGGCCCCAGCTGATCAGCACCTGGATGCCCAACGGAGTGGGCGCCATGCCCGGCAAGCGGGTCATCTTCGCGGAGACCCAGGTGGGTAGCGTCCTCCACCCCCCTCCCCAGAGTCCTTCCGCCTTTTGTGACGCCATTCCTAATTAGCAGCTCGGCTGGGCAGCAGCTGTTGGACGCAGCAGAGCACTTTTAATTAATTTAAAGTTTGCCTTAATGACATTATAACTTTGCATCCTGGGCGGACAAGGGCCAAGGCGGAGGTAGGAGGAAGGAGGAAGGGCATGTTGCCAGGACATTAATTCAGGCGGAGAAAGAAATCTCGCCTCCCAGGTCCTGGGGAGCGTAATGCGTTTAATTGCAGCACTCGAACATGTCCAGCTGCGGTCACCGGCAGACACTATGCCTCCGCCTCCGCCTTTGCCTTTGTCCCCCATCCTTGCGAGGGTCCTTTGGGGTTAGTCCTCTTCTCATTACGACCCCGAGACCCTAATGTAATTCCCAACCGGGCCACAAAAATATGACTTGAAAGCTCTTAACCAGAGACCCTTTTGCCTGCTTCTCCTTCCACCCACAGATTGTCCAGGAATCCATCCAGATCCCCGGCTCGGACCTCCACCTGACCTACCAGTCGTCCCAGGCCAGTGGCTACCTGAGCATCGTGCGGATGCGCCTGACGGCGGACACCATTCCGCCAACACTCACCCACGTCCACGTGGGCGTCGAGATCGAGGGGGCGCTGCACGTGAAGACGTACGAGGCGGACCCGAGCCTGGTGCACACGTTCGCGTGGAACAAGCGGAACGTCTACCGGCAGAAGGTGTACGGCGTGACGGTGGCCAGGATCTCAGTGGGCTACCAGCACAGCACCTGCCAGTCGCCGGTGTGGATCGCCCAGACCGCCAAGCTGCAGGGCTACGACGTGGACATATCGGACATCGGGGGCTGGGGCCTGGACATCCACCACCACTACAACTTCCACGAGGGCATCCTGCAGAAGGGCGACGGCAGCACCCTCCACATGAAGGAGTATCCCCGCACCGTCAAGGTGGTGATGGGCACCGGCCTGCAGCGGCCACTGACCTGCCCGGACTACTGCAACGGCGTGGCCAAGGACGCCAAGCTGCTGACCCCCATTGCCCTGGCCACCGGCCCCGACGGCAGCCTCTACGTGGGCGACTTCAACCTGGTGCGCCGCATCACGCCCGACGGCAAGGTCTTCACCATCCTGCAGCTGAGCGCCACCCAGGTGTCGTACCAGTACTACCTGGCCGTCTCGCCCGCCGACGGGCATCTCTACATCTCCGACCCGGAGCGCCACCAGATCCTGCGCCTGCTCCGCCTCGAGAAGGTCAAGGATCCGAGCATCAACAGTGACCCCGTGGTGGGCAGTGGCCAGCGTTGCATTCCCGGCGACGAGGGCAACTGCGGAGACGGCGGCCCGGCACTCCTCGCCCGGCTGTCCCACCCCAAGGGCCTGGCCATCGCCGCCGACCGGACCATGTACATCGCTGATGGCACCAACATCCGGGCCGTCGACCCGAAGGGAGTGATCCACACGCTGATCGGCCACCACGGCCACCACAACCACTGGAGCCCGGCGCCCTGCAGCGGCACCCTGATGGCCAACCAGGCCCAGCTGCAGTGGCCCACCGGCCTGGCGCTGAGTCCCTTGGACGGCTCCCTGCACTTCATCGACGACCGGCTGGTCCTGCGACTCACCTCCGACATGAAGATCCGGGTGGTGGCCGGCACACCGCTGCACTGCAGCAACGGCGGACAGGACGGGCGGGTGAACAAGACCGGAACGGACAACGTCCTGGGCACTGTCCTGGCAATGGCCTTCTCGCCGTTCGGCGACCTCTACATAGCGGACAGCGACTCGCGGCGAATCAATTCGATTCGCGTGGTGGACACGGCCGGAAACATGCGTTACTTTGCCGGAAAGCAGGAGGGCACAGGGTAAGTACTCCGTCTAGGGGTTGATGATAATCATTTGCTTGGCCGAGTGTCCGCTCAGGAGAGGGAGGTGTCTGTGTGCGATATGGGGGAGAGGTGTAACTTCAATCCGAGCAGCTCCAGCTGGCCATAATTATGGGTCCGAGTGCTACGCTGGCTTTAGTCGACTTATCAAAGTGCACAGAAAGTAAATAATTCGCCAGCATTCCCGGGAGCGGGAGCGGGCATGGATGGCCTCGATGTGTGAGGTGGGATGGTGGAATGATGGGAAGGTGGGATGGTGGTATGTGGTCGGAATACCCGACTATTGCATTCTTAGTTGTTTTATGCTCGCAAATATTGACTGGCTACTGGGTCAACATGGGTGGGAATTTGGTCAGCAGGCCGCTGGCCATAAACCGGAATAGAGCGGAGCGGACAGGGGTACAGCTTGACTCCACTTCCCGGACTTGTTTATGCGCATACTTGACCCAATTAAGTGAGTTCTGGGCTATTTGCATATTGCCGAACGATATCAGCCAATTTTTCAAAATGTCTACCAAAAACGACACTGGGGATAGCACCGAAAGGGATAGCAAATAGAGCGATAGAAAGAGAGGGCCAGCATAGAGTGTAGAGTGTAGAGTGGGGCATAAATAATAAAAATTCAGCAAGAGAAGCACAAAATTGCCAATGCACCAAAACGGCCATAAATGTCAGGCCAACTAGGCAATACCCCCCAGAGTATGGTATAGTGCTTCCCTCTCTCTCCCTCCTTGGACATGCCTCTCTGTCGCACTTTTTCCATTTCCCATGGACATGTTTGGATGGACCCATGGATGTGTGTGTGTGTTAACTTTATTCGACTTTATTAACCCATTTTGAAGGCATCGGAAAACGGTGACCAGAAATTAATTGGAATTCTCACATTGGGGAATTTCATTGTCTGATTTTTCATGGCGCCCCCCCCCCCCCCCCCCAGTATATACCCCCCTATATACACACACACACACACACATACCAGTGGTTTTGTGTTCCAGTGGCACTAGAGCCATTTGCATTTTGTGCATTGATTAAATCGGGGCGGGAAGAGGGGGGTGCCCGGTCCAGTCAATTAACTGAAAGTCCACCACGAAGTGAAGAAATATGAGAAATAGTATTTTCCAGTGTTGAAAAGTAATAGATTACCGAACTAGTGTTGTAAAGCAACAACTGAAACAGGCTCAGCAAGACTTCTAATCAGTTCCATTCCAAGTCGAACTATTTCAACATAAAAGTGTTGAGAAACAGTAAGAGTTAACTAGTATTTTCCAGTATTGGTTAGCCTTGGAAAGTAATAGATAGCCAAGCTAGTGTTGTAAAGTAACGAGTGAAACAGGCTCAGCAACACTGCCAAGTAGTCCTATTCAAAGTCGAACTATTTCAACAAAAAGTGTTGAAAAACAGCAAGTGCTGCAAAACCTGCTTTAAATAGCACTTACCAACACTAAACCAATTAATTCCCTTCGTTGGGTGGCAAAAGAATTAAAAATAAAGAAAAGTGTGGACTCTAGACTGAATATTTGGACTCACTGCTGATTTTAGCAAATAGAACGTCTGCTGTTTGCCGCTGGAAGGCGGGTCAGGGGTCATGTGAATGGCGTCAGGTGGCAGCCAAAGGGGCAGGGCGGAGCTACTGTGATGCCTTCAAGTGGGCGTGGCCGGCAGACGTGGCAAAGTAATTAGCGGCCGTCGCGCCACAGACAGAAACTATAAATCAACTTTTCACTCTCTTTTCTCCATCTTTTTTTTTTTTTTTCGAAAAATGGAGCGGGGCGGGTCGACCGGTCGACCGACAAAGGGTTAAGGGTGGGAGGGACGTCCGTGTCTGTTGCGTGGGCGTGGCAGCGATAAGCGGCGCCCGTGGCTCGCTTCACTTTAGACTGTTTATCGAACAAACAATGTCATCATAAATATGCGTCCCAAGCAGGAGCATAGGCTGGCGCGAAAGGGTTAAGATACGAGTGGAGGGGGGAGTGCCGGCCAAGGGTTAAGGGTGTGGACTGGCTAGATTAGAAAGGATATGAAAGGACATGGGTGCTTTAATTTATCAAGAAGGCACAGGGGCGAATGTACGAGATATTATCCTTTTTGGGAATAAAAAGTCCTTGGAGCTTAAGTATTAAATATTTTTTAAATTATTTCTTTAATTCCAGATCCCAGACGTGCGAATGTGCCATCGGCGGTGGCAGCAACGGCAGCTCCGCCAGTGTCGGCCATGTCGCCGGTGGCGCCTACTCCACCACCGTGAATCCCACGCGAAATAATGGCGGCACCACGCCCACCACCCCCTCGGGCGGAAACGGAAGCGGAAACGGAAATGGCAGCGGTTCGTCGGCAACTTCGGGCGCCTCCGGCAGCAACGGGAACAGCAACGGCAACGGGGGCGGCGCCTCCGGCGGCAGTGGTGCGTGCATCTGTGCCGGCGGCATTGGCGTCTCGACCGGATCCGGATCGAACTCCGGCAATGGAGCGGGCGGCACCCTGGCCAGCATCGTCGGCGGCGGTGGTCTGATGTCCACGGGGCCCACCACCACCACCACCGTACTGCTGGGCGCCAAGACCACGGCCTCGGGCATCGGTGGTGGCGGCGTCGGTGCAGCGACCTTGAACGATGACGGTACTCTGAGCAATGCGGAGACCCTGCTCTCCTCGAATGCCCGCTTCCAGGCCATATCCGCCATAGCAGTGGCCCAGGACGGTGTCATCAATGTGGCTGATCAGGGTGAGTTTATATTTTATATCTTTATGATATTAAGGAACTTGAAAGGACTCTATAGTGTGGTCTGAGAATGAAATTCAGGCTGATCTGAAATAGTTTCAAGGAAAAAGGAGAAACCTGCATCCCATAGTCCTTGCAACTGTCATCTAATATGATATAAGGTTCTATTATAATGGAGGTTTTTAGAGTGGGGAGGTGATCTAAGGGCTTGTTGATGAAAAATATGATCAAGGACCATGAAAGGACTATGTAATACAGGCTCTGAGTAAAATTCAGGCTGATCTGAAATAGTTTTAAGGAAAAAGGAAGAAGCCTGCATCCCATAGTCCTTGCAACTGTCATCTAATATGATATAAGGTTCTATTATAATAGAGGTTTTTAGAGCGGGGAGGGGATCTAAAGGCTTGTTGGGGGAAAGTAAGGTTAAGGAAGTTGAAAGGACTCTATAGTATGGTCTGAGAATGAAATTCAGGATGATCTGAAATAGTTTCAAGGAAAAAGGAGAAACCTGCATCCCTTAGTCCTTGCAACTGTCATCTAATATGATACAAGGTTCTATTATAATGGAAGTTTTTGGAGTGGGGAGGTGATCTAAAGGCTGGTTGATGAAAAATATGATCAAGGACCATGAAAGGACTATGTAATACAGGCTCTGAGTAAAATTCAGGCTGATCCGAAATAGTTTCAAGGAAAAAGGAAGAAACCTGCATCCCATAGTCCTTGTTTTTGCGGCAACTGTCATCTGATATGGGAAATTTGTCATCTTCCTACTTGCCACACACACACACTTGTAGACCCATGTCCTTTGGGTGAGTGTGTGTCCTGTGTGTGTGTTTCTTTTGTCCACACACACACACAGGCACAAGAGCAGCTGGAATACAATTGCATGGAAAATGGAACATTTCCTTTGGCAAATTTTCTTCAGCTGCCACTTGTTCCCTTTCTTTTCTTTCTTTAGCTTCTCTTCTCGCCCATCCTGGGCGCACTCCTGGGCCACAACAATGCCAACGGAATAACGGAGGGGGGAAAATGGAAAATGTTAACTGAAGAGGAATAGGAATAGGAATAGGAGAACCGTAACCGGAAGTCGATTTTCAACATATTGCGAGAAACACACACACACACACAGAGCAACCGCAAGCACACCCAAGCAGGACACAGAAATACAGTTATAATAATGACAGAATTGTTGTTGTAATTGGCCATAATGGTGAGGCAGGGTGGGGCAGGCAGTGGGGCAGATGGCGGGCTGAAGAAAATAAAAAGCGAAACCAATTTCCGTTACAATTCGAACGAGGACAAATTAGGAAGTGCTCTCCCCCCACTATACCATACTGTACCGCACTGTACTATATATCCCAGGTAACTGAAAGGAAAACACAAAACAAAATGGCCGCCAATAAATTTTGAGGGAGGAAAGAGGGGGGAGGCCAGCTATAAAAGCGAAAAAGCTCAGACAGCACGGAAGGTATAAATTTGAGTGCATTAGTGGAGCGTAATTTGATAAGAGCAAAAGCGTAATTAATAAATTTCCACAAGGATACGGAAAAGGTGGGCCATGCGGAGGTCCTTCGCCGAAAAGTGGACAAAAGGGTGGATCATCATCATCATCATCATCATTGTCGGCCGCCGGGAAGTTGCTGTGTAAATTAATGAAAAGGCCGGGCCCAGAGATGAAGCCGTGGAAAGCAAATCAATGGCTATAATTAATCAAGTTTTAGTCTGTGATGGTGGTGGTGGTGGTGCACACGTGTGAGTGATTGCTCCATGTACGTGTGTGTGTGTGGGTGTGTGTGTGTGTTGGTGTGAAAAGCGAAAAAGTGAAAATCAATCTTATTACCTACGCGGCATCCAATTTTGCAAAACTTTGCTCGTCCTGGCTACTCCCCCTTCAAAAAAAAAGCACCCATCACCCTTTCCGAAAACATTAATCAACCGAAGGAGAAAGGGAGAGCGAGTCCTTGTTCAGTACAAGTGTGTGTGAGGAGACAAGACATATACAAATGTACGAGTTCTAGATCCTTTTTGCCTCCAAAACGTAAATAAGCTTCATTAGCAGCTCTCGCACCTTGAGTGGCCTTCTTCTACTTCGTCCTTTGGCGAGCAGGGAGTGTGTGTGAAGAATTATTGCATTAATTGTGTTGCCAGGATAACTGAAAGAAGGATAAAAGTATTAATAGCTTTTGGGAGAGGAATAGAGTTCATTAAGTCTCTGGTCCTTAAAAAACTACAAAGTGTTTAATAGATCCTTCCTACAAGGATTGTCAAAAACAATCCCCAAACTTGCTCTCCTTCCAATTCAATTCACAAAAGGACATACTTCACAAATCTATTTACTCCCTGGAGGCAAAACACTACAAAAACACTTGAAAAATATCCTTAATTGAAATCCTTAATCCTTAAATCAAAATAAATATAATCCCCGCGCCATAGTCTCTCCCTCCATCCTTCCCTCCACATTTTTCCGCCCATCGATATCAATTTGGCCACCGATTTGGACATATGCCAGCTAGCCATGACGACTGTTTAAAGCCCAGGACCCAGGGACAATTGCAGGACCTCCCCCTCCCCCAGGGGGGTAGGGGGGTGTAGGTGGGGCCTGATGGAGGAGCAAACAGTCGGCGACACAATGGCAACAACCCTTTGCACTGAACACAAACAAGTTGTTCAGTTTATGGGGTCATTACCATTACATTACATTACAACTCACCCACACGCGTACAGGGGGGAGGGACAGGGGGCATAGGTCGACGGGTGGGCGAGTCTAGTGGGTGGCCACCTCCTCCTCCTCCTCCTCCTCCGGCCGAGCGTCACACATTTATTCCATTGAAATTCGCTCAATCGCTGGCCTGGCGCTCTGCCAATTCGAATCCAATGCCAATGGCCCGGCTTACAACTGGAAAACCAACTGGCTACACTGCGAGAAGTCCTCCAGTGAGTATCCTGGCGGGTAGTACCCCAGACACATGCCGTTGCCCTCGGTGTAGCGGCGAGAACCCGAAACCGAAATGCTCCTCTAAAATGAGACCATAATGGCTTACGCTCCAACTGCAGAGAAATGTGGGCGTTCGTTTCGGTCATGTGTCTCCGGGATGGCAGCATCCCTCGTCCTGTGTCGCATGTCGCAGGTCCTGGGTCCTGGGTCTCTGGGTCTGGGTCCTAGGGTAAATGAACTGTAACGCAATCAAATCAACACTGCCCGCACCGCAAGCCAAACAGCCAAAACAGCAATACCGAGTACCAGAAAAGGCAACTCCAGGAGTAGGAGTAGGAGCTAGAGAAGGAGGAGGAGCAGGAGCTGGAGCTGGAACTGGAGCTGGGAAAGCAATAAGAATAACCCACAATGTATTTAATATTTTTATTGTGATATGTGAGTCGGGGAGACCAATGGCACATAATTCGCAATCAGCAGTGAATTGTTGCATAAAATAATTGCGAGAAATGGATGTTTATTGGATGGATGGGTTGGGATGGGGAGCTGTGGGAGCAGGAGGCTTAGTAGTGCTTCCAGATGATAATTCTAAGCCAAGGAGCTTCTTCATAAAGGGTATACCAGTGGACCAGTATAGGTAGGACTTCCTTGGAGGTAGTTCCTTACCATTTACCTCAAAAACACTACTTGAGGGATAGCTGATATTCCAACTAAGGACCTCCAAAGCGGACTTACAGTAGTTGTCCTATACATCCTATATCCTTGCTACAAACAAGAAAAATAATAAACTCCCCGGACGTGTGGTTGTTTATCATAAAAAGTATATCCCATTTTTGGTTGTGGATTTTGGTTCTGCGGAGAAGTTTTGTGTGTGCTTGCCGGCAAGGATGTAAAGTTAATGTGCTCTTGAGATCCATTCCTGGGCCACTTAGTTTCTTAGACAAAACGTTGTCATCATTCCCACTCCTCCCAGCACCGTCCATCCATTCCATCCCCCCAGCTTGTTTGCAATGCAAAGCCATCGAGGGGATGAGAAGCCGGCAAGTGAGACGGAAGGCAAGCAAATTTATGCAAATCCAAAGCGATTTTCAACACTAACTAAAATGAAACGCTTCTCTGGTTCTGGTTCTGGTTCTGGTAGTGGCTCTAGCTCTGTCTCTGGGCTCTGGGCTCTGGGCTCTGTCTCAGGACGTGGACGCGTACTGGGAGGTGCTGAAGCAAATTGCACAAAAATACTTAAGACATTCGCCCGGAAAACATGCCCACACCATTTTGTATTTGTGCATTCGCAGTGATTCATTCAAAACTGGGAAGGGCAGGATGCAGGGACGGAAGTCCTGCAAGGACTCTGCTGGGAGGGGGGTTGGGCATTGCCGAGCAGTAAAAACAAACAGCTGCAGGAACTTGGCGTTTAGCTTAAGCAAATGATCAACAAACCCCGAAAATGGACAGTGGCGGAGGAGTGTGGCAGTGTGGCAGTGCGGCAGGACTCCTCGAATCCAGATGCAGATGCAGATTCAGATTAAGAGCGACTGGGGCCATAAAGGAAGTGCGAATAAATTTGATGACCAGTTAAAAGGAATCGAGTCCAAGAAGCAGGCAACAAGGAGCAGGGACTAAATGAGTCAATTATCTGGGCAGCATCCTGGGGAGGAGTCCTGCAACTTCTTTTTACGAGCAGGATGTAATCAAAAGCCATCAAAAAAGTGCGGCCATAAGGAGCGAAATCACTTGATAAGCTCCAGGTGCACAATGTCCTGCGAATGTCCTTCAGCTTTATCGACTTATTTTTAGGCTAAACCCTCCTTTTCTTTTCTCTTCTCTCCTGCGTGTCATTTTCAGGATCCCTGCATGTCCTGGCGCTGGAGCACTACCTGCCGTCGCACGACGAGAACGGCGAGTTCCACATCCCCTTCCCGCCGTCCAGCGAGATCTACGTCTTCAACCGATACGGCCAGCACGTGGCCACCAAGGACCTGACCTCCGGCAAGACCCGCTACTCCTTCCTCTACTCGAAGAACACCAGCTTCGGGCGACTGTCGACGGTGACGGACGCCTCCGGCAACAAGATTCAGTTCCTGCGCGACTACAGCAACGTGGTCAGCTCCATCGAGAACACCCAGGACCACAAGTCCGAGATCCAGATCAACGGCATCGGCATCATGACCAAGCTGAGCGAGAAGGGCCGCCAGGAGATCGAGCTCGACTACGACAGCAACACCGGGCTCCTCAACTCGCGCTCTTCCGGCGGCGAGACGTACATCTACCAGTACGACGAGTTCGGCCGGGTGACCGGCATGATCCTGCCGAGCGGCGAGATCGTAAGGATAACCTCACAGCTGGCGGACAGTCAGGGCCTGACCGTCTACGTCCACGCCTCCGTGGAGTCCTTGTTCTCGAGGGAGCGCATCTCCGGCGAGGCCAACGAGCTGCTCGTCCTGGGCGGCGTCCGTTCCACGTTCCTGAAGCGCGGCCAGGCCCATGCCGACGCCGAGCTGAAGGCCAACAACACCCTGGTGATCCACGGCGACAACGGCGTGGTGGTGGAGTCCTCGGCAGTGGCCCGCCATCCGCTCCTGGAGGCCGCCCTGCCCGTCGAGGCCGAGATGCTGGCCATGTGGTCGCACCAGAGCGTCACCATGGGCGAGGGCCTGACCAACTCCATGTACTCCGTCTACAGTCTGGTGGGCGACGTTAGGAATCCGCAGCAGACCCTCAACCGGGAGATCTGGGTGAACCAGTCGCGGGTGATCGGCGTGGAGTTCGACCAGTTCACCAACCGGGAGACCTTCTACGACGCCCGGCGCACCCCCATCCTAATTGTGGCCTACGACCAGTCCGGGCTGCCCAAGAGCTACTACCCCACCAACGGCTATCCGGTGAACATCACCTACGACCGCTTCAACCGCGTCGAGGGCTGGGCCTGGGGCCCCGCCGAGCTCAAGTACAGCTACGACCGGCACGGCCTCCTCTCGGAGATCACCTCGCAGCAGGACGGCATCGTCTCCTTCGTCTACAACGACTGGAACCTGGTCTCCGAGATCGGGCTGGCCAGCCAGCGGAAGTTCGTCCTGCAGTACGATGACGCGGGCGGACTGAGGCACGTGGTCCTGCCCTCGGGCACCCGCCACAGCTTCAGCATGCAGACCTCCATTGGGTTCATCCGGTGCACCTACACCCCGCCGGGCAGCACGCGGGCCTACCTCCAGCACTACAGCCATGCCGGAGCCCTGCTCCAGACCATCTTGCCCGGAGACGGAGCCCGGATCGTGTACCGCTATAACGCCGCCGGACAGCTGACGGAGGTGGTGCACGGCGATGGACGCAGCGAGTTCCAGTACAACGAGGCCACCGGAATGCCCAGCACCGTGTCGCACACGGAGCGGGAGCTGGAGTACCGCTGGGACTTCGAGTACTCCGCCGGACTGCTGTCCGAGGAGCGGATCGACTACGTGGCCAAGACGGGCCTGAGCAACGCCAAGTTCAGCTACGAGTACGACTCCCAGCTGCGGGTGGTGGCCCTGCAGGGCAGGATCGGGGGACAGAGCCTGCCGTCGCAGGCCTTCGCCTACGATCCGCGCACCGGACGCCCCAGCCTGATCGGCCAGTTCCGGTACTCGCAGCCGGCCCAGAACCAGACACAGCTACACGACGGCACGGCCAGCTTCACCCGGACAGTGGACGGGCGCTTCCAGACGCAGCGCATGGCGCTGGCCATCCACCGGCTGGAGGTGTTCCGCATGGAGTTCTCCTACGGCGTCCATGGCAGGATCTCGCAGACGAGGACCTACACGAGGAACATGGCGGTGAACAGCTACACGAACGTGAAGAACTACACCTGGGACTGCGACGGGCAGCTGGTGGGCGTGGAGGCCCAGGAGCCGTGGGGCTTCCGGTACGACGACAACGGCAACCTGCTCTCCCTCACCTACCGCGGCAACACCATCCCCATGGAGTACAACGCCCAGGACCGGATCGTCAAGTTCGGCGAGGGGCAGTACAAGTACGATGCCCGCGGCCTGGTGGCCCAGAACGCCCGCGAGGAGCGCTTCCACTACAACACCCAGGGCCTGCTGGTGCGGGCCTCCAAGCGGGGTCGGTTCGACGTGAGGTACTACTACGACCACCTGAAGCGCCTGACCACCCGGAAGGACAACTTCGGCAACGTCACCCAGTTCTTCTACACGAACCAGCAGAGGCCCTACGAGGTTAGCCAGATCTACTCGCCGCGGGACGGGAAGCTGATGTCCTTGACCTACGACGACGTGGGCCACCTCATCTACGCGCAGGTGTACCGGCACAAGTACTACGTGGCCACCGACCAGAGCGGCACGCCCCTGATGCTCTTCAACCAGTACGGCGAAGGAATCCGCGAGATCATGCGCTCCCCCTTCGGCCACATCGTCTACGACTCCAACCCGTACCTCTACCTGCCCATTGACTTCTGCGGCGGCATCCTCGACCAGGTCACCACGCTGGTGCACATGGGCGACGGTCGGGTGTACGACCCGCTGATCGGCCAGTGGATGTCGCCCGACTGGCAGCGCGTGGCGGAGCGGATCATCACACCGACGCGCCTCCACCTCTACCGGTTCAACGGCAACGATCCCATCAACGTCGGCCACGAGCGCCACTACCCGGAGGACTTTGCCGCCTGGATGAAGACGCTCGGCTACAACGTGGGCAACCTGGTTCCCCAGCTGGCCAGGAACCTGTGGCAGCCGCCCGCTCTGTGGGGCCGTCCGCCAGCCAACCCGGTGGCCCTCAACCTGCGACGGCCCTTCGACAACATACCCACCATGGCGGTGGAGAGCGGCTTCCTGGCGCACCTCAACATCCGCCGGATGTCCGACTTCGAGCAGCTGTCGGCGCCACCCAGGTCGGCGCTCAAGTGCGACGTTATGGACCCGTCGCCGCGATCCATTGGCTCGGACACGGAGCCGCCATTTGGCAAGGGCATTGTGGTGTCCCGCACCGCCGACGGCCAGGCGATCGTGTCCAGTGTGCCGGCGGCCAATGCCATCTACCGCGACGTCTACACGAGCGTCTTCAACCGGTCCAAGCTGCTGCCCTTCACGTTCGTGGTGCACAACGCCCAGCAGGACTCGTTCTTCTTCGTGAAGGAGGACGCCTGGCGCGCCACCGAGGACCGGCAGCAGCTGAAGCGGCTCCAGGGCCAGGTGAACACCACCTTCCACGAGATCACCCGCGAGAGTCCGGTGAGCGGCTCGGGCGGCCAGTCCGGCGGCTCCAGTGGCTCGGCCTCCTCCTCCTCGTCCTCCTCGGGCGGCGCCTCGTCAAGCGGCAACTACCTGGACGTGAAGATCCATGGGGCGCACGCGATCATCAACCTGCGGTACGGCACCACCGTGGCCAAGGAGCAGCAGCGACTGATGCACCACGCCAAGCTGACGGCCGTGCGGAAGGCGTGGCACCGCGAGAAGGAGGCGCTGCGCAGCGGCCTCACCACCGCCCTGGAGTGGAGCCAGCAGGAGAGCGATGAGATCCTGAAGCAGAGCTACGCCAACAACTACGAGGGTGAGTACATCCACGACGTGGCCCTGTATCCGGAGCTGGCGGAGGATCCCTACAACATCAAGTTCGTGAAGAAGAAGGGCGCCACCGGCGGTGCGGCGGGAGTGCCCAACTCTCGCCGGCGACGAAGATCCGCCGACGCGTCTGACACGTCCGACTGTTAGCTCGCCCGGAACTAGATGGCACGGACCGATGACCAGGAGACATAATTATTTATATTTATACATACATATAGGTATATATATATACTCGTATATATATATATAGTGCATAAATCTATGTTATCGAACCAGTTTTTTGACGTCAAGGAACATTATATATATACACGTATACACATTTTTTTTTTTATTGTTAGCCTTTAGAGAAAATAGAAGGATAATGGAGGAGGAAGCGACATGCCAACATAATCCCATGTAGCTGCATGTACGTGTATATGTGTGTGTGTGTGTAAGGATACAGATACAGATACAACGGCACGGATACAACAGTTATAGATATACAGATATAACGGATAGCATAGTGTAGTAGTCATATGGAGCATAATGCCATACTTACCGACATATGTACATGCATACTCACCACAATAAGGGGGGTTGGGCCCCAGGGGGGGAGGACTATTCAGAGGGGGGTGTATCTTTTTTTCGTGGTACTCGAGCTTTTTGAGACTGGCATAGTTTTAAACAAAAAAACACAGAACCCGACCTAACTGACCGACGAACCGACAACCTGTCGAGGAGCCGATCCTGGAGGATCCACCAACGGAGAGGACCCAACCACAGAGTGTACATAGCAGAGGCGGGGGGGGCGGGAAGGGGCTGATGGGTGGAGGGCATCCTGGGGACGGACGGAGACCAAAACACACACATACAACTTACACTAATCAACCAGTTCTGGGGTTGTGGGAGATCCTTGCTTTGCGAAAGCTTTCTCTCATTTGCTTTTCTCGCACAGTGTCGGCTTCGAAAATGCATTCTGCGAACGAGTTAAGAAAAACAATTAACAGAATTAAGGGAAAGATTAACCTAATTATTAAATTAAAAACGGAACAAAAATCTAGCTGCTAGGCAAAAAAGTGTTTTTTTTTTATTATTATTATTACATTATATAAATGGATATAAATAAATATATATATATACAAACAAAGAAAGAAAAAAAGAAAACATTAATTGACAAAACACACACACGCATATTTATAGAGAGAAACCTATAGCTGTAATGTCCTGATAGATAAGCTTAAGTTTTTTGTCCTACTTAATTAATTAATTTATTCATAACTATTGTTCGTGTGGCCGAGGCAAGGGTAACGGGCAAGGGAAGGAGATATAAATCGAAAAGTCGTATTAAATCGAATTAATTTTAATGATACGTATTAATGCTATTATTGTATTGTGAAGAATTGTGAAAATGTTTTGTTATTATTTGTAAGTCTGCTTTTTCGACATCATACCTACCCACCCCCCACACAGCTCAATGCGGGCCCCCAAACTCACTCTCTCTTAAATAAAGCTTAACTAAAAAATACACAATAAAAAACAAAAAACAGTATTAAAAACAGAAACAAACAATCCGAAAACGAAACAGAAATTGTGGAGCGGAAACCGAATAGATATATGATTTCAGCTGGGAAACCTTGAAACTCGAATTAACAGAATCGTTTCCGTCCAATTGAAATCGCCATCGCCAGCAGACTAGATTGAGATTGGGATATATCGATAGAGATATCGATACATATCGAGAGATTGTGTCACATCCGTTTCCACACTAATTAGAGATGCCAATTAATGTCGAATTATTTCGAAAGATTATCAATTCGCTTCGCTTGAACTAATTCCTTTTTGCTACAGCTCGGATTTCAATTGTTTTCCATGAATTGGTGCTTATCGAATTTATTGCCACAACTGTAATTGTAGGTCCTATAGTTGGGAAGTGTAAGTGGGTGTATCGTATCGTGTTTCATTGCCTCCTAGACGTTAAGCCAAGAAATGCTAAAAAAAAAAAACACACACACAAAAACTAAAAAAGAAACCGTAGTCGAAGGGAAAACAAAAAGATTGCTGAATTAGTTGCGAACAAAAAGCAAGAAAACGAAATTTTATAAAAATTAAACCAACCCAAGACCAGACCACATGAAAAACGAGGCCAAAAAAGCGATCGATCGGGCTAAGGGAGGAGGATGAAGTTACTCAATGAAAAAATACTGAAAATAAGAAAATACTAAACAAAATACGAGCCAGCCAAGTAGAACGCAGCTTAGAGCAAGCGAGTGTCCGTATGAGTGTCCGCTTGCGAGAGGGTGTCCGTGTGAGATGAAGCGTTATATCAAAATTTGAGAGGCGAGTGCGGAATATCTGTGTATATACTAAGGCTAATCAAGGTAAACTAGTGTTATATCGTATATAGCACCATGCATCGTAATCTACATAGATATTATATGATACGGACAAACAAAAAAAAAAAAAACTAAAACTAAAAGTAAAAAATTTAATAATAATTATAATACAGACATTTTTTTGTGCTTTTTTTTCATCAACGTTGTCGCGCCTAACTAGATGTAAAATAAACGAGACAAACTATTGGATAATATGCATAAATATATATGGATATATGAGTGTATATGTGTACGATTAGTGCTATGTAGATGTACGATGTACGATGTACGATGTGTGCGGGGTACCACTGTACTTTCCGCTCGAATTTCTCCCATCTGGTTTTTGATTCGTTTCCGTTTCCGTTTCGTTGATTGGCAAACCAAAACAATTCGAAAAAGAGCAGGAGTCAGTTACCTATTAGATTTGGCAAAAATGAATACAAGAAAAAAAACAAAATGAAACTGCTTCAAAAGCGAAAAAAAAAAATAATAAAATAAATAAATAAATGGCACACTAAAAATTAATATTATGAACTAGAGCGTACTATGAAATGGCTTGAAATGGATTAAAAACCTAAAAAACCAAATGAAATTAAGAAGAGCAAGCAGCCACAAATATTTATATGTACATAACTGGATGAAAGCTAGTATTTTAGTGTATTTATGTTAGAGCTACACCAACTTCTAACCATCTTCGAAAACGTCTAAAAAGCAAAGGGCATAGTCGATAAAGGACGAGCAGCGTGTTGGGAGTGGATGATGGAATATTTAGCAAATAAAGAAACAGGGAAACAATTGAGATAAATTAACATTTAAACGTTTTGCACACCACAGACAGAATAAATACCACAAGCTAAGCCACTGGAACAGAACCACACTCTGACACACCTCCACAGAAACAGACACAAACACTTACAGATACAATATACGAGATACAAGATACAAAATACTAAAATACTAAATACTAGAAATACAAAAATACAGAAAAGCACTCGACAGCAAAGCAAACAACAAAATTTAGCAACAACAAGAATTTATGAGATATAATAAACAAATAAACAAAAACAAAGGTAAATGGTAAATGGAAAATAAACCAACCATGAGGCAGCAAGAGTTGAAATACTTAATATAAAAAATAATGAACAAAAAATTATATTTATTAGACAAAATAGCAGTGGGTCGCCTCGCCCCCAAGAATCTGTAGTATATCGAACTATGTAATTCACAAAATAGTAAATAAACCGAGGCAGAATATTGTAGGGAAAATTCTAACTAAAACCTAAACCAAAACCAAAATCGATAACGAAAACAAAAACGAGAAGCCTAACATTTTTTTTGTCTGTATAAGCTTAGTGGAGGACGGAGGACAGCCGGGCGGGGGGGGGGTCGTTGTGCGGTAGATGGGGGCTGAGGGGTTGCAAGTCGGAAGTGGGGCTGTCTGCTCCACACCCACCGATAACACCTCCTGCCCCACCCCGCCACACGCCGCCCATCCAAAATGGCTGAAGCAAAACGATAACCGATAACCCAAAATCCCATTCATCACCTAGATCCCCTAGGCATATGCATATATATATATACATATATATATATATATATCTAACGGTAAATGAACAATTATATATGGCATTATATTACCAACAGCAAGAAAAACAAAAAAACAGTAAAAAAATGACATAACGATTACGATAATTATTGCAATAATGATAATGATATACCATATATGTAATAATGATTTCAGCGCGAAACGAGAATATTTTAAGCGTATTAAGTTGAACTATATTAAAAATTATATATATACAAAAAATATATATATAAAGAAAGAAAACAAAAATGCGAAAAGCTATAAAAATAAACCAAAACAAAAAATAAGAAAACCACACACACAACACAACTTCTGAGGATATCAAGGGTCTAAGAATAAATAAAAACTAATGAATTAATTAAAAATAAATAAATGAATATGAAAACTAAATGTGAAAAAATATCAAAGTCTTATTATTTATAATGGCAAGGGCTTGTGGGATGGGTTTTTTCAGAATTTCTATTTTCAGAACTCTTTGTTTTCAAGTTTTACTTTCAAAAAAATCAGTTTAAAAATATTTAAAATTTCAGAATCATTTAAAAGTCGATGTAATAGCAGCCCTGTATCTGGACCAACTCTTAAATAAATGGCCAGAATCGCAATTAACTGAAATATTTGTGTGAAAATTGTGGCTTTGCAGTTTCTATTGTCATTTGATTAAGTCAGATCCTTTCTTTTTTGAGTTTTTTTCCAGCATTTTGTTTGGTTTGTTGTTCCATTTTAATATTCCGTATCGAAACTGCTGCGGGGACTTTGACTTTTGGCACTTCTTCCCTGCATTTTTGTTTCTATTATTTTTTTGTTGCTTCTTTTTTTGTTGGCTGGGTGTCAGGTCTAGGCTAGAAAACAGCTCTCGGTGCAGCAACGCATACTGATGACTGGAAGGCCGACAAGGACGATGATGGAAGGCGAGGATGAGGACGACGACGAGGACGAGGATGAGGATGAGGATGAGGATGCCTCCAAGTCTGTAATTGAAATGCAGAAAATGGAGAGCAGCCCCCAAAACAGCCTCGACCCGTTCAGGTGAGTACCACGCCCCCTTTGTCCGCCCAGCTTGTGTTGAAGATAAATAATGCAGCAGCAGCAGCAGCATCGCCGGCAGAAGGAGCAGAAGGAGAAGCAGCACAGGATGCTTTCTTCATCTGTCTCGGCCTGAGCCGCTGTTGACACATAGTTTGTAGTTGGTAAACAGGCAACACACAACTGCTCAACGAGCACCTGAAGATGCTTTGTATAAATTTGAATATTTAACTGCAGGTGCAGGATAGATGCACAAGGCAGCAGGCAGCAGGCAGCAGGAGCACAAGGCACAAGTCTGAGGCAGCGCCGCTGGCAGTTGCAGTAGCAAGTTGCAGTAGCAGTTCGGTTACTGAGGCACCAGCCCCAGCATTTCACTTAAATCCAGTGCAGCTGCAGCAGCTCAGGGCGAGGCGGTCGGGCGAGGAGGGAGGGTTTAGGGCCAAATCTTTTGGCAAATTCAGACAAACCCTCCTCCTCAAGCCCCAAACTCATTTGGCATGCATGTGTGTCAACGCTCTGGCCAAGACATCCACAGCCACACCATCTAGGATGATTTTTATGTATGCATTTCGGGGCTTAACTTCCTTGGGTGGCACAACTAGCTCCTCTTGGTCCCCCAGCTCCGTTTCTCCCACGCTTCAGTGGCCATAATGCCTGGGTACTTCGATTCGGGAATACAATTGGTAACTTGGCAAGTGCTTTATTCTTTAAAATACTTGCTTGGGTCATTACGGCCTGGGGCCTGCAGTTAGGTATTCATGGAGCTTGATTCCTCCTTTGCGATTAATACCCAGTACTGCATCTTTTCTTTAAATTAGATTTATTTTAATTTAAAATATTTGTGGCGGATTCCCATTAGAATGCTGGATTTTCGGTTAAGGCCCATATCCATAGCTATATCTCAACCGATTCTTAAACGGGATACCTTTTCCGATTTGTGGGTCGATTTCCTGTCATTCTGCATCAAAATCCTGGATAAACATTTTTTTTTCGACATTTTTCATATTTTTGTGGGGGGTCCCCTTCAAAATGCTGGATTTTCGGTTTTGGCCCATATCCATAGCTATATCTCAGCCAATTCTTAACCGATTCTTAAACGGGATACCTTTTTCGATTTGTGGGTCGATTTCCTGTCATTCTGCATCAAAATCCTGGGTAAAAATATTTTTTCGACATTTTTCATATTTTTGTGGGGGGTCTCCTTCAAAATGCTGGATTTTCGGTTTTGGCCCATATCCATAGCTATATCTCAGCCAATTCTCAACCGATTCTTAAACGGAATACCTTAAACGATTTTTGGATCGATTTCCTGTCATTCTGCATCAAAACCCTGGATAAAAATATTTTTTCGACATTTTTCATATTTTTGTGGGGGGTCCCCTTCAAAATGCTGGATTTTCGGTTTTGGCCCATATCCATAGCTATATCTCAGCCAATTCTCAACCGATTCTTAAACGGGATACCTTTTTCGATTTGTGGGTCGATTTCCTGTCATTCTGCATCAAAACCCTGGATAAAAATATTTTTTCGACATTTTTCATATTTTTGTGGGGGGTCCCCTTCAAAATGCTGGATTTTCGGTTTTGGCCCATATCCATAGCTATATCTCAGCCAATTCTCAACCGATTCTTAAACGGGATACCTTTTTCGATTTGTGGGTCGATTTCCTGTCATTCTGCATCAAAACCCTGGATAAAAATATTTTTTCGACATTTTTCATATTTTTGTGGGGGGTCCCCTTCAAAATGCTGGATTTTCGGTTTTGGCCCATATCCATAGCTATATCTCAGCCAATTCTCAACCGATTCTTAAACGGGATACCTTTTTCGATTTGTGGGTCGATTTCCTGTCATTCTGCATCAAAACCCTGGATAAAAATATTTTTTCGACATTTTTCATATTTTTGTGGGGGGTCCCCTTCAAAATGCTGGATTTTCGGTTTTGGCCCATATCCATAGCTATATCTCAGCCAATTCTCAACCGATTCTTAAACGGGATACCTTTTTTGATTTGTGGGTCGATTTCCTGTCATTCTGCATCAAAACCCTGGATAAAAATATTTTTTCGACATTTTTCATATTTTTGTGGGGGGTCCCCTTCAAAATGCTGGATTTTCGGTTTTGGCCCATATCCATAGCTATATCTCAGCCAATTCTCAACCGATTCTTAAACGGGATACCTTTTTCGATTTGTGGGTCGATTTCCTGTCATTCTGCATCAAAATCCTGGAAGAAAATATTTTTTCGACATTTTTCATATTTTTGTGGGGGGTCCCCTTCAAAATGCTGGATTTTCGGTTTTGGCCCATATCCATAGCTATATCTCAGCCAATTCTCAACCGATTCTTAAACGGAATACCTTAAACGATTTTTGGATCGATTTCCTGTCATTCTGCATCAAAATCCTGGATAAAAATATTTTTTCGACATTTTTCATATTTTTGTGGGGGGTCCCCTTCAAAATGCTGGATTTTCGGTTTTGGCCCATATCCATAGCTATATCTCAGCCAATTCTCAACCGATTCTTAAACGGGATACCTTTTTCGATTTGTGGGTCGATTTCCTGTCATTCTGCATCAAAACCCTGGATACAAATATTTTATCGACATTTTTCATATTTTTGTGGGGGGGTCCCCTTCAAAATGCCGGATTTTCGGTTTTGGCCCATATCCATAGCTATATCTCAGCCAATTCTCAACCGATTCTTAAACGGAATACCTTAAACGATTTTTGGATCGATTTCCTGTCATTCTGCATCAAAATCCTGGAAGAAAATATTTTTTCGACATTTTTCATATTTTTGTGGGGGGTCCCCTTCAAAATGCTGGATTTTCGGTTTTGGCCCATATCCATAGCTATATCTCAGCCAATTCTCAACCGATTCTTAAACGGGATACCTTTTTCGATTTGTGGGTCGATTTCCTGTCATTCTGCATCAAAACCCTGGATAAAAATATTTTTTCGACATTTTTCATATTTTTGTGGGGGGTCCCCCTCAAAATGCTGGATTTTCGGTTTTGGCCCATATCCATAGCTATATCTCAGCCAATTCTCAACCGATTCTTAAACGGGATACCTTTTTCGATTTGTGGGTCGATTTCCTGTCATTCTGCATCAAAATCCTGGAAGAAAATATTTTTTCGACATTTTTCATATTTTTGTGGGGGGTCCCCTTCAAAATGCTGGATTTTCGGTTTTGGCCCATATCCATAGCTATATCTCAGCCAATTCTCAACCGATTCTTAAACGGAATACCTTAAACGATTTTTGGATCGATTTCCTGTCATTCTGCATCAAAATCCTGGATAAAAATATTTTTTCGACATTTTTCATATTTTTGTGGGGGGTCCCCTTCAAAATGCTGGATTTTCGGTTTTGGCCCATATCCATAGCTATATCTCAGCCAATTCTCAACCGATTCTTAAACGGGATACCTTTTTCGATTTGTGGGTCGATTTCCTGTCATTCTGCATCAAAACCCTGGATACAAATATTTTATCGACATTTTTCATATTTTTGTGGGGGGTCCCCTTCAAAATGCCGGATTTTCGGTTTTGGCCCATATCCATAGCTATATCTCAGCCAATTCTCAACCGATTCTTAAACGGAATACCTTAAACGATTTTTGGATCGATTTCCTGTCATTCTGCATCAAAATCCTGGAAGAAAATATTTTTTCGACATTTTTCATATTTTTGTGGGGGGTCCCCTTCAAAATGCCGGATTCTCGGTGCCTAAGTGGCCCATATCCATAGCTATATCTCAGGCAATTCTCTTCTGATTCTTTAGAGGAATTCCTTAATCGATCGAGTCCCTTTTTTTTTGCATCAAAAGCTGCATAATAATATGTTTTCAATAGTTTTTCAAATTTTGTTCGGAGATCTGATAAAAATTATAGCTGAAAGCCCTCTCTGTCCGCCATTTTTCCTTTTGGAAGTGTTGTGGTAGCACTGCCCGATAGCATCGATTTCTCGTTGTCGATATCACTTATCGAACAGTCTTGGCCAGTGATTTAAAATACGGCTAAAATTGCCATCTCTGATGTCCGCCATTTTTCTTTCTTATGTATTGTGGTAGCACTGCCCGATAACCTTGATCGATATCACTTATCGCCTGCTTATATCAAATTTTTATCATATTGAATCTAATAACTAAGGAATTAATAGTTTTATCTAAACTCTATAAAAGTAAAAAGGACCTCCCTTACTATTAGTTAGTTTTTTGACGCAAAGTGAAATCGACTGGCTGCCTGGCTTTCTTTTTCCAAGAAAAACTCAAGAACCAGGAGCAGGACTAATGGTCACTATATAAACCTAAAGCGAAAGTTAAGAAGGGGGAGTGGTGGTGACTCCTCAGAGGGAGGCTTGGGAGGGACTATAACGCTATAAGTGGGCGGATCCGAGTGGAACAAGGACGTAATCAGCTTACGTAAATGTGCGTGGCAGCGGTTAAATGTAGTCGCAGGATTTGCGCCGTCGAAAGAAAGCAGAGTCCTTGCCACCTCGACTCCTGGGCAGAGGCTGGTGGAAGAGAAAAATCCCTCGCCAAGGCGAATCAAGTCAAAGGATGTGCATTAAGCCAACAGGTCGAAGGACACGGGACACAATCTTTTCATTTCCAGAACGACACTATCCTCTTAAATATCGCGAACAATAGAATTCGACTAGAAATGTTGCCGGGAATTATGTCCTTGATGGAACTGCATAAGCAGGAACGGAAGCTCCTTGCGAATGAATTTGTATTTTATTTAGAAATATTTTGTATTATTTTCATATCTCTGCGGAAGGACTCGGCAAACGGAAAGAATACATTCTTGTGTCACAGACTTGCCTGCTTAATTGATAAATAAATGAATTCCTTGTGAGCCTGGCAAAATATTTGTTATAGATTTTGGATCAAATTTCGTCAGGAAACCAAAAATATACAGTCCTTAACGAAATATTTGTCATTTTGTGCTCCGTTTTTGGTTTTAAATGCGAAAATGAGTCGAAGACTGAGTCGGGGCAGAGGTGGGTAAATTGAATATATATTCTGGGGAAAAAACGAGACAATTGTGAGTGATTCCTTTATCCTGGCGCTTGGTGTCAAAGGACCTCTAGCTAGCTACCATTTACTTAGGTATTTTACAGCACTGGGTTCTGGTTCTGCTTCCCGTTTTTTTTTTTTTGGTCGACGAATGAATGAAAATGGGAATGGCATTTGAGAGACAAGGAATTTTCCAGGAAAACGAAAAGGATCAAGGCGAAGGGAAATGTCAACTATTTTGTGAGTCGCCTTTGATGCGGCAAGGGAATATCAAAAAGATGCAATGTCAACACACACACATACACGTACAGAGTACCCCATATCCTTGGCAGGATTCTACTGTTCTGGCCACATTATTAACTCGGCAGAATGAACTCCGCTCACCCACACACAAAAAGGTGGGCGTGTCCAGGATTAGGGGATGCGGCCAAAGGCAAAGGCAAAGGCAACGGCAGCAGCAACGGCAGGCAAAAAAGGACACCCTGCGACAGACTCATGAGCCATGGCAAACTTTAGCATATTTGTTAAATACTTTAATTAATAATTTAGAAAAGGGGCAGGCAGTGGCGCTGAGGGGGGCTAGGGGCTCTGAAACAAACCAGAGGGGGTGGTCGGGCAGAGGGGGGAGGCCAGAAGTTGAGCAAACAACTAACAAAAGATCAAGGATTATGCGTGCTCAGTCCATGGGCATGTGTGTGTACTTTCCGGATGCGGTATACACTTAGAGAAAATAAAAAGAATGTGAATATGATGTTAGTTTTTCAGCTATAGCTGAGACATATTATTTATTGAAGTTATATATATTTTATATACATTTTTCTATCAAATGTCATTGTAAAATATTTATAAGGACAACATATTTTTTTTAGTGCATCAGCAGGAGAGAAAGAAGGCGGAAAAGCCTAGGACTCGGTGCTGTAATAAAAAGAAAACAAAGGAGATTAGACTAAACGGAGCGGGCGCTGAAGAAGTCGGCTTGATGAGTTTAATTATTTGAATGCTTCAGCTGGCACACACACTTGGGCACACACACTTAGGCACATACACGCAAGGATAAGGGAGTAGCCCATGGTGGGGGAGGGGCGGCCGGAGATGAGCAAGCCAAGGGCGCGCCAGGCAAACAAAAGGCAGATGCCTTTGTCACATCTGCACACCGAGGACGACCTGAACTTTAGCCAGCTAGGCAAGAGAGAGAAAGAGAGAGCTCCTGGATATATCCTGCCGGCCAAGGCCCACACATTGTAGCTGCCTTTTTGTGCAACTAGGCGTATGCTTGATATTAAGTATACGCCCGGTGGTGCGACCTACGGAGAATGCTTTTTGCCAGCTGATTGATCAGTAATTATTTTGTGATCGATATTGCTGCAAAGTGCAGTTTCAATTAGCGTTCGTTTCGGTGCCGAAAGGATGCAGGACCCTACTTTGCAACTCTCCAGCCTTGCCGCACGGCCCGGCGGCGCTTCTTTTTGCCTTTGCCCCTCGCCACCCTCTCTCCCCCACACAGCTCCCCCCGGGGAAAGTGCATTCAAAGTGATGCTCTGTTCTGTTTTCAATTTGGTTACATTCTCCATTTACACGGTTGCCCCCCGCTCCCTCCCCCCGCGCACACTCCACCTTGGTCCTTGGTCCTTCTGCGAGGTGAATTCCGCACTGGCGGGTGTCCTTTTGGCCCCTTTTTTGCCCCTCTGGTAGCCACTCTATTCAAATGAATCCCCATTTGGCTTCCACTTGACAATGGCAGCGTGCTGCCCCGCCCCCATTTCGCCTTTCCGCCCAACACCAGACACCAGGACCCTCCACCACCCCCTCTTTGGGTGAGTCAGTGAACTTAATTTGGTCACACACAATTGATTCTTTTACAGGTGCTGGCATCCAGGACACCACCCACCGACACACCATCACAGGAACACACACACACGAGCTGCCATTGTTCCAGATGCACTGAGAGAAAAAAGGGTGAAAGACAAAGGAGAGAAAGGACTTCATAAAATGGGTAAGTGGAAGATTAACTTTAATTACAAATATTAGTTAGAATAATCACTAGAAACTGGTAGCTAGGAAGTGTACAGAAATACTTTAGTTTTATAGAGGATATTAGGATAGTCAGGATCTAAAGGATAATCTATAATCTACAGGATAAATGATATTTTTCTTCAAAAGCTAAAAAACTCAAATGGAAAGAAACATTATTTTCTGTTTGTGTGAAAATGGCTATGAGGCGGATCAGTGGGCGGGTCGGAAGGAGTAGCAGGAACAGCAGGATCCTGGACAGTAGTAGGAGCAGGAGCAGTGGTCGAAGAAGCAGCAGGAGCAGGAGCAGCTGGTTACTGCAGCCAGTGACGACATGTTTGCTGCCTTCTGCAAAACTCGTTTTGTAATTTGTGGCTGAAACAATGCAATTAAGTTGACATTAAGTGAAGTTCGCCCTGCTGGTGGGTCCTGGCTCCTGGCTCATGGCGGCAGGATCTGCCAGTCCTGCATCCTGAACCAGGCAGTGCATGGTGCATATCCCGGCAGCACCTTGGAGGTCACCGCATCCACTCTGCAGCCACCACATGTCATTCGGAATGTTCCCAGAGATGTCCCTGGGATGTCCTGGTAATGGAATCTAAAAAGGATGGGGGTGGGTAGAGAGGCGAGGCAAAAGCATTTTGCGGCCATCGAGGTCACCACCACGGCTGGAGTTTATGTCAAGGATCGGTGGATCTGTGGCGGGAATATTAAATATTTTGTTCGCCTTTTTAAACTTTAAAGCGATTCAAAACGGAAATTTTCATAGGTTTCGGGTTTCGGATATTTATCCTGCCAGTTGAGGGATTTGCAAATATCCTTTTGCCCACCCCCCATGTGAGACTCCCCCCAATTGCAATCCAATTTCATCTGCTGCTGCCGTTTTAGCGAAACTTTCGAGTGACGCGATTATCCTGCGAGTGCCGCATTCGAACTGCGGTTGCCCTGGGTCCTGTTGCCCCATCACGAAGGGGTTAAAAAGGATAAAGGGAGATGTAGTGATACAGATAGAGGGGGACGGCTGGGGGAGCGCCCACAGTCAAGTGGAGAGTTACTGAAATTAATTTTGAAACATGTTCGCAACTTTAATGAGATTTGCGTGTGTGTTTCCTCCTGCAAGTGTGCTAGTTTGTGTGTATTTGTTTGTACACATATATACAATAAATACACATGCGTGTGTGTGTGTGTGTGGCTGCTCGTGTATTCTGCGGCTTTAGTGGGTTAAGCGGCTTATGTTGTTGCTAAGTGGCAAAAGAGCAAACCACCGAATGGTAAAAAGCATAATTAGTTGCATGCAACATCATGGCCACTGACACACACATACTTCGGCCTCCGCCCCCGCCAATGCCACGCCCCCCAGGACTGGCCTTTAGCCCTTGCCCCGCTTCCCACTTATTTCGGACTTGTGTGCGACTTTTCCGGAAACCCATTAAAGTCCAAAGCTGAAAATGGCCAGCGACAGATCCTTTCTTTCCCTTCCCCGATCGCTGACAGTAGCAGGCTCTGCTATATTTTAATTTAAAGTCTAGGCATTGGTTAATTCATATAATGTGGAATAAATTTCACTTTGATTAGCATAATAGCGCCCCCCCTTTTCGACCACTTTTCCGGGCTACTTCCCTGGCAGTTTTTGTGGCAAGGACTCGCCCACTTCGGAGCTGTTTGTCACTGGACTGCCAAAGTATTTCATGGCTGGAGTGGAAAACGAGACTAAAAAGCAAACTCGACCAAGGAAATTGAATTCGAGAAAGAGTGAAGAAAGGTCCTTGCGGGTAAAGGATGTGTGTGTGTATGTGTGTGTGTGCGTACGTGTGTCTGTGAAGTGAATTAGTGGGCAAAACTAAAACTGAAACTAAAAACTCAGCAAGATTAATAGGAACACGTAAAATGTAATTATTTTCCTGTACTTGTGCTATTTGTGTGCCCAGGACCATCGCACACATACGTTCAGGACACAACAGGATGAAGGATGATGGGGGGGGAAGGGATAAGGGGAGGGGCCAAAAAAGGGGGCGGCAAATTGTGTAGCTTTCACGCGCCCGGCATGACAACTTTGAGGATTTCTAGCCCCCCGGTCGCAACTCACAGGACCAGCTCCCAGCTCCCAGCTCTTGGCGCTGAGTGTCCATGTGTCTAGCTGTCTCTATTCGACACTCCCTACCTCCCTCCCCCCCCCTCTCTCTCGCTCGTTTAAGTTGTTTTGCCCCAAGTAGTTTTCTTGTGTAATTATAATTGCATAATTTATTTATAATATGATTTTCATGCTGTTTTCCCCGAAAGAAAAGGATAGTTATGGGGAAAAGGTAGCAAGGAGCCAGCGAGAGAGAGAGACGGGTAGAGCTAAGAAAGAAAGAGACGGACGCAGAGACACAAAGTGATGGGAAGCCTCCCAGCGCAGTTTAGTTTCTATATCACCAAATGCATTGGCAACAGAATTCACACCCCCACTCACACACACACACACACACACTTGGATCCTTTGAGGACACCCCTCCTTATCCTTTCTCCCCCTGCTGAAGCCCTTTATCCCCCCGAAAACAGGACCAAATGCCTAAAGGACCAAACAAACCAAGCAGTCAACCAGCCAAACTGCACTTTGGGCCAAAGTGAAATGTTACCAAACTTGCACACAGGCTTCGTCGCCAAAAGGGGGGGAACATGAAGTGGCAGGAGCATCGAGGTAAGGGAGGGGGGGAGTACGTGCCAGGGCCTCAAGTTCATTATGTCTGGCCATATAAATTTCACTTGGCCACAGACCGAAATCGGAGTCAAATGGCTCCGCCGGCATTTAGTTCTATAATATGCCACGTGCACACTCACACACACACATTAAGGGGTAGGGGTTGTGGTTAGGGTTACCCCCTCGTAACCCGACAATGTCCTTCCCAAAAATATGACAAAGAATTATTTCAGTTCCCTGGCATTTTCGGTGGCAATTGGTAACTTAAATGAAGACTGTCCAGATTTTGAAAAAGCCCCTGAAATAGTATCCAATTTCAGGGTTGCCACCCCATTTACCGAAAGTATGCGATTTCATATTCTCACCCATAGGCATTTAGGCCTTCGTCCGGGGCCAGTATCTCACAGATACCCCCACCCATCTGACAGATAACGAACCAAAAGTTAGTTGCAATTCCTGGCACTTTATTTTCGGGGCATCCTTTCATTTTTGTTTTCTGGGAAAGGGCTTTGCTCACACAGCTGAGGGATTCAAGGATTATTTTCCGTAATAACTCTAAAATTGTTTGATGATTCTGGGAAGAAGGTGTACATATTTTCCTCCAACCATTAAATAAATAAAGTGCTATAATTTGTGAAGTGAAATAATTTGCTTAAAAATGCACCCCTCTGGCGGCAGGATCTAGGATCCTAGCTTCTCTTATATTAATTAAGTCTAAGGACTCCCCTTCGTGGCACTTACCAACACTGGCCACGTATTAGCAACACAGATAATCATCAAAATACATCAACAAACTTATTGGACTGAGAGGTGTGTGTTTTTCGTTCCTTGGCAAGGATAAAGGATAAAAGGAGTAGGGGATGGCTGGAAGTCCGGAGCGTGACAATCCATGCAAATGCAGTGCCGGATGCTGAGGCAGAGCAGGCAGGATAAGGGGCCTGCTCGGGTAACAGGTAATCGTAATTGAAACAAAAGTTGTAGCCAAAGAAACTGTAGCATACGTTGCGGCGCCTTAAAAACCCATTTCCAACTGTCGACACGTGCCGCACCGTGCCGCGGCCTCATCTACCTTGCCTTCTGCCCCTTCCCTCTGCCCTCTGCCTCCTGCCCCCTGGCCTCTCCAGGACATCGGCCCCACCCCCCCACCGCTCCCCTCTGCAGGCGATCTGAGACGACGACGCCCCTGTATGAAAATCACGCGACCGCATGCGAAGTAAACAACGTGAAATGAAAGTCATGCGTCGCATTTTAAAACGCGCCGTTGTCCCAGGACGTGTTGGGTGCCCCCGCCCCCATAGTCCTGCACACCTCTCTCGCCCATCCACCCCTCAGTTCCCACTACCCCTTGGGTAGTGCCTTTTTCCCAGGCCAGAGATGCGCATAATTTAAAAGACAAATTTGTGTCGCCAGGGACTCTGATGAAGATGGAAAGAGGGGTCGGGGTGTTGTACTGTTGGGGGGAAGGGTAGTGGCAAAGGGGGGCAGCAGGTTGAAGGATTATAGCCCGTCCTTCATGAGAGGCAGCTACACGGCGCGAGAACACAATGCATCCTCGAGGTGCCGAGTTCCTCTTACAATTAAGTGGCGATAAAAAGCTTAAACATAAGCCAAACTACTGAAAATGTTTGGAATAAGTCTTTGGAGATTAAATCAAATATATTGAAAAGATTGCTACTAATTGCTAATTAAAGAATTAAGTAAATGATGAATAAAAAATAGTGATATAATGTATATCCTTTATCCTTAAGCATAACCAAGTAGAGCTGACAATTTCTCCCAATTTCTGAATCATACTGTGGAAGTATCTCTTGCCCCACTATATTACTATTTAATATTTTAAATATTTTTTTACCAAGTCCCCCTTGTATCCTTTAAACAAATGTGTAAGCTCCGCAAAGAAATAAAAACTTGTTCAGGTTACATTTGTGGGGGAATTTAAATATTCATCGTCGTGCAGGGCAAAAAAAAAAAGTGGAAAGAGGGAGATGCATTTGTAAATACACCTCATTATTGTTATTGTGCCTGCCTGCCTGCCTGCCTGGCTTGCTGACTGTGTGTGTGAGTGTGGTACCCCCTAAGACCCACCCCTCCTTAGTTGCTGCCGCCCCCGTGACCCTGGAAGTCGCATTCGTCACGTCGCATGTTTGGCTTTTGTCGTGCAACGGAACGGAAATGGCAACAAAGTACAAAGCAATTTAATAAATGCCGGAATCACGTGAAGGTGTTAAACAAAACAGTCCTGAGAGCCTATAGCCGCCAGATCCTGCGCCAGCTACTGCTCCTGATTCTGGGTTAAGGATAAATCCAAAGAAATTGAAAAGAAGGAGTCAACAGGTGCCAGAGAAAAATCTAAGCCCGGCGATTTAAAACGCTAGTGAGTGTCCTTTTCCGCTCCTCATTTTCAGGACTTTTTTCTGTTGTGCTCCGGACCTTAACCCGAAAATGTTGGAAAATTTTGCAGATTTTTCGCATTCAATCGATGCCATGTCTCGTTGGTCCTTTTTCGTGGCTTGTAAAAATTTAAATTGGCATTTCACGCTGTGTGTGTGTGTGTCCAGCATCGGCCCGCTCTTGGTCCTGCCGCACCACCCCCTTTTTATGCCGCGTCCATCCTGCATATTTATTACACACATATGTAAATGCCTTTCTTTGTGTGTGAGTGTGCGACGGTGTGTGTGTGTGTCTTTCAAAAATATTGCCCAGTGTGGTAAGAAAAACATTCAGAGCGTTGCTTGCCTCAAAAAATATAACAAATTTGATTTATAAAATTTTTTTAAACAAAATAAGAGGATATTTCTTATCGATAGGATCTTTAAATTATTCATTTTAATTATAAAAATCATAGAAAATATTTGAAAATATCTCTAAATCTTGTTTTATCCCGAAAATAAAAATATTAAATAAGAAAATTAATTTTTTTGTAATATCTTATATCATATATCCTTTTTTGGACCATCTCTCGTCCTTTTTTCCGTTCATTCGCTTTAATAACTGTCAATGCGATGACGTTGCCGGCCAGCCTTGCTCTGTCTCTTTCTGCCCTTCCTGTCCCCCATATTATCGCTGTCTCTTTCTCTGTCGCACTGTGGGCAGCATCAGCGTCAGCTGTTAATAATGAACGAGGCGTGTTGGTATTAAATGCGACTCCGACCTCAACAACAACAAAAAGCGGCTGTGAGCTGCAGCTGTGAAGGCACTGAGAAAAACGAGGGGGACCTATGAATAATAATCTAAAAGCATCTTAAGCTTTAAATATTTAAGAGATATACTTAAGAGTCAACTATTAACACCCGATACTCCTCAGCTATCATTTTCGTAGCATACTTTTTAGGGCTGCTAGGGTGGAAAATAAAGCCCCCCTTTCCTCTCTGTAAAATCGCTGCCCGTTGCCGTAGTGGCTGTTGCCGGAATCCGTATTTCGGATTCCGTATTCCGGATCCGGCTGAGCTGGCAATGGCAATGGCCGCTGATCTTGTTCCGTTTACCTTTTCAAGTGGCCGGCCAGTGACAAAAAGCAAACCCATGTGTGATTCTGTATATTTTTTATTCCACTCTCCCTCACTCCCCTCTTTCTCTCTCTTTATACCTCCGCTTCCCACTCTCCAAGCTATTCTTTTTTGTGGGCCTGTTCGCTTTTTTGAGGGAAGTGGATGGCTGACATCAATTTGTAATTTCAATTAAAAATTTAAACGGCGAATGAGCATTCGCTTGCATGAACCGGACTGTTGACCGTTTAACGGTAAAAGGGATATGCATTTCTTGGTCACTCCCCCACACCCTACCCCTCTCTTTCTTTTTTCTTTCTTTTTTTGTATTTTTCTCTATCTCCTTCTCGCTCTCCACTCTCTGTCTCCGTCTCTGTTTCTGCCTGGGCCCATAATTTGATATAGCGTATGCTCAAAATGGCTGCCCCTGGCACTTAATTTGATTTCTTTCTCAAAATGGCTTTTCTATATACATACGTGTGTGTGTGTGTGTCAGTCAGTGTGTGCGTGTATGTGGTAGGGAGAGAGATGGCTTCTCTTAAAGGCAAAATTTCTGCAGTTTTTGCAAACTGGTAGCACAAATTGAGTTACAGGACACTTTTTTTCGGGTGACCCTTTTCGCCTCAAAATAAGCTGATATTAAGGAACAACCATTGAAATATATTATTTTATGAAATGATTAAAAGATTTTTAATTAAAAGCTATTGCAATTATCGAGTTTTTGCCCCAAAAACTGGGAAACTAAAATAATTATTATCCTTTTTATTTAAATTTAAAACAAGAATGCCCTAAAAACTAGGCAATAGAAATTAAATTCGAAATCGAATGAAAAAAATGTGCCTGTTTGTATGGGTTGGCCTGCGGGCGGCTTCCCCTTTCTTCCGCCGCCATTAGACGCAAAAGTGTCAACTTCCGCACCCACCCACACGCTCCCACTAACACAGATACACAGACACGCACACAACAACAAGCGCCCAGAAGCGGCTGGAGAGGAGCTGTAATGCCGACCCACTAAAAGCATGTCAAATTTTTGCACATCGATGGGAAGAATCCCAGGATGGGGAAGGGGTGTGTGGGTGTAGAATGCCTGCGAGAATGCATGATTGAATGATTGAGAAATTAATACACACCCACACATACGTAGATAGGAGGCAGGACGAAGTAGAAGAAGAAACCATCAGCGACGGCGGCAGCTTCGTGAAATTATTCCATTTCACTTTACAACTGAATGCAAATTACATGCTGTAATTTCCTGCAAGAAAGCAAGAAATGAAGCGAAATGAATGTGGCACACACACACGCACACACACAGCAAGGATACACACAGACAGGTCCTTACACATATTCGTGCAGTTGGCAAATGTATTTCGCGCCGAGCGGAAATAAAAATAAATTCGAAAAGTTAATATTAAATGTGCTACATTGGAAACATATTGTGTGTGTGTGTGGTGTGGGTGTGTGGCTTGCTATCTCTTTCTGGCTGGTCTTGGTCTCTGTCGCTCTTGTGGGGCAGACTCTCTGCACCATCCTCCTCCTTTAGGAGTCTCCCCTTTTGTGTCTCCGCTTCGCTGGCGCTGATTTTCCACATCCCTGGCGTTGCTTTCCACACCCCTTGCCCCCTTGCTGCCTAGGATAACCGCATACCCTGCCCATGGGGGCAGATATACCTCCCCCTCCCTCCTGCAGCCATTACCGCCCCCCTACTCTAAGTGGGATGCCCCTTTTTTTCGACGCCTATTTTCCGTTACGCATTTGGCGGCAAAAAAAGAGGCGCAGTCAGTAAGCCTCGAACCCCCCTATGTCCCCGCCCCATCACTATTATCAGCCCCCTTAGCCTACCCCACTGCCCACCCCTCCTGTCATAAACAATTGCGCATTTTCAGCGCCGTTTGCTTACAGTTTCCTTTCATTTTGTTTCACTGTACTCGCCTTTTTCCATTTATTTTATTTTTTTTTGTATTTTCATGGTTTTTAAAAATAATTCTTATTTTTTTATGTCTTGTTATTGCCTGGCGCATTTTTACATTTTTATAGAGAGCCATTTCCATCCGATTTTTATTCTTTTTAATTTGCGCGCCATTTTTTGCACTTGCCGTTGAATTTTCGCTCTTATTGTTGCACTCCCCCTTCCGCCCCTGGCGACCTCCCCTTTGATTCGCTTTTTGTGCCATTTTTTGTTGTTGTTTTTGGCCAACGCGTAAAATATGCTTAAATATTTTAAATTTAATCACACGCTCCGCTGGCTTCGGCAAATACGTCAATGCATATGCAAACAAATGAGGTGGAGCTGCTGGCCCCGCGGGGCTGCAGGGGCGGCTGCTGGCGACTGGGGGTGATGTTGGTCCGCCCCTGCAAACAGGCTTCCAGCCGGCCAGCCAGGTGAGTTGCCAGTCCTGAGCCACTCGAAGCGGATGTTTTGTTTGTGTCTGGCCAGTCAAGGGTTAAGGGTGGCGGGCTGCTGGCAAGACAGGGTGACCGGCCAGTGGGTGGTGGGGGCGGTACGGTAAAATCAATGCCGATCAACATTACCGGTAATTAAGGATGCATTCAATTGTTGCCGCATAAATGTGAACACATTTGCATCCTTGTTGCAAGGAGCGTTAGACTCCGACAGCCATACCCAGTGCTACCTCAAAATAGTCTCTCTTAGAAGAACACACACAGTTCCCAAATTCATTCAAAATATTCAATCCTCATGATGGTACCCCTTGGAAAAGTGCAATCGGCGCTTTTCGTCAATTTTTTGCGAATATCTTCACTATTTCGCAACCAATCCAAAAACGGAGTACCATTTGTGAATCAGGGAACTTTTCCCCGTAGATCTGCATCAAAGGATCCTTAAAATTGCTAAAATTTTAT